>OY856409.1:865695113-866295113 GCA_963693085.1 Alisma plantago-aquatica
ACATACATAGCTAAATTTCATGATATTACCAACAAGAAGTATTAACCACCTTTTGATGAAAGTAGAGGAATTTATCCCCTATTATACCCAAGGAACTAAAGGTAGACTAGAACACCAAAGAAAAAAAGAATCAAATCATTCATGGATATTGATCCAAATCATCATGCATATCGTCGTCATAAGTGTAATAGAAATAACAGATGTACATGTACTTTTGTAATGTGATGTCAAGTCAAGTTATAATTTTCATGTTAGTAGTCATGTAATGTTTAAATTTCAATTTAGTCAACTAATATAATTTTTCATTTTATTCAATTCATAGAATGTTTCAATTTAAATTTAATCATGTAGTGTAATTTTTCATTTTAGTTAAGTCATATAATGTTTAAAGTAATGTAATGTTTCAAAATTTCAATTAATGTAATGCTTTATTTTGTATTTAAATATATATCACTCCTAGAGAAGTACCATTCGTACACTATCATCGATTATTAGGTTGGTCTGTTATTGACTAGGGCATGTTGTACAAAATCTCCTTCATAGGTTTTTGTGTGGTTGATAAGTTACAACCTATCGACCTAGATTTCAAACTGATCACTACCCTAATTAACTATTGTGAAAAGGCTAACAACACTTTTTGGTTCCCCTACACTTCTCTATTCACCTAGATCCCAAACTGATCACTTCCCTATTCATGACTTATGTTATATTCTATTTATGATTAAAAGATACACTTAACCCCTTACACTGAGGATATTCTAAAAAGGCTTCCACAACTATGCTGAGAAGGTTGTGAGATTTGTTGGTCTGAGTGTTTCTAGTATGATAGATAGTAGTAGAGTGACACCCCCTAGATAGAGTGATTTGATAGTTTAGATTTATTCAAGTACAACCTACTATTGCCTTGCACATCTTAGTAGGATAAATGGGAGGGGTCGTGTTGCTAAGGATTGGTTGCACCACTAGAGGCATGATTTGCAACTATTGAACAAAAAACATGAGCATCTAGTTTCTCCTCCACCGACAGACATGGTCTTCAGTCTATAGTTGCACTACAAATGGTATCATCTATATTACGTAGTGCAAGCTCCATATCAGGTTCCAAGAACATACTACCCAACCAGTGACCGACAAAATGAATTTGTCAATATAATTATTATTTTGTTTCATATGTTATACTATTATTGTATATATAATTGGTATTTATTGTTTATATATGCTTGGTATTAATAAGATGAATCACATGTGTGAATATAAAATTTTGTGCAACATACCCCTAAACATATTAGAGATGATATATACCACATCTAGGGGGCTACTTTGATAGTCTTCCTGACTACACTCGCCCATATCAGGGTAGAGTCATCCATTTCTTCTTATCCCATTCTCATACATATCACTATCACTGCTCCTAATCCCATTCCCTCTCACATCTCTACCATTGCTCATGATCCCATTCCCTCTCATACCCCTATGAGTCCTTAGTTCATGGGATCAGGGCAAACATGATAGTAATTTGCAGCATGTGGCACTTATGTTTCTTACACCACCCACCACCTCCATAAACAATTGACTATGATGGAGTAGGCTCCTCTTCTTCTATTCTATACACTGAATGCCACCTATGTTACTTACTCACTGACTCTATTTAATATCTAGTTTTATACCTCAAGTAAGGGCACACATCCTAGTTTTAAAAACCCCTTACCGACCTCCACCTTTCCATTTATACATGAGACCTCAACAATATTTTGCTACAAAATTGATAAAACATTGAGCAGTCTCCAGATGAAACCCCTACTCAAGAGTTAGAGGTACATGGACATAGGTGAGGATGATGTGGACATGGAGGACATGCTTATATACTTTGATTTCCTACATGTTGTATAGTTTAGTATATCTTCCTCTATGAAGGCATTGATCTATTTTGCATTTCAATCAATCATATATGTCATCATCTATGTTTTATGTACTTGGATCGTGATTAATGATTATGTTCTTCTAAGATACCAATTTTTTTAAAATTCATAAAATGCTATGTTTATTATATTCAATACAAATAGATCAGAACATTGTTCCCACACTATGACCTACTAGCCTTTGTCATGGATTACATACGCCAATCTGGGTCCCTTATTTAACAAAAACATGCAATGGATATAATTTGTTTAACGACTATAAATTTTCTAACGGATATAACTTACAAGGTCTGCTAGTCGTTGTTGTGGTTCTTGTAATGGACATAATTTTGTAACATCTAATTTCTATGCAAATGTATCTCTCTCATTCTAGAATATAATTACCTTCAAATCTTAGGCATTATTATTAACTATTAACTTCATATTAATTTATTTATATTTTTAGTATGTTTATAATTTTGTTTGATTTCAGGAAACTCTTTTGAAAATATTGTATATTTATTATATTTTATTATCTTTTATATCTCCATTGATGGCTCACTGAAGGACATAGACATTTTACATGTCAGTATTGTTAATCCAAATAATGGTTGTAAAGTATCAATAGGATGATGACCGGAATAACGTATCGAAATTGTCGTGTAACAAGATAGAATTTATAGTGACTAAAGAACAAGCCAAATTTCATTGACAGTCACTTAAGCAAATATTTCACATGTATGATAAAGTTCTTGAGCTCCCTAGTTAGAATTGAGATCATACTAAAAATAAGCAATATCGATCAAATTCAAAATTTAAAAGATAGTTAGTTGCATCATATCTAGAGATACATCAATATGTACATTAAATTATGTCATTTTATGAACCACTGAATAATATATTAAATCAAATGAAATAACATGTTGTCATATTTTCTATTGATCTTGTTCATGTTGTAACTTTAATTTTAACTAATATCTATTATTTTTAATTATGTTCTTATGAAGCAATGCATTCCCCATCTCTGGACAATATGTCCAAGATGGGGACGTGTTGCTCCCAGAGAGAGTAATGCATCTTCACATCAAGAGATATTGCTCTTGTAGAGAGCAATGTGTCACCCACCAGGATACATTGCTAATGCATATCCAGCTAGGCGTATTGGCTAAGAAACATGGCATTTTGGGAATCTAAATTCAAACCATGCTATTTTAATAATAAAAATAACAAAGTATGCTATTTAGATTTTTTTGGCCAAAAGTCTTTACTACACAATTACATAACACACATATGGATATAATTAATCTTAATATATTATTAGAATTATGGTCCAACACTAGAAAAACTTCACTGTAGAGATCTCTTATAGTTGTTTGGTACGAGCCCAATAGGAACCCAATAAAATATACAATATTGTTTCTCTCTCCATTATTTTCTAAAGGTGGTGGGATCTTAAGAGTGCATGAAGGTGTATTGTCATTGGTCCTCTTATAGAAAATCATAGGGCGGTTGTTATATTACAAATTTTCCCAACACCATGCACCATGCACCATGCACTGCACTATATACTTTGTGAAAAAACTCTATTATTGATACACAAAGGTGGATTATGAAGTTATGAAATAAGATCATATAGATTTGGGTGCAAGTCTCTGGTAACTTTGTTGGAGATGCGCAATATCCCCGGCCTGTCAAGTGAAATTTTCTCTAGCTTAGCACCATCAAAGCCATTTCATGTGTAATAGATGAGTTTCCCTCTGTTTTGCACTAGAAAAAACTCTTTTTGCTTAAAATTCCTTGTTAGAGAGGAACAACAGCTTGAGACTACGATTCTGCTTAGCTAAGCGGTCGGCAATTGCTTAGACAAAAGAGTACTCAAGTCAGGTATCTTGTCGGCCCAGGAATCACATATAAATAAAACAATACGATCCTGTACAAAAGACCACGTGAAAGGACCATCACTAGAGACATAGTAATTAATCAGCTATATGACTTGGTTATTTGAACACGGTAAATGAGAGTGAAGGCCAAAGTCGACATTCAAAAGGAGCTTCTCGGTAATATGGACGCTAATTAGATTGAAACGAGACAACCATGAGATCGACACGCAAGCAAAGCATCAGACAGATCATCAAATCAAAATTAAGCACAATAGGCGCCTTTAAATCAACCTAGTGCACTATAACCCCTCCAACCAAGGCACTCAGCTAGCATTGGAGCAAGCTGTTCCTTCCGATGGAGGGGATGGGAGGAAGGGGGGACCATCCCATCAATGCCGCAGTATACTGGCCTTCTAGAGGGCTGGCAACGAAGCAAAGCATAGAGGAGACTGCTGCCACTTGCATGACCATATATAAAAAAACCCTTTTCAATTCAGAATTCCTTATGGGCCAATTTGTATACCCACCAACTTGTGAAGCAGGCACCAGACTCTGACTCATCGCTGCATTGCATTGCTTCATTAATATTCTCATCTCCCCTCAAGTACAAAGCAATCACCCGTACGCCTCTTACAAGTATTTTAAAGCAAGGCAGACAAAGCACCTTAGCAGGCAGCACCTGCCACCTGGTCTTATTCAAATTAGGTGGCTGAAGGGTGGAGGATATGGTGTGAATTGTACAGAACAAGGGGGGAGGAGATAGTGCCAATGTCACATGTCTTCCAATGCGACAACTGGATTCTCGAAACCCTAGAGGAAGCAACCCATACCCATGTGTCGGGGCTCCCTTTACAGTGCTGCAGTGTTCAGAAATACCCCGAACAAGCGCCAAAGAGGAGGGTGAATGCCAGACCTTCAGGCCATTGATGGAGGAATGATAACCATAATAATAGTCCAAATTGCGAGGGGCCGAGGTGGGTTGGGTAGAAGACATATGGGGGCCATTGGCCTCCAAACAGCCCTACAATCCCACATGGGAAGTGGAATGTTGGTGGGGAGATGCTCCTTGCTCAAACCATGGGTGGGGGAATCAGGACCAGGGTTTAGGATCAGGATCTTCTTCTATCTTCCGATCCCACCACCGAACGATATGGAGAGGATTGCTAGGGTACGTAGGGGCGTTATCTGCTAGGTCACCTAGCTATTCTAGCTATATCCCTCCACTAGACAGATTGGGGAGTCTAGGCCGGTCCTTTTTTAGGGTTCGCCAGTGCTGCGTGCTGTTATAATGCATTGCAGAGACAGAGTGTGCTCTGCTGGTGATGATGGATCAGTGGTAGCTATTAACTCCACCCGACCAGTCGACCGATGCTGGTGACTTCCCCATGCTTTTGCATGCTCGGATCAGCTGTTCTTGCTTTTGCAATTATTTCGTTGTGTGCGTGTGCATAAGTCTGTTTGTCTGTCTTAGCAGCCTACAGAGAAAAGCTGGAGGGAGACGGGAATGTCTTGTTGATTATAGCTTTCCATTCGTCTTCATCCGCATTGGAGGGAGGCAAAACGGGAACATGAGCGATGTCACGTAGTTTTCTTGATGGGTACCGGTGGTGGGCGTGCCTCTTAACTTTGACAAAGGTAGTCTGCATGTCAGATACACACGGCCTGTGGAGGATTTGTTTGGAGTCCACTGTTATACCCCAGCCGTTTTGACACATCAATAGGAGTAGCCATGTTTACGATGGCTACAAAGGTTTCACTAAAACTGGCTGCTTTTGGTAAGAAAATTCACGTTTAAGATTATTTTACTTAATTAATTCAACCATCATATATAGAGGAATTGCCGAAAGACTGGTATTTACTGAGTTGGGAAATGAGAATGGTTTCCAATGCAAAAGCGCGTATAGAGTCGCATCATTCATCACCCCCTTGTACCTGGCCAAAATATCGTCTCTGCTAGAAGACCTTGAAAAATCCAAATGTATCTGTTTTTACACACACACACAACAAAAAACAGAGAAATGGTCGATTTGGAGGATATCTCCAGCACATGTAGTTTGGTTCCGCCGCAGGATCCAGATTATCGAGCCTCACCGCTTCTTTGTCTTCTCTTCGTACAAAGAAAATTCCACCTATGATTTCTCGTCCGTCGTTCTCTGTTTGCAAAGAATATCATCGGAAGGAGGGGATTGTGTGGTTGATTCGATTCATATATATATCCAGGCATTATGTGGTTTATAAGAAACATATCATTGTCGGGGAGTGAAGGACAATTTAAAAATCAGTAGGCTCCAAATATAACTTAAATGCAACTGAAATATATGCAGATTGTCGAGCACTTCGTGCTATTTCTTTTTATTAAACACTTATTGCTCTCTTACATCAATTGGTCACTATGCAATGAGCAGGGAAATCACTTTGAAGTATGATTTAGTATCCACACAATACTTTCAAAAAAATCATAATTATTAAGCCATGATGATATATTTTCATCTTTATTCATATCTATAAAGATAAAATCAAGCTAGAAGATAACGAAATGCAATACCCATAAAAAAGAGTCCAAAATTTAAGAAGTTAGCAAAATCATTATGAAAAACCAAAACATGGCAGCCAATCACATGTTTGAACCTTATTATATGATCCACAAAAAGAGATACTCCGGTTGTCCAATAACTTTCCGTAGGTTACATCACCATACACACACAAGTATAACCTAAGTGATAAGGTTTTTTTTATTACACCACCATAAATATTTGAGTTGCACCGCACTTTCACATACAATTTGATCATTTTCCAAAGAGATGGGTCCAAACATCCAGATTATAAGGCTTCATATCCAGCTAGATCCACTTTAAATAAAATTTATTAGGGTCTTATAGAACATATCTTATGAGTGACAAATAGACCTTAATCAGGTCTTAAAAGTTTTGGAAAATAATGAAATGCATTTATCTTATGATAGGTATCTACTTTGTGGGGGTTGGTGGCAGGTTGATGGGTGGTGAGATATGATGATATCAAATTTATGGATGTCAAGCATTATAAATGATTATCAATTGGTATCTATATCATATTCTCTTGATATGGGAACTGAAATTCTGGTTAGGATGCTAAAATTTGGAAGAACAAAAAATAAGTATACCAATTAATTTGGTAAGGAAATCTCACACTCAAAGTTGTGGCATGGGCGCACAAATATGGCTCTTTTGGGACTGAATTTAACTAGATACAAAAATATCTAATCACCACATTAGGTAATCTTATCCGAATTTAACATAGATACAAAAATATACGATCACCACATTAGAAATCTCCTAAACCTCCATTAATCAAGTTTATATTTTTGAAAAATAACCATCTCAAAGTTTAGAAGAAAATGAAATTAATGCTAGGTTATATGAATTTGATTGAAGACATGATTTTGAACGATCAAGGGATCATAATGTAATATAATCGGTGAGGAATGCATTGATTTCAAGTCGCTCTTCACAACCTACTTTCTGGGTATTAATTACATATATGTTCATTTTAAAACATGTTTATGTATTCCTTTCAATCATTAGCCTGTGAGTCAATGTTACATCAAGTATTTAGTAATTTCTATAGAATCATGCTTATTTATTATCTATAACTTGGACTTATGTCATTTCTTCCTTGCTTTAGGAAATTTGAGCACTGAGTGGACAGCTCACTGCCACTGACACATACGTCAGTGGCACTTACACATCATGAATCTAGAGCAGAGAAAGAGGGAAAACTCAATGCTACTGAGAAGGATCTCAGTGCTACCTAGAGAGGCGTCGATGCTACTGAAGTAAGCAATGAATGCTATCGAAGCACGATTCAGGGAGCATAAGTACTCAAAGTTTATTGCCTCAGTACCACCAACTCGCATGTTGGTGGTACCAACTTTAACATCCAGAGAGCATCAGAAATCGACGAGCAACTCAGTGCTATTGACACATAATGTTAGTAATACCGCTATAGTTTAAATGATTCGAGTCAGTCGACTACTTATTGCCACCAATGAATCGTCAGCGGTACAGACACTACACGACCAATTCAGATCTGAAATCAATTCAGATCTAATGTCTATGACTTAATGATGGACAAAACCTTTCTTAAGACCTAAGGAAGTGCAATTGAAAAAGAGAGAGCATAGTTGTCACGTTCTTAAAGAGTAGAGAGACTAGGAATGAAACAAATGAGATAGCCATGGACCCGAATGCTCTAGATACTTCTGGAGGATAGATTTGCAGCTGGAACGTGTAGATTAGGATGTTCATCAGAGGGGATCGCCGAGTTGATTTGTTCAATGGTCTTTTGATTGGTTTTCTAATGTTTAGCATGTTTTCTTCCTATACCTCTCTTTTTATGATGATAACAATCATGTGGGGCTAATGCCCATATTTCTTATGACCCGAGAGTATTCGGGTGTTGCATTGTATTTGAATTCTATGAATAGATATTTTTATTTCCTTCATTTTGGACGTGATTATATTATTTCTTTATGGATTTGTTTATGATTGATCAACATAATCAAAGTAATAGATCACTAATTGCTTCAATAAAGGGATTAGGAGACGAATAAATCAAAGATCCATATATCTGTATCACACTTCTAGAGAAGGTTTACGGTTATGAAAGAATAACCTATATATTTTGTTAACGCACCTAACTAATTCAAACTGCTATGGAAGTGGCATTTGTTTTAGTGTAGATAGTGCATTACTCTATGAGAGCGAATAATGCTTACTACAGATCTTTAGTCTAGAGTAAATGGTGAATAATTGATAGTGAAATGTAATTTGAGTACAAAGTATGCCTTGGTAGAACTATAAGTCCTACGATATCCATCAATTCATGAGGTTAATGATGTTAATTTATATTTAATTATTTTCTCTTAGTTAATAAGCAACCATTCGGTATTACCACTGATGGCTCTGGGGCAAGGAGGACGAGGGTGCGGTCGCGGGAGCAACCCTAGCGGCCGAGGGGAGAAGGTTCAAGCTGTTGTAGAGTTGATCCTGACTCCTCCAGTTCGCCATCCAGTGGCAACTGGTGATGGCGGCAAGCATTCCAACCCCGGTCACTCAAGCTCGCCTAGACAAACACATCAAAAGGTAAAGGAGGCGGCGGAAGCATCCTCCTCTACCTCCCCATCCTCCCCCCCGCCAATGGAATAGGTCCATCCTTGTAGATTCCTGACTAGATTATGACCAGTAGGCAAGACCAGGATGTGGACGGGATCGTTACGATCAAATACTTTGAGCCAATTCTTAGAAATGGAGAGAGATGCACCTCAATTTCCAGTCTGGAGTGTCCAATTCCAGATTGGGGCGAGTTCATCTCTATTCGGTTTGTAGGAAGGAATCCCTACTGAGAGCAATTAGCAGGGTGGATTAGATGGCTCTGGCGACCTAGTGGCTCGATTGAAATCTTCTCGGAGGAGGGGGGGTTCATATCAAGATGTCATCCCAAAATGAGAGAGATAGGGTGTTGGATGAGGCGTTGTGGTTCCTAGATGGGTCACTTATCGTTGCTCACTCGTGGAAGCCGGGCACCTCCCTTCAACCTCTGTCTTTCTCGTAGGTACCAATCTGGGTGAAAATAAAAAATGCTAGAGTTCCTTGGACTCACAATCACATTTCAAGTGTGGCTAGCACAATTCGGAAACCAATGGACTTCAACAATAGCTCTATGACTACTGGTTGTATCAGTACCGCCACTGCCTGTGTCGAAGTGTGCAGCGGCTCCTCTCTGCCCAGGATGACTAAGGTAGAAGTGGATTCTGTCATCAAGAAGTTGAAGGTCGAGGTCGTTTTGAAGCCAGTCTAATGTTCAAATTGCAAAAACTTTGGTCATAGGACAACCTCATGTCTGTCGAAGCCCAGGAATCTCCCCCGGACAATGACTTGTAGATAAGGTTTGGTAAATAGGGAGGTGTTCTTCGTAATGCCTCAACCAACTTTCCTAGTAATGTGACTCAAGCTACAAAAGACCAGGGGGAATCGACGGTGGTGCTTTTTGGTGATACTGAAGAGAATAACAGCCTGCAGAACATTATTGCTCAATAGATTCAAGAGGTTGACCTCAACAGTAACACCTCGGCTCATGATCGTCAATCTAAGGTCACTCAAGACTGGTTGCAGGAACCAGATATGTTTGGGTCGTCCCTGACTTGTAATCTCGACAGTCTCAATATTGGATGGGAGTTGGAGCTTACTCGAAGTTGCTCCGATTCATGGAAGATCAATAAGATCTTGGAGAGTAGCGATTTCTCAGTTGAATATCAATAGAGAAAGGAGCAACTCTTTGATGAATATGATGGTTCCATTGAGGACACCTATTATGGTATCGACTCTGACCATTTGGACAATGAGTCACTAGAATATGAGGAATTGTGGTCCAAAAGGAAAAAGAAAGTAGCAAGGAAGAGAAGAGAAGGGGGTTGATCTCTCCTTTTTAGATCTCATGCTGCTTGGTCTATGGTTTTTTCTTAAAGAACTGACTAGGTGAACTCTGGACGTTGGCTTCAGTGGTTTAGGCTGTCTTTCTATTGGCGAATTAGTCCACACAATTTCAGAGGGATGAGGATAATGGTTAGTGTGTGAATGATCAGCTAGTTGAGTCAATATGTTCTAAAGGATCCAATGTTTTGCAGGCCCTCTTTGTGGTTTCTTTTGCTTGCCAGAAACTCAAAGATCTAGATGATAGTAGTGGACTTTCCTGCTGTATTGCTATTGAGATCTCTAGGCTGCTGAAGTGATGATTCGACTGCCCATGTTGCCACACTTTCAGAGGATGAGTCTATTGCCAATGTCGGCATGTGTATTTTAGGATTGTCTCTTTAGTTTCTCTGTTATCTGCTTGAGTTAGTTTTGCAGGATTTTTTTCTCCTTTTATCTAGGTAGATGGCTATTGTAAGTAGCTTAGTGTTTAGCTTGCTTTCTTTAGTTGTTTGGATGTATTCATCCAGGTTTGTAATGGGGACGCAAACTCTTTTGCACCCAAAGTTTTTGGGCACCAAATTTTTTAGTAACATGATTTTTTACCGACCAAAATAAAAACAACCATTCAATCCTTTTTTAGGTCTAGCTAATTTGGTCACAAAAAGTAGTAGTCTTTTATAAATGTTTCCAGGAGCTCAAAACTTGAGCCTCATAGGCCTATATTACAGGACATGTGCACTTGTATTTATACACACAATTTATGTGTGTCAAGTTTTTAAGATCGATGCCAAGAAAATGATAACACTAGCACCATGAGTGTTGTAATTGGCCACTCTAGGCCATTTTTCTTTTGATTTTTTTTTACAATAGAGCATAATTGATACAATCCTCTTTTGGAAATTTCTAGTATTTTTGCATTATCACATTGCTAATTAATTTTTAGATATCAAATGTGACGCCCATCACCACACAAAGTGAGATTACTCATAACAAGCGTAGAATTATCACTAACAACCACATTACCACAAAATAGGGTTAATTAAAACTGATCACATAATAATATCTCAAGTTGAACACATCATATCTAAAGCCATAAACGTGTGCTACTTGTATTTTATACATGCCAAGAGATATTACATATAATTGTTCACTAGCTAACTAGCCACAACCTGTTACATATGATACTCCGTTCACGTATACAAATCATATTTGTACAACCAAGGCATACAAACAAAAACTTGAACCCATGTACAACATCTATAAAACACCTCCAAGGACCTAAGAGTACAAGGATGACACATAGGACTCTACTACTAGACACTAACTGCATGTCCAAGGTCTAACAACTACAACTACTCTTGTTGTCAAACTCAATCGCACAATCTTTACCTTGGCATGCATGATCACCTAAAAGTTATGGAAATCCATGGAGTGAGACCAACATCCCAGCTAGAGATATAACTCTCTGCCAACATCTGTTATAAGCATAGATAACTAAAGCAGGAAGATAACATTATTATCAACGTGAGCAAATTTAGCTAAATGATATAAGAAAAGTAGTTATCACTGATTAAGCAGTTTAGGTATCTACAACTGAGCAGTAAAACATCTTAAACTTTTTAGAAGGAACATGAAGAACATGTATAGTTGTTATCAACTAAAAAATTTAAGAAACAAGACAAGGGGTCATCCATTGTGAATTGAATTTGACCCTAAGCAAATATACTACACAATTGTGTTACATCTTTTCTTATTTTTCCCTAAGGATTTGAGGCATACTACTCAAATCTAACTAACCACTACAAATTCAAAATTGGTACCATACAAGATCTATGGAAGAGTCAGATTCCATGACCTCACCAACACCTCCCATTCAGTATGAGAGAAACACCACAAAGACATATCAGTCAACTACAAACAAGGACATATAGTCAATATGATTAATACCTAGCCCGCCTTGGTACATGGAACAATGCTAGAAAATAGGATCACGCATGGCCGAACTAAAAAGAGGCACAAATGCAGTTACACTGATGCCTATCACATATCACAATATCACAACATCTGAGGCTTGACCGTTACCATTCTCTATATATATATCACAATTGTGGATGCAAGGAGATACCTCGACTTGCACCCCTGCATATTCAACAATATGCGCTCCGAGTTTCCTGTAGGAATAACTCATTTGACCATCCAGCAAGTACTGACATTGAAGATAAATCTATGGTACATGGCAACTACATGATTAGGATTTCACTTTATTAGTTATGAAATTGGGTGAATTAAAGCTACATTATACAAATGGACATACAAACCCTATTCTTTCTAGAAAGCATAATAGTGAAACAACTCTAGAAGATATAAAACATATGAAGTATAAACTTGTCACATAATCTCATGACGTCACTACCTTAAATAAGCCCATCAACATCATCACATGTCATCATTTCCGTACTAGGCTAAAATCATTATCACATCTCTAGGGGATAACAATCCCTCATCTCATCACTCGAAGATATCAGCTCACACTAGGCATTAAGCCTCTACTAGGTCATAAGACTAATCACATCATTATGATCTCAACATGCCTCATCAAGGCTCATAATCATCACATGTGTCACATCACATATACACCATAGCAATCATTAGATATGACATTCATTTACCTACATGGTTAGGAGTACATGAGTATGAGAGAGAAAACATCATCTCAATCTATTAAATCAAGCAAGCTCAATAAGTATATCTCATACTTGAGATTAGGGTTAGGGTTTCTCATATAGCCAACTAGAGTTTCAATACAATAATCACCATTAAACCCTAGGTACATCATCTCCCACTATCTTGGAACACATTAGGTTTAGCATCATACTTATGATTATTCAAATCCTCACTCCAAACAATACCATGTGTCGACCAAACATAAACCAAGATGTAGCAGCCAACATGAGTGACATATGTGTAACGACCATCAAAGGCATCACATATATAGCGACCATAAGCAAAACTAAGTGTAACGACTGATACATCTACTAATGTAGCAACCTCACATTATACAAACATCATAGAAAACAAGTGGTAAGACCACACCACATTCTTGAACATGTGTAGTAATCGTAACACATCCAAGCACATCGACCACAATGCACCCAACACAAAGAAAAACAGGCGTTGCAACAAGAATAATCACAAGATGTAGCGACCGACTACACACAACCATCTGTTGTGACCAGGAAAAGGATAGGTAATGACTGTAGGATATTAGGGTTATCCATGTATCACCCGAAACACCTCACTTAGCACACATGAAAACACCATCTCAAACTAATGCTCTTCAACCTAAATTGGGATCAGGTGCAACATCTGAAACATAAATAGGGTTAGGGTTTGTTGGGTCTGCAACAATCCATCAATATCTGGTAGCGACCAAAGGCATCAAAGGATATGGAGTGACCATCAAGTTCAAGCTACACAAACATCACATATGTTGGGTTTTAGGGGAGACAGAGAAGGCAGCGGAAACAAAAATTTTTCTCCCCCAACCCATACCGAGGAAACGAGTCAACGTATATATAATAGGAAAGGATGGTTTGTGGAATCATACCTTGTCTCGAGGCTTGCTCGGCGACAATACCTCGCGCAATGCGCGGTCTTCAATTCCAGACTTCGACGGTGTCTGTGCAGCTCCTGGTCGCACTGGGACTGACAACTCCTACTCAAACCGGACTGTCGGATGACAGTTGTCCTCCTAAGCGGCAGTGTCCTCCCGCCTCTGTAGTAGTCCACACGGACCACCTGGAACTCCACTCTCCTTGTCCCACAAGGAAGTGGAAGGAGTCGTACCCTCCTGTTGACGTACTAGTCACCAACACGCTCTCCTGCCTCCTGTTGCAACTGCAGTTTTCCTTCCCTTGCTGCACCTCCCTTTTGCGGGAAGCACTTGCTCGGGCTCTCTCACGGTTACCAAAACCAGAGAGAACGACAACTTGCAGAGCAACTGGTTGCACTGAGCTGTACTTTGAGAAGCCCCCAATACCCCTATATATAGGAGAGTCATGGGACAGGGTTCTCCATCCCGGGCAATGCGGGACTAAAGCAGGAGTAGAAGGGTTCGAGAATTTTCCACAAAAAGCAACCGGTTCGCAACTTGAAATGATCGGTTCACAACTGAACCGATCGGTTCGGCCATTGAGCCGATCGTTTGGGGCACTCCAACCGATCGGTTGGTGCCCTGAACCGATCGGTTCATGGTCCTAATCTGGCTCAAAAAGACTTTCCTTGTCTCTTTTCCAATTGGTATTGAATACCAATATTATTCCCAATCGAATTGGGCAATTTGAAACCAAAGGAAAATTCTTGCCGACATGACTTTTCCAACTGGTCGGTTGCACCAGTTGAGCAGATCGGTTCAACCCTTGAACCGGTCGTTTCAACCTGGGCATGAGCCGATCGGCCTGGACACTCCAGCCGACCGGTTCAACAACCTCAGCCGACCGGTTCATCACATGAATCGATCGGTTGGGAGCACAGGTTGGGCAAAATCAGTCAATTGCGATTTCAATCAATCCGATACTCCAATCAATGCGTCCAATACCTTGAACCATATGATATTGAGTCATCGACTGATTGAGTGTTTAATTGAACTACTAAACTCCTTTAGTAATCAATCTAAACATTGCTTTGTGGACAAAACTCCTCTTCCAGGTTAAATCCTATGTGTGTGACCCTACAGGTCCATTTCAGGTTGGCAGTGAAAGTCCATAACACTTATGACTTCACAAGCAAAGAGCGGTGCCTAGTCACACATCAGTGCTACCCAAGTGAAAGTAGAAAGTTGGAGAACAACTTTCATCCTACAATCCGTGAATGGTGTTACAATGAATGTATAATTCCTTTGTCACTGATATTCCGAATGAACTCGAGGCATGGAACAGTCATCCTGTCAACGTTCATTCACTTCCTTGATCTCAGAGTAGACTGGAAGAGATATGTATGATATCAGTATCATATACTGATTCACACATGCGTGCACACCTTTCTCAATCCTACTCATCAAGTGGCCATGGATATCAAACTCCCTCAGGAGGGACAAATCCCATATCTATCACTCACCCCTCAAAAGCCCCATGTGTCAAAGCCACCCAATCATCACCTTTATAACAACCCATGTTTCAGGACTGCGTTTGATGATGTCAAAGTGTGCCCAACGACATGTGTTGAGTGCAGTGATTTTAGGTCTAAGAATCACACTCACCACCATCACTGTGAGTACTGACTGTGACTACCATCTCATGGTTCCATGTGTCAAACTCATGGTGGGTCTGTCTGGTACCTTGTTCTCTAACAAGTACCTATGTGTTTGGTTTGATATCTCTATATCATGACTAATGAGATTCTGTCATCAACCAACACCACAATCTAGTCTTGTGTGTCATTGCTGTCTATCTACCTTCCACAATGACATCCGACTAGGGACACAACAAGAATGTACAAACTCTTAGCATCCGTATGATCTCATCGTTCAAGTCATGAACCTGAAGGCATACGTCATTGAGTACTGTCATTCTCTAGACATTCAATCTATTCTATCACTATCTCATATGACTGAATCAGAAAGAATTGGAAGCTCGCCTTTGATGTTTATCAAATCAATCTTAATGTATCCCACCAATCATCCCATGATTGGCTCTCAGGGCATACATACCAACAGACTCCCACTTGCACTGCGAGCCAATCACCCATGAATCATATTCATAGTGATTTTTCAAACATGTCCCACATGTTACTGTGCTGTAGTGCCAACATAGTGAGAAATGGCAACACCTTGCCAAAGTCAGTATAAAATGCATGTCTCTCATCTCTTCGTTGTACGTCGCACGTATGAGATGGAGTTGCCGTAATATGCGATCTAGTATTCCATTGCTAACCTTTAGCCACATTGCATGATCAAGGATTCCAGACTTGTCATCAATGAGCGGAATGTAAGTTCATCTTATGAACTTTCAGATCCATATAGTATCCATTGCTGTTCTCTAACACATAGATACTCGGCATTTCCCTTTTAAATGGCTTTATTGGAACACTTCCAATTATCAACAAACTTTCACTCTTTTACATCTCATGTATATATATTGCGATTAATTTTCTGTCCTTTCGGAAGTTCGCATCAATGTAACTCTTTACATCGAACTCTTCCTTATCTCCAAAGAACTAGTACTTCACAAGCACTTATCAAGTTCTTATGATATTCCAGTAACCCTTACTGGAAATAGACAGCCATTCACTCGTCATGTCACACATGCGAGTTATCTGGATGAGCATATCATATTGCCATGTCCTACATACAAGATGATGAATGCATTTTATTCTTGCCATGTCATACATGCAAGATAATGGGATGATTACATACATGATAGATCCATATCTATTCTTAGTGTTCCCATTCTTCATAAGAATTGGACACTTGGCCTTGGGATACTAACTCCATGTAACATGGACAAGTTTTCTCCCACTGAATCTGTGCATACTGAACACTTCAGTACAAATTGCCAATGTATGCTTTCTCTTTCCAGGTCAAGAGATTTTTCGAGAACTATCTCTATAGATCTCTATTCCTATCACATAGGAAACATCTCTATCTTCCTTAAAGATAATTTCCACATTCGGATTTCCAATCTAGAACATTTCCATTTCACATCAATATGTGGAATGTGAACACGCTCCCACTAAATCACAGATCCCTTCTTTATCTTTGACATATCAGTCAAACCCTTTGACTATATCATCAAAATAAAGATCCAATTTTGAGTTGCTTGTACTCAATCAATCACATTGATTAGTCCGTTGTAACTTATAGACTTCATTTGCATTAGTGGATTCATAAACCTTATAGGCTGAGTCACGTACACATCCTGGTTTTATTCCTCATAGGAATGCGGTTTTAGTATCCATATGCCAAATGTCTTAGCCATTAAGTTGCAATCAACAAGCATCATCCTTCTCAAAATGTTATCCATGTGTCTTAATACTTAAGACTCATCTGCACTTATGGATATGATCCAATGAGTGCTACCATCAAGGTCATACCTTATGGTTCACATGGATGTCATTTCTTCAGCGTCGGTTTTTTAACCGACGCCTATTTGTCCTATAGGCGTCGGTTGTTTAGTAAAAAACCGCCGCCAAAAGTGTTCCCGCCACAGAAAATGGCATCATCTAGGGCACTTTGTGTGTCAGTTATTTACTACACAACCGACGCCTATATAGAATATAGCGTCGGTGTTTTAGTAGATAACCGGCACATAAAGTGCCCTAGATGACGCCATTTTCTGTGGCGCGAACACTTTTGGCGTCAGTTATATACTAAACCACCGACGCCTGTACTTCAAGACAACACGGCCGTGCTTCCCTGCACGGCCGTGTTAGTACTATAGGCATCGGTTTTATATGAATAACCGACGCCATTTACACCACGGTCGTGCTATCCTGCACGGTCGGGTTGTTTGTACTATTAGGCGGCAGTTTTATCACATAACCGACGCTGTATGTCTTTGCTGACGGTTTTCTATAAATAACCGACGCCTATTTATATTTTTTTTTCATATCAGTTTGCAGGCCTGCTGTGGCTGGTCAGCAGGATGAGAACCTGCAGTTCAGTTTTCTGAACTGCAGGTTTACGACATCCATCGATATCAGCCTACAAACAGGCCGCAAACCTGCAAAAGTCACAAGCAAAATTCTACACAAGTACATACATTCAGACATCAATTCAATTCTCACATTCACACATATAGAAACATTCAAATACATGTATTAACTTTCAAAAATATTCATTTACATAGTATCATTCATTATCGCTATCAACATCCCAATTATATCTTACAGTTGCCACTGCTTGTATGGCTTTTGCCCATTCTTCTCTTACTTCATTTAATGCTTCCATCGTATATGGAGCATGTATATTTTTTAAGCGTTTACCTGTAGTGTTGTCAGTTTTAAACACCTGCAAAGAGAATGATGTATATATATAAGTAATAATATAAAAATAAGATAAGATTGATATATTTCATACTAACTAATGAGACTATATATAATACCTCATGTATGGTATCGATGTCCAATGCGGCATATTTGATAATCATCTGCATAAATCACATCACATAGTATGTGCATGCCCAACCATTGTCTTGTGTAGCACACTATAAATTGAAACATACAAAATAATACAACTAAGCACAATTCACATCAATAATATATATATTCGAGTCGGGAACTTACTTGTACGTTCTGCCAATTTATTGGCTGGTTCTTTTTCCTTGGGACCGTTCCTCCAGCCTTTTTGAATGCATCTAAACCCCTACATGTTAATATAACACAATAAATTGCATAAGTAAATAGTAATGTAATAAAAGATGCTAAAGGATATAAAAATGAAATATTTCTCACCAGAATAATGGCATTCTCATTACGTGTCCAATTTTAGTGTTCAATGTACTCCCCGCAGGATCTAGATAATAAACACTGAATGTCCCGGGGACAATAACTAGTAACTCCCAATGTCTACCGCTAGAAGTAAGAAGTTAACAATTAATAACTCAAAATGCAAAATAAAAATGGAATTTTCTTAAGTCCAAATTATAAATAAAGTAAACTTACTTGACATTGAATGGAGCTATTATTATCGTCTTCTTTTGCTGACCAAAAATTGTAAAAGCATCTATACAGTTTTGTTGAACATTATCAGGGTCTTTAGCTACCAAACTAATCAATGATGGAATCAAAAATCCCACATGATCAAATGCAAATTGTTTGCAATGATCTTCGACTAAGTAGCTGCAAAACATATAGGCGTATGCATTAATATATAAGAAACCAGATCACCGGATCTTACACAAGGTATATGGATGTATAAACAAGATCTCACCTTATCCATGTCTCTATCATTGATGTATTCAGCCAATCATACATAAACAGCTCAATAATATCTTGTATAAATAAAGAGCTATCGTATGATCGACCTGCATAATCTACATCTAAAGAAACTATTATAGGGCAATGTATATTATGTGCCCGTAGCCAACATGCCATTCCCCTACAAGCAGGACCTAACAGGTATGTTAGGTCAGTTGGAACCCAAGTTGGTAATGCAGGAAGTGGAGGTGGAGGCCTAGGTGCTCCTGGTGTCTTCTTTTTAACCTGTATATATAATTTCAGATCAGTTGACATCATATATACACATCAACAGTCTAAATCAATGTAAATTTATCTTACAATTTCAGTCGTGTAGACGACATCTGCTTTGGGCCACAATATGACCCCGCCTTCTGCCTCACCAAGTGTATCAATATCTGGGTGGGCATATGGCAACGCAACTTCCCTCCAATCGGGTAACACACGTAATGGGCCCACACGAACATAGCCCTGTGGCATTGGAGTCCCGTGAAACCTTTCCCCAGGAAGGGACGGGTAAGATTGCGCCTCTGCAACAACATAGTCTTCTATTCTTAAGCGGCATGGCTTCAATGCCTACAAATTTACGTAAAGAATGTTATACATATATACATATAATCTTGAAAACATATCATCTTGAAAAGACTAGCTACAATGTCATAAACAATACTTACAGCAGACGTGCTAGGCGATGGGTCTCCAGGATTACTCGCAGTTTGTGCATCAGGAGAAGAGTGGGTCGCCATAGGCTGATTGGAAGCCTGAGATGCCTGCCACCGCAGCAATTCTTCCTTGACCTTCTCAACAACTACATCGTTGACCTTCTTAGCAACTAAATCCTCAACTCTCTTATTATCCTATACATGGATAAAAGAAACATTAGCTTCTTATTAATGAATTTCATTTTGCAGTAACATTCTAAAAAAAGAATAGGTTACCTCTTCTTGAGAAAGTCCCGCTCTGGGTTTGCGCTGGGATGGCCCAAAGAATGCTTTGATGCCAACACCAGCGCCGGCACCTCTAACACGTCCAGGATGCTCTAGGTTACCCAGAGCAATTGTCAATTCATCCCTTGTGCCCTGAGGGATGAACGTGCCTTGTTTCCTCTGCTTGTGCAGCTCCCGCTAATCACCATAAACAGAAATTGGTAAGTTAATGCCACAAATAATCAATATTCAAACGATTTCTCTAAGAGTGTTATTTTACCATTTTTGCAGCCGCCTCAGCAGTTACATGCTTCTTTATTTCACCCTTCTTGTTTTGCCTGCCAGCTATCCATATATCATGGCGAGGCATGGGTGTGGCAGACTCCTGAGTAGGAGCAGACTCCTGAGTAGGAGCAGACTCCTGAGTAGCCGCAGACTCCGCCTGTAGTCTTTGGCGAACGCTTGCATAGCCTTTTGGACCCATAGTGTGGTCATGCACATTCAGTGCACGCCTTGCTTTTTGTGCGTCACTGAGGGCCTAGTTAGTATGCACATTAATGATTTGGTTAGTAGCACTAAATGCTAATCTTGAATAGGTGAATACAATGTATATTAATTAAATTGGGAGTGACGCCTAATACCTTGAATTCTTCAGATTTTCTTGAAGCAACAAAATTGTCCCAATCTTCTTTGTCCAAGAAGTTCCATTGTTCAAGGGCTGATTTCTTCTTCTTATCACCCTCTTTTATGTATTCTCTGTTCAGATTTGTCCTATAATTCCTAAGCATCTTTCCAGCACGTTGCATCACATTTTTACGATGCAACTTCTCATCCAATGCAAACAGATTCTGTAAAATAGAAATGTTATTAACTAGTATCCAAAATAGAATTGCAAATAATAGAATTTGTAATCTACAAAATTGAATTGCAAATAATAATAACTCACACATAAATCCTTCCATATCAAGTCTTTTTTCCCTTGAGGAACTTTATGCCAATTGTCATACTTAACACCACAATGGCTCCGAGTGGTACACCCAAGATAGTTCACAAAATTATTGCGGTTCACTCCAATTGGATTTCCTCCATTATCAAACTCCACCACCAATTTGGATCCACTACCACTTAGCGCTAATAACTTCTTCAACAGAGTGATGCCCCTTTTCTTGTTAAGTGTTTGGTGTTGCGCATCAAGTTGCTCCAGTGCTTCAGTGGGTACAGGTGCATCAACCTAAAATTTGACAAAAATAAAACACACTAAATTATCCCAATATAGAAATATAGGATATATGACATAACTAGAAGATAATGAATTTTATAGAAATACAGGATATGTTTTTAGAACTTACATTAGTATCCTCGCCATGCTCGTCATGGATAGCATGCTCATCATGGACTTCATGCTCATCATGGACATCATGCTCATCATGGTCAGCCATCTGAAAATGTCATTAAAAAGGCAAACATTTAGCATTTCTATTAACTAGAAAAAGGCAAACATTTAGCATTTGTATTAACTAGAAAAAGGCAAACATTTAGCATTTGTATTAACTAGAAAAAGGCAAACATTTAGCATTTGTATAAACATACATGTCTCTAAAATTGTGATCTTTTATCAATTAACAATCCTTCATTGTGATCTCCGCGCACATATAAGTCATCATTAGCTTCAATATTTTGTGGAGTTGGCAACCCAACTGAGAATGGACTGGAGTCATCATACTTATCATAGTACTCTTCTTCATCTATAGGATCTTCAATGAACTGTCTTTTACCATGAAGAACAACCGACCATTTATCATTTGCAGGATCATCAATATAGAATATTTGTTTCGCCTGTGATGCCAATATGAATGGTTCACCCTTCTCGCCAATCTTTTCAAAGTTCACCAAAGTGAAACCCAATTCATCCACTATAACTCCTTTGGTGTTATCAACCCAATTACATTTAAAGAGCGGAATTTTGAAATCTATGTAGTCAAACTCCCAAATGTCCTCAATGACACCGTAATATGACATTTTAGCTTCACGTGGACTCTTATCCTTTGCACTTGCAAAGTACATAGTCGACGCTTGAAGAGTGACCCCACTATTTTGGACGACACTCTTATCATCTTGGCGCTTTGTGTAATATGTGAATCCATTAATGTCAAACCCTTCATAAGACATAACATTCGGTTTTGGTTTAAAGGCGAGGCATTTGATAGTTTCTATAATATCATTTGGTGTTTGAGATAGTTGATGTAAGACTTTATCTTCAAACCACTTAGTAAAAGTCTTATTATGCTCTCTAGTAAGCCACATTGAACTTGATCGAGGATGTTGTCTCTTTATGAAATTGGTATGTTCCTCGATATAAACACTCACTTCGTCCATATTGTGTAAAATATACAAGTGAGCTTGTTCCAACTGCTCACGGCTGATTACTTTCACCCGTGATCCCAAAATTCCTTTGCCCTCCTCAATATTCTTGTCATTATCAGGAGTGTCATTACCACTGAGAAAGTCATTGCAAAAATCCATAACCTCTCTCGCCACATAACCTTCAATAATACTCCCTTCAGGCCGATAACGGTTTCGAACATCACCTTTAAAAACGCTCATGTATCATTCAAAGGGATACATCCAATGCAAGAAAACTGGTCCCAACATTTTCACTTCCCTAGTCAAGTGGACAACAAGATGTACCATGATATCAAAGAACGAAGGAGGGAAATACATCTCAAGCTGACATAGGGTAACAACCACTTCTCTTTGCAAATTATCGAGAGTATCAGGGTCAATAACTTTGCTGCATAGAGTGTTGAAAAAGAAACAAAGTCTGGTAATTGCAAACCTTACATGCTTCGGCAATATAGATCGAATTGCCACGTGCAATATTTGTTGCATTAGAGTGTGACAATCATGAGATTTAAGACCTATCAACTTCAGATCTTTCATTGATACCAATCTACGGATGTTGGATGAGTAACCATGTGGCACCTTAACATTTACCAAACATTCACAAAAAGTTTTCTTCTCCTTTCTAGACAACGTGTAACAAGCGGGAGGTAAGTATGTTCTTTTATTACCCATTTCACGTAATTTTGTTAATTCTGACCTTATTCCCATTTCACGTAGGTCCAGTCTGGATTTTATCCCATCTTTAGTCTTACCTGGTATATTTAATAGAGTACCAATGATGCTATCACAGACATTTTTCTCAACGTGCATTACATCGATACAATGCCTGACTGTCAAAGAACTCCAATAAGGAAGATCCCAAAATATTGACTTCTTCTTGAATGAAGAATTGTCACTCCGTGTGGCCATACTACATTGTGATTTCTTACCAAATTCATTGACAATGTCTTTTACTCTTTCATAAACAACATCCCCTGGTATAGGTTTAGGTGCACTCCGTTCATCATTCCATCCATTGAATGCTTTGCGCTTCCTACGATACGGATGGAATTTTGAAAGAAACCTTCGATGACCAAGATATAAAGTCTTGCCGCCATGTTTTAGTCTTATTGAATCAGTGTTTTCTTCACATATAGGACACGCTTTAGCTCCTTTGACACTATATCCAGACAAATTCCCATATGCTGGAAAGTCATTAATAGTGCAAAACAACATAGCGTGCAAACGAAATGTCTCTCTTGCTGAAGCATCATAGGTCATCACACCTTCAGCCCAAAGTTTCTTTAAGTCATCAATCAAAGGTTCAAGATAAACATCGATATCATTTCCGGGTTGTTTAGGGCCCGATATCAACAATGACAACATAACGTACTTATTTTTCATACACATCTAGGGAGGAAGATTGTATATAACAAGCATGATTGGCCAAGTGCTATGTTGGTTGTTCAATGTCCCGTACAGATTCATCCCATCTGTACAAAGCCCAAGTCTTAGATTCCTATCTTCTTCACCAAATTTAGGGTACAATAGATCAATCTTCTTCCACTGTGGGGAATCAGACGCATGTCGTAGGATCCCATCATTATTTTTCTTAACATCTGCATGCCACCTCAAATTCTTCGCATCTTTCGGATTTGCAAACAAGCGTTGAAACCGTGATATTATAGGTAGATACCACAACACCTTGGCAGGAGAACCAGTTTTGGACTCCCCCGAAGTCATCAATTTATACCGTGACGCACCACATTTTGGACAATCTTTCAAATCTACAAAGTCCTTTTGAAATAATACACAATCATTCGGGCATGCGTGTATCTTCTTGGCCTCCATTCCCATTGGGCACAACATTTTCTTTACCTGGTATGTTGAGATTGGAAGCTCGTTTCCTTCAGGAAGCATTTCTTTCAACAAAGTCAACAATGAAGTGAAGCTTTTGTCGCTCCATCTATTGTTAGCTTTCAACTTATACAATCTCAACACAGCGCTAAGCTTCGTAAACTTAGCAGAGCCTGTGTATAACGGTATCTCAGCATCATGCACAATGTTTGTAAAGATAGGAGGTGGATCGGTGTGCTCTACCCTACAACTAATGTGTTGTCATTCTTATACCTAAAATCCTAGTTCTTCAAATTAGGGTGATTATTGATGTCTTTAAAAGCATGATTGGCAATTTAGGGAAAATTTCATCATTTAAATTCCAAGCATTCACATGTGTGCATTACAGTTCATCATTAAGCAAGAAGGGTGATTAGGATTCTCAATATACTCAACAATAAAATAAGTTAAACATGTGTGCATTACAGTTCATCGTTTACATTCCAAACATGTCACATGTGTGCATTACAGTTCATCATCAAGATATCTATAACTTACTTAAACATTCAATTATGAAGTAAATATACACTTAATTAAGAATAGCATGACACACAAAGTTGCAGTCAACATCATTATGTTTTGTTCTATCATGGACTATCAGATTGGTATATCACATATGTATCAGTACATTATTAAATAAACACAATCAGTAAATAACTTTTTAAAAAAAAATCCACTAGACGTGCAGCCTAGACGTGCATCCATGAGTGGGAATATATCATGGATGATTGGAAGGTGTTGGAATGTGATATTGTCATCCAAACTCTACAAGTCTTAATATCTTTAGGAAAGTATGTGTATGAAGTTGTGTGATATATTCCTCCTCTAGATACTTGCTTCTCCATTTATTGGAGCATGATGATTGTGGTGAGTCATATATGGATGCATGATCTATGAAGTAGGTAGTATTTTAATATCTCCAAATCTCTTGATAATTTCAAAAACTAACCTCCCATGTGTAATTTATTTTTTATGCTATAGTTTTGACCTTATGAGTTCATTGAGAAAAGGTCCTAGTATTTACAATAATATGTATTACTCATAAACTAAACTAACAATTTCTCACAGTTGGAAGGCTATCATCCATGGTGGATATCCAATTGATGTATGTTCTACTGAGGACCACCTATGTAGAATGTTGTTGTTGGAAAAATGTAGGAGCATAACCTCTAGTTGCAACACATTCTACCATTTTACCAATTTCCACCACAATTCCTTATCCAAGAAACCCAAATTGCATCACACCTATCCTACAAAATTTCTATTATCCTAACCTACCCATAGGCTCCTTCATGTTTACCAAAAAATTGGGACCCTAGGCGTGCCCTGGCACCTACTTAGGCGCTGCCTGGGTGAGTTCTAGGTCGGCGGTGGCAGAGAAAAGCAAGGCAGAGGACAAAAAAGGTGGTGAAGGTTTGTGGGTTACCTTGCACGAGGACAGCACGAGTAAAGCTGCTTCTACCGGAGGGGGCGGAGGTGACGACGACAGCACCGTAGCTGCTTCTACTGGCGGCGACGACTAGAGGAGAGCAGGGGCGGTGGGCAACGACCGGCGGCGACGAGCGGACAACAGCAGCAGCAGGGGCGGCGGAGAAGAAGGGCGCCGGAGAAGAAGGATGCCGGAGATGGGGCGCCGGAGAGAAGCGCCGGAGAGCAGCAGCAGTAGAGAAGCGCCGGAAAGTCGCCGCAACAGGGAAAATCGCCGCAATAGGGTAGCAATGAAACAGAAGAAAGGGGAAGAGTCGGGCGATCGCGGGGGGTTATGAGTTCCCAAATAGCGTCGGTTGTTTACAACAACAGACGCCTAAACATCTTTAGCGTCGGTTGGTTGAAACAACCGACGTCCAATTGGACGATATTTTCATGGAAATTTTTGGCGGGAACCACCTTCAGCGTCGGTTAGACAAGGATAACCGACGCTGAAAGTGACATTGTCCGCGCAAATTTTCATCGCAAATAGGCGTCAGTTTTCTAGGTATATAACCGACGCTGAAAATGACACTATTTTTTTATCGAAAAATGGATTTCGCGGGCGACTTTAAGCGTCGGTTTTTTATAAACAACCGACGCTTAATACAAAGCGGTACCCGTGTCTGGATGGTCTTCGAATATAGACGTCGGTTTTATTAAACAACCGATGCCTTATATGTTAGGCGTCGGTTTTCCTTAATAACCGACGCCCAGAAAAGCGACACTGAATGCTATTTCTGTAGTAGTGAACATGCATATAAGATTATGCTGCAAATAATGGAAGAGGGGAAAGTTATATAACCCTCCTTAGGTTGAAGATCAAGCTCTAATAGAGAGAAAGAATCTCTAACTTGGATCAAAAGAACATGCACAAGGTCACCTCAAGAAGAGAAAAGAACACCTAGGTTAAAGGAGATCCCAAGAAGAAGAAAGCTCAAACCCTAGGTCAAACAAGAGAAGAAACAAGAGAGATTCTTTTCACATAGATACTACCATGGTCTCCGATCTTTGTGAAGAGAAGATCTTCAAGATAGCCACCATGGTCACACCATAATATCACAGCCAAGAGGGGAAGAAGAAAGGTAGGTTTTCAAAGAAAAACGTGATCAAAGGTGAAGAACCACTTACCAAGAAGAGGAATCACCAACGATCACCACATGCAAAGGTGATCAGCCACCAAAGCACCAAGATCAGTACCTTCTAGCTCCACCAAGATCCAAGGTTGGTCCAAGAAAGAGAGAGGAAGAAGAGAGAGATAAAAGGATTGCTTGCATGTAGAGGAGAGATCTTATATACACATGAGGTAGGAGGGAAGTAAGGATATGAGGTGTTAAGATGTTAGGGCATCAAAAGAACACTTGTCCCTCCAAGAATCTACCATGCATGCGAACATGCAAAAGAAACATTAAAACCAAAGTGGTGTAGCGACCAATTGGTCCTAAAACACAACAAGGTTGAAGAACACACTTGGTAGAGGTTGTAACACACATAAAACCTTGTATCAACTGCAACAAAAGCAACCAAAAGTGTTGCGGTTGCAACACATCGACAAGGCAAAACCCCAGTGACCAAACACATGCCCAAGACACTAGGTCAAAGGAAAGCATCCAAGACATGGTATAGCATTCGAAGAACTTCTCCAGGTACCACATCAAGGTCGCTACACTGGTTGACACTCAAGAAACGTACACATGGTTGCTACCATCTTACATGCAACACATGCAAACCCTAATGTCACCTCAAGATGCCATTTCATCAACCATGGTCCAACAAGGCACCTTGATGCATCATCTTCTATCTCATGATGATATGGCACAAGAAGCATACTCTACATGTGACAAATTGCAATATGAACCCTCAACATGGGTAAATTGCAACCTGGTATAAAACAAGCACAAATAGCTCAAACATCAACCAACTAGGACCAAACTAAAAACATAAGCTTGTCACGTGTTATTAAGACATTTTAAGAGATTAGATTAAGGTTTAAGCATATCATTAAGCAAGGAAAACACAAACTAGAACTAAGCTAGGTCAGGGGACTTACAACCATAAACCCCTAATAAGGATTTGGCCCCCAAAATCCTACGCAAAAAGAGACATATACTTCCTTTGCATCTCATCCTCAAGATCCCATGTGGCTTCCTCCACACCACAGTGATGACACAAAACCTTAACTAAAACAATATCCTTCTTCTTCAGCTTCTTGATCATTCTATCCAGGATCAACACATGACCCTCTATATAAGGCATGTCCTCATCCAACTCAACCTCCATAGGATGCAACACTCACTTAGTGTCAGGGTGACACTTCCTCAACATGGAAACATGAAAAATTGGTGCAACTTGTGCAACTCAGGTGGCAAATCAAACTTATAGGCCACCTTCCCAACACGTCCCACAGTCGGGTAAGGTACCATATACCTGGGAGCCAACTTACCCATCTTCCCAAACCTCAACATGCAATTCCAAGGGGAGACCTTGAGGTACACCTTGTATCCTACTTGGAACTCCAAGGGCCTATGACGGTTATCAACGTACAATGTCTATCTATCGTGTCCTACCTTTAGCAGTTTCTAAATCACTCTGATCTTCTCTATAGTCTGTTGCATAAGCTCAAGTCAGATATGTTGTATCACATTATCATTCTATTATGCATCTATAATCTACTATCTTAACATAAGCTTCACCTGTAACTGTGCAAACATGCCTGCTAGCAAAGACACATCTAGTTGTACATTAATCTGACGCAAGGATACCAACATGTCTCTCTTATAGCACACCAAAGAACACAACTATGCCTGCTCAACATATGATGACGAAGGAGACTTCCTTCTCAAAGCATCAACAACCACGTTCCCCTTCCCTGGATGGTAATCTATGGTACAGTCATAATCCTTGATTAACTCCATCCAACATCGCTGCCTCATGTTCAACTCCTTCTTTGAGAAGATGTACTACATGTTCTTGTGTTCTGTGAAGATCTAACACTTCTCAAAGGTAGTGTCTCCATATCTTCAAAGCATGGACCGCCTCTACTGTAGGGTAGATATTATGAGAAATAATTAGGTTTACTAACCTAATTAATTGATGCTACATTCCTTAAGAGATGGATACTATGTTCCATATCTCTTTAGGAAAAATTAGCACACACTTTATGAAAACAAGAGAATATTTTTATCTCAGGTAAATCTCAAGTATCAAACTCATCTCATTTAAATTACTTTGATTATATTTTAGAAACATTTGTCATCTTCAAAAAGGGGGAGATTGTTGGCTAAATTGGACATTAATATACTCTTTGTTTTGATGATGAGAAACATTTCACACTTGTGGATCTTAAATGTTATTTGAGTTTTTTAGGGTTCAATGGAATAAGGAAATTCTACTAAGTGGAAATATGAAGATCAATGCAAATTGAAGATCAAATGTGATTAATTGTATATATGTTCATGATTGCACTCAAATGTAAACACTTGTACAAAAATATAATGTAAAAGTACTTAGACATCATGTAAATCAAGCGTTAGATCTTCCCTATCCACTTATAACCCTTAGATAGGTTTCCCCCGAAGTTAGAGTCACCATCTCTCATTCAAGCACACACATTGTAGGTGATTCAAAAGTATAAAATAGGGACGCCCTCGGTCAAAAAACTTGTCGACCGAGACAAACTCCGTCAAAGTTTTTGTCGACTGAGAACCACCTCAGTCAAAATTATGAGCACTATTCAATAACCTACACATTTGTTCTCTAAAATGGTCTTTGGTCAAATATATCCCCAGCCGAGCAAACTTTGGCCTAAAGCTTGTGACCGTAAGACCAAGTGGTTGGTAGTTGGGAATTGGAAATAGGTGTTGCAACACATTTACCTTAAACCCAGGCTCAGTTGAAGAAATGCTTGACCAAGACATAGTTCGATTGACAAAATTGTCGATCAATGAGGGTTCTCCATTGTTCTTTAAAGCATGAACAAATTAGCCATTGCTAGCCAACTAATGTACACCTAACGGATACTTAAGCACTAAGAACACTCTAGAGACTCCCTAGAATGTCTCTAAGTACTTGCAAACCATTCTTATAAATAGGAGAGGCCTGAGGACACCTAAAGCACCTAAGATACACTTGAAAATACATCCTTCTAAGAAACAAAGCTAAGCAACTACTCCCATCTTGTTCTACAAACTCCAAATTTGTGTCCTATAGCCATAGCCTCTTAGCCACCTCATAAAAACGTCCATCCTAAGTGGTGTGAGAGGTCTAACACTTGATATAGGATCAAACCACTATACTCAATTGTTGTATTTCCTTCTGCCAATCCCTTTTCACATGTTCAAGTTGTTTGTTCTCCTTGGATACTCCAAGATCGTGGAGGCTACTTGAGGGAGCTCGGTTGAAGCTACTTCTTGGTGGAGAAGTCTTCTTCAAGAGGTGCTTGAGATTACTTCAAGGAAGGCTTCTTCAAGGGAGATTGGAGCTACTTTTAAAGGTAGGCTATCTCAAGGTGGTGGAGCTACTTCCAGGAGGAGAAGGCTGCTACAAGGGTTTGGAGTTACTTCAAAGAAGGCTTCTTCAAGAAGGTTGAGGCTACTTCTAGGAGAAGGCTACTTCATTGAAAGTGATTGTATTTTATTGTTACATCCTTGAGAGGTAAATAAAATTAATCACTTTCAAATTCCCAATTGGAGACAATTGGGTAGTGGACTGACAACCTTTGAATTCAAAGATTGGAACCACTCTAAACAAAAGTGTCTTCCTTGTTTCCTCCTCCTTATTTGATTGAGTGTTTTAATTATCTTTAAATGGTCAAAAAGCTCCATTCACCACCCCTGTAGATCTTTCAATTGGTATCAGAGCAGGTCTTTAAGGAGCCCTAATAGGTCTTGATGAATGGGGGACGGTGTACTTCACAACCTCAACCTTAAAGGGACTCATGTGACTCAACCACCACATTTTGATGGAAGCAACTACACCTACTGGAAAATAAGAATGCAATTCTACTTCCAAGGAATAAACTTAGAGCTATGGAGGATCGTGTCTACACTTTATGTGCTTCACAACCGTATATGCAACATAAGATCCAAACACGGTAAAACAAGTTCAATTAAATGCAAAAGCGGTAAGCATACTATATTGTTCTATTTTTGTAAGTGAGTTTAATAGAATATCTTCAAGTTATATGACTTATGATATATGGCATAAACTCTCCATAACACATGAAGGTACTACCCAGGTTGAAAATGCCAAAATTAATATGCTTAAGCAAAAGTTTGAACAATCTCGTATGCAACCTAATGAATATATTAGTGAAATGTATGCAAGATTTTCTTCCATTATTAACATCTTAAGTGGATTATGCAAGTATACAAGTTAAGAAGATCAAGTCTCCAAAATTCTTAGATCTTTGCCTCTAAAGTAAAAGCCAAAGGTGACGCCCATTAAAGAAGCTAATGATCTCTCCTCAATGAGGATGGAGCAGCTCATTGGCAACCTAGAGACTCCTGAGGTCACCCTTGAAGAAGAAGAAAGATTGGAGGCCAAGATTCAAAAAGGAAAAAGGAAGGACATTGCCTTAAAAGCTAAAACAAAGATTTAATCAAAGGTCATCACTAAAAAAAGTGGCGAATAAAGTGAAGGAGATGATGAAGAAGATGCACTCATTGTAAATGGTAAGAAATATAGAAGGTATAAATCTAAAAAATATTCTAGTGCTTCTTCCTCTTCTTCCCTTAGGTGTTTTGAATGCGACAAGAAAGGACATGTGAAGAATGAATGTCGCAAAATCAAGAAAGGGAAGAAATCTTCCTTCAAGAAGAACGACAAAGGAGAGGAAGAAGTGGAGTATCTTATGGACAAGGAAGATAAAAAAGAAGAATCAAGTGAGGTAAGTCTTCTTGAATTATCTAAAGAAGAATTAGTCACTAGTCTTCTAGAAATACATGAAAAATATGTTGATTGTAAAAAGAAATCACAGAAGCTTACAAAAACAAATGATGATTTGTATGCTAAAATATATACCCTCTCTTCTAAAAAATGAAAGTCTCATATCTGAAAGAGATACTTTAAAATCTTCCATTAATCAGCATAATATCAAGTTGCTTTCTGTAGAAACAAACTATAATTTTCTTTATCAAGAAAAGGTTGAATTGCTTGCTAAAATGAATGGTATTCAAACTCCGTCTATTTTATGTACCCATTTGGATTCTGATGATATTGTCAAAGAAAGAGATAGTTTGTTATCCAATCTAGACCAAGAAAAGTTAGACATTACAAAGAAAATGGACGAAATTTCTAAGTTGCAAAAGGATATTAGTAGCTTGAAAAATATTGACATTCTTGATAAAATTCTAAAGGACTCTTCTGGTCAAATTGGGAGGAGAGTCCTAGGTTATGTGTCCAAAGATAAATCCTATTAAAAAATAGAGCTATAAAGACTCAAGTACCCAAGACCAAAGTCATGTATGTGCCTAAAAACAATCTAGCTCATGACCACAATGTTAAAAAGAGAAATGAAATTGATTTCATCTGCTGTCATTACTATTTACGTCTTGGAGATTATTCATTTTCATGTTCTTACAAGAAAAATAAGGATAATGATCGAGTTTGGGTTCCAAAACCACTAACTTAGAAATGTGGAATACTTAGTTGAGATTTGACTTAAAACTCAATTTGAAAACTTTATTGTCTTATCTCAACTAAACTAAGCTTTATCTTGCATATTCTTATATGATTTGATTTGAAATAACAAAATGTTTTGCTTGAAATCAATAAATTTGGCAAAACACACAAAACTCTTCTCAATCGACAAATTTTTTGACTGAGACTCTCTCCGGTCGAGGAAATGGTTGACCAAGAGATGTTCTGTCAAAATCGTATCTTTTGGCAAATCATTCCGACCGACATATAGCTCGATCGAAAAAACCTTCTGTTAAAAAAATGTCGACTGAGTATTGTTCGGTAAAGAGATTGTTATTAAACAATAAACTTGTGAGTATAATTAACCATGTTGCTTAAAAACCTTAAAACACTCTTCCTAATTGGTTATTCTAAAATACAAAATGCTTTAATAAATATCCCTAATTAAAAGGACCGTCACATGGGTACTAAAATCTATCTATTTTGTAGGATGGGGTGGTTGATAGTGGTTTTTCCAAACATATGACTGGAAACAAAGAAGCTTTTCAAACATTTGAAGAAAAAAAGAGTGGAACGGTCACATTTGGGGACAATGCCAAAGGTAAAATTATTGGAATAGGTAATATTTCTACAATCTTCAAATTAAAAATATCCTACTTGTTGATGGATTGCACCACAACTTGATTAGTGTTAGTCAATTATTTGATAGTGCCTATGATGTTCTTTTTAACAAATCTTGTTGTAAGCTACTCATAGAGAACACTAATAATGTTTTTATGAAGGAAAAAGAATAGGAAATATATATACTTAGACCTAATTGCATGCAAGCTATTATTAGAAAATGTCTTATTGCAAATGATGAATATTTACAATTATGGCATAGAAAACTAGGTCATGCAAGTTCACATGTTATCAAAAAGTTGATTAAATATGATCTTGTTCGTGGTTTACCTAAAATCTCTTTTGATAAACCTAAAAATTGTGAACCGTGTACTTAAGGCAAGCAAAGAAAAGCTTCTTTCAAGTCCAAAACCTTACTTAGCACCACTAGATCATTAAAACTTATACATATGGTTTTATTTGGTCCTATAAGGACTCAATCTATTGGTGGTAAAATATATTGCTTTGTTATTGTTGATGACTATAGTAGATACACTTGGGTTCATTTTCTCTCAAGTAAAGATGATACAATTAGAATATTCATTTAATTTTGTTCTATAATTGAAAATAAATTACAAAACAAAATATGTTCCATTAGGAGTGACATGGTGGGGAATTTGAAAATCACATCTTTGAAGAATTTTGTACATCCCAAGGGTACACTCATAATTTTTCAGCTCCACGCACCCCACAACAAAATGGGATAGTAGAACGGAAAAATCGATCTTTACAAGAAATGGCTAGAGCAATGTTACTTGAAAACAATATACCTGAAACCTTTTGGGCTTAAGCAGTCAATACGACATGTTATGTATTAAATCCTGTAATAATTCACTCCCATATGAAGAAGACTACTTATGAACTAATCTTCAACAATGAGTTGATTATTTTCATACCTTTGGTACACCCTACTACATCTTAAATACAAAGGATGATAAAGATAAATTTGACCCTAAATCACATAAAGGATTCTTTATTGGGATATTCAACCTCTAGTAAGGCATTTCGAATCTATAACACTATCTCTAGAAAAGTTGAAGAATCAATTCATATCACATTTCATGAAATGACAACACAAAGTGCTGAAAATGAAATTAAAAACTTAAATGATGTCTCAAAAACTTGAGGACCTAACCATATCTAAAAAAGATGATCAAAAATTTGAAATTGAACAAAAAAATGAGACACAACAACCTATTTCTAGATTAATCAAGGATCGTCCTCAATACTTAATCATTAGAAATCCTTTTGATAAAATAAAAACTCGATCGTCATTTAGAGATGTTGCAAACAAGGCTTTTGTATCAATTGTTGAATTTAAAAAGGTAAATGAATCTCTAAATGATGAATATTGGATAATTTCTATGCAATAAGAACTAAATTTATTTATGAAAAATAACATAGGGACTTAGTTCCTAAACCACAAGATAAAACCATCATTGGAACTAAGTGGGTTTTTCAAAACAAACTTAATGAAACCAGAGAAGTTGTTAGAAACAAAGCTAGGTTGGTCGCTCAAGGATATAATCAACAAGAAGGGATAGATTTTGATGAAACCTATGCTCCCTTAGATAGACTTGAAGCTATTAGAATGTTATTAGCTCTATCAACCCACAAAGATATCAAACTATTCCAAATGGATTTAAAAAGTGACTTTCTAAATGGAATCATAGAAGAAGAAGTATATGTTGCTCAACCACCTGGCTTTGAGATTCCTAATAAGATTGAACATTTACATAAACTTAAGAAAGCTCTTTATGGTCTAAAACAAGCACCAAAAAATTGGTATGAAAGTCTTAAAAACTATCTATTTGATAATGGTTTCTCAATAGGAAAATCAGATTCTACACTATTTTTCAAAACATATTAATAAGATTTTCTTGTTGTTTAAATATATGTTGATGACATCATATTTGGTGCTTCAAATGATTCCTTATGTAATCAATTTAGTGATATCATGCAAAAAGAATTTGAAATGAGCCTTATGGGGGAATGAACATTTTTCCTTGGTTTTAAAATAATAAAAAATGTCCGTCAGAATTTTTCTAAGCTAAGATAAATACACTAAGGAACTCTTAAAATAATTTGGTATGGAAAATTGCAAACATGCTACCATGCCGATGGCCACTTCTGCCAAAATTGACAAGGATGAAGATGGTGAACCCATTTATGATTCCTTATACAGGGCCATGATAGGTAGTTTGCTATTTAACTACTTCTAGACCAGATATCATATTTTCCATTGGTATTTGTGCTAGATTTTAATCAAAACCAATGCACTCTCATTTTCAAGCTATCAAAATCATCTTAAGATATCTTGATCGTACTATCAACTTTGTTTTGTTGTATCCTAAAGGACAATCGCTAGACTTAAAATCTTACACAGATGTCGATTATCCTGGTTGTTGACGTGATCGCAAGAGCACAAGTGGTGCTTGTTTCTTATTAGGAAGAGCCTCAGTATCTTGGTTTAGTAAATAACAAAATACAGTCGCCCTATCCACCACTGAAGCTGAATATGTGGCTTCTGGTTCATGTTGTGCTCAAGTACTCTATATGCAACAAGTTTTGAATGACTATGGCTTTTCATTTTATTCTACACCGATTTTTTGAGATAACACTAGTGCTATAAACTTGGCCCATAATCCTATTTTACATAGTCATGCCAAGCATATTAAAATTAGACATCATTTCCTAAGAGGTCATATTTCTAAAAATAATATATCTCTCCTTCATTTTGATACTGAAGAGAAACTAATGGATATCTTTACCAAACATATTCCTCTTGATCAATTTTAATATATTAGAAATATGTTACTCATTACTCCCCTAGAAGATGTATTCTTTGATATATGTGCTCATAATTCTTAATAATTTTCTTACTTGAATTTCATGTGATTTTTAGTGCAAAAAAATCTAGAATGATTTCTTTAGTTTGTCACAATAATTCATTATCATGCACAAGTACATAAATAAGCTCAAATCAATTCAACAAAACTACTCATAGTTAGGGCCCAACGGCTCTATTCTGATACTCCTTGTAATGGCTAGTTCGATTGACCGTCAGAATTTAAAATTTTGACCATTGTGATGAGGACTTGGTCGGAATTATTTTTGACAGAGGGGCTTTTGCGCAAAAAAAATTGGTCTAGGAAATTTCTAGAGGAATCTTGGTTGAAAATTGCCTTGTCGATCGAGGGTTCCACTGAGTGGAACTTGGTTGAGAATTTTTTTGTTAGAGTATCTTCTCAGTCCAAAATTTTTATGACCGAATAGAGCTATTTTCAGGAACACTCTTCCACTATGATCTCTAACTCTTCTTTCACCTCAAATTGTTCAAGATGGCCTCATCTTCAGCTCGCGGTAGGAAGAAGCAAGTAGTTGCGAGGAAGGGAAGATCTGTCACTCCATCCTTGAGCATCATCAAGGACATTCCCTTCAATAATGTTGCTACTGGATAATGGTAGCTCAATCTCACCTCAAAGGCCCTTCTTCCTCGATGCCTGATGGACACCAACGACTTCATCACGCTCCTTGATCTCTCCAAGCTCTTCAAGGTGCAAAAATTGACAGAATTCCTTACCCCATCCTTTCATTTATGGTCCACCCAAGTTGTCGATGAGTTCTATGCTAACCTCACTAGGGACTCCAATGAACCATTTTATTTCACCTACATGGTTGATGGGATAGCTTTTCATTTCTCCAAAAAAGATATCCTTAAAATTCTAGATATAGATGAGGAGGAGTATGGAGAATTCATAGACATAACCATCAGAAACCCTATATCCAAATTCTCCACCGATGATAATACCATTAGGTCCATGAACACTATTGGTTCATTGGTTAGCCCAAGTGGCATAACCATAGAATCACATCGACCATATCTCATCCAAAAAGCTGACTTTGGCATATCATCGACCTTAATCAACAATTGGTGATTACCTGACCTTAAGTCTATCTTTGAAAACACTATGACACCTTGCAACTGGTCAAACATATCATCCATCTATGGTAAATGATACTTGTTCTTGATCGTCACCATGTTCAATTATCGGTAATTAATGCAAAACCTTATTGATCCATCTTTCCTCTTGACGAACAACACTGGAGCACCCCAAGGAGACATGTTGCGTCTGATAAAACCCTTCCCAAGTAGTTCTTGCAACTATTTCTTCATCTCTTGCATCTCAGTTGGAGTCATCCTATACAGTGTTTTTACTATAGGTTGGGTATCGAAAACCAAATTGATCTCAAAAAGTCAATCTCTTGAGGAGGGAGTACACCTAGGAAATCATTAGGAAACCCATCCTCAAACTCACAGATAATTGGCACTTCCTGGATACTAGGACTCCTTGCCTTGGCATCCACCACATCTTCCAAGAGCATGTCACAACCATGTCTCATTAGAATCTCTACTGTCACCTCCATACTAGACACGTCAGAAGAATCTTCATATCACCTTGGAAGATTCACAAAACATCAACGTCAACAAACACAACCACCTTGGAACTACACTCCAAGACCACCTGGTACTTCTTCAAGGTATCCATCCCAAGGATCACATTGAAACCATGCATATCAAGTGATATAAGATCCATATGAATGTCGTGTCCTAAGAAAGAAGGAACACAATGGGGGCACACTTCCCTTAATACAACAACACTGACCAAGGTTTGCTAACAATGGGGTTACCAACTCTTTTATTTATTATACACATTTACCACTCCTTATATGTGATTTTACCATTTTAATATTGGGTCCCTTGCCATCATCATAGGAATTATCAAGATTAAAGCATATCATTGCTCCTTCCTTGTTAGCTATTCATCCTTCTCATCTACACCCTCTTATTTTACCATGTTTTTCAACCCCTCATCAAGAGGCAGATCATTATTTTTCACATTTTCTTCATTGAGTAGGGATCATCTCCCTTTAACTTATTTTAACACTTTCTTTCTTACATAGGTTGGTCTGAGATTAACTCAGTTTCCAATTTATTCATTTAACATTGTTCTTATTCATCTTCTCATATCATTCCTTTGTAGGAGTTCTCTCCAACTGTTGTGGATTTTACACCTTGACTTCATTAGCATAGATTTATCCATCTTTTTCTTTATAAACTTCTTGAAATTATATCTTAAAGAACCTTTCATAGCTTATTTGTGTTTAGATTTAGGTTTCATGGTGTCGTATCTTTCTCTTGTAGTTAAAAAGATTCAAATTTTGGTAGGTTACGATGTAGTTCTCATCTTCTTTAGGGTAAGATGGAGATATTAGCACCATGATTCCTAATTTGGTATGCTTCTTTGATTGTTCAAAATGACTACTTGATCAGAGTAATCAGAAGGATAACAACCAAAGAGTTCCACACTTATGTTTTCTTCAATAGTTGAATACCTGGCCAGGGAATCCAAGTATTGAGGTTAGGCAGTATGCACCATATGTTTATGTCACGTTCTTACCTTAGAAATCGTCCTAGTCCTAAGTCCTAGTGTCCCTGTAGAGTCAACAAACCTAGAGATTTGATACCATCAAATGTGACATTGCCACAAAATAGGGTAAATTAAAACTGATCACATAACAACATCTCAGTTCAACACATCATATTTGAAGCCATAAACTTCTGCCACTTGTATTATATACATGCCAAGAGATATTACATATCATTGTTCACTGGCTAACTAGCCATAATCTGTTACATATGATAGCATATTCACGTGTACAAATCATATCTATACGACCAAGGGATACAACCAAAAACTCAAATTTGTGTACAATGTCTATAAAACACCTCCAATGACTTGAGAGTATAGGTACGACACATAGGACTCTACTACTAGACACTAGCTGCATGTTCAAGGTCTAACATCTACGGCTCCTCTTGCTATCGAACACAATGACACATTCTTTACCTCAGTGTGAATGATCACCTAAAATATGTGGAAACCCATAGAGTGAGACCAACGTCTCAACAAGAGATATAAATCTCTGCCAACATCTATTATAAGAATAGATTACTAAAGTAGGAAGGTAGCATTGTTATAAAGATGAGAAAATTCATCTAAATTATATAAGCAAAGCATTTATCACTGATTAAGAAGTTTAGGTATCTACAACTAAGTAGTAATCTTTTACGAAGGAATGTGAAGAACATGAATAACTATTATCAACTAAACAATATAAGAAACAAGGCAAGGAGTCATCCAATGTGAATCATATTTGACCCTAAGAAGATATACTACATGGTTGTGTTACATCTTTTATTATTTTGCCTTGCGGATTTGAGGTGTACCCCTCAAATCCAACCGACCATTACTAAGTCGAAATCAATAACATATAAGGTCTATGGAAGAACCAGACTCCATGATCTCACTAATACCTCCTTATCAGTATGAGAGAAACACCATTGATACATAACAATCATCTGTAAACAAGACATATAGTCAATCTGATCAACACCTAGCCCGCCTTAGTAAATGACACGACGTTAGAGAATAGGATCATGCATGACCATTCTAAAAAGAGGCACAAATGCAGTTACACTTCGGTGTATCACATATCACAACATCACAACATCTGAGGCATGACCCAAACCATCCTATATGTATATCACAATTGTGGATGCAAGGAGATACCTTGACTTGCACCCCCACATATTCAACAATATGCACCCTGAGTTTCCTACAAGTAGAACTCATTTCACAATCCAGTAAGTACTAGCACTGAAGATGGATCTATGGTACAAGGCAACTACATGATTAGGATTTCACTTTATTAGTTATGCCAATTGGGTGAATTAAGGCTACATCATACAAGTGGAAACACAAACCCTAATTCTTTCTAGCAAGCATAACTATGAAACAACCCTAGAAGATATAAAACACATGAAGTATAAATGTGTCACATCATCTCATGACATCACTACCTCACTACCTTAATTAAGACCTTCAACATCATCACATGTTATCACTTCCATACAAGGCAAACATCATTATCACATATCTAGGGGACAACAATCCCTCATCTCATTACTGTAGGATATCATCTCACATTAGGCATTAAGCCTCTGCCAAGTCATAAGACCAATCACATCATTATGATCTCAATATGCCTCATCCGGACTCATTATCATCGCCTGTGTCACATGACATATACACCATAGCAATAATTAGCTATGACATTCATTTACCTGCATGGTTAGGAGCATATGAGTAGGAGAGAGAAAACATAATCTCTATTTGTTAAATCAAGAAAGCTTGACAAGTATATCATGTACTTGAGATTAGTGCTAGGGTTTCTCATATAGCTGACTAGGGTTTCAATACAATAATCACGTTAAACCCTAGGTACATCATCTTCCACTTTCTTGAAACACATTAGGTTTAGCATCATACTTATGATTATTCAAATTCTCAATCTCAATAGCACCATGTGTTGATCAAACAAAAACCAAAATGTATCAACCAACATGAATGACATATGTGTAACGACCATCAAAGGCATCACATGTGTAGAGAACATAAGAAAAACTAAGTGTAACGACAGAAGTCACTACTAGTGTAGCGACCACACATGATACAAACATCGTCGCAAACAAGTGTAGATACCACAACACATTCTTAAACATGTACAATGATCGTAACATATCCAAGCACGTTGACTGCAACACACCCAACCCAAATCAAAATAGGTGTTGGAATCAGCATAACACAAGATGTAGCGACCCTCTACACACAACCATGTGCTGAGACCAAGAAAAGGATATGTAATAATCATAGGCTATTACGGTTAGCCATGTAGGACCTATGACATATCACTTAACACACATGAAAACACCATCAAGAACTGGAGCTCTTTGACTGAAACTGGGATCAGGTGCAGCGGCCGAAACACAAATAGGGTTAGGGTTTTTTGCGCCCACGACAACCCATCAAAAACTGGTAGTGACCAGAGGCATCAAAGGAAGTGTATCAATCATCAAGGTCAAGCTACACAAACATAACATAGCCATACTCAAAATAGAAATAAACCATGATAAAAAAAGAGATGGTAAACATCAGGGGAACTAAACATCATCTAGAAGAAAACTCCATACAAAGATGAACACCAACACCCTAAAACCAACATAAAAAGGTGCATATAGAAAATCATGATGAGAGAGGAAACCAATTATCAAACTCGTGAAATCCAAGATAAAAACCTCAAACATCACATAATCGTGATGATAACACTAAAGATCATAGTGCTTGTACGAATCAACAACTCCTACATTATTCATAATTGGGTACATGAAATTAGGGTTTAGGAGAAAGAATAATCCATGAAAGAATTTTTCACAATAATAAACCCTATATCATGAGAACATCATCTAGAATCTTAGATTCATATTTTAAGGATTAGAACAACAACATGCAAATAAGATTATAGTGCAAATAATAGAAGAGGGGAAAGTTATATAACCCGCCTTAGGTTGAGGACCAAGCTTTAAGATCACAAGCTCCAAGAGAGAGAAAGAACCTCCAACTTGGATCAACACCACGTCTAGAAGGTCACCTTAAGAAGAGAAAAGAACACCAAGGTCAAAGGGGATCCCAAGAAGAAGAAATCTCAAACCCTAGGCCGAATAAGAGAAGAAAGAAGACAACTTCTTTTCATATAGATACCATAATGGCTAACCATAGTATATGATCCTAGTGAAGAGAATATCTTCAAGATAGCCACCATGGTCACACCATAGTCTCACGGCTAAGAGGGGAAGACGAAAGGTAGGATTTTAAAGAAAAATGTGATCAAAGGAGGTAAGGATATGAGGTGGCAAGATATAGGGCATCAAAAGAACACTTGTACCTCCAAGAATTGACCATGCATGTTGACATGCAAAAGAAATGTTAAAACCAAAGTGGTGTAGCAACCACTTGGTCCTTAAACACAACAAGGTCAAAACACAAACTTGGTAGCTGTCATAACACACATCAAACCTTGTATCTATAACATCCCTGACCTGGGTTATGCTTAACCCTATATGTTTTGCTTAATGAAGTTGATTATATTCTCTCTCTTATCTCTCTAAAAGTTATTAAGGCTCAAGGGGAACTTATATTTCAATTTCAGTCCCTTTTGAATAATGTTGAAACAATGTTTTGTTAGTTTTGGACTAAAGTGCGAATTACCCAAGTTGAGGGGTTAACTTGAAAATTATACATGATACAATGTTCCTCATGTGTTGAAGCATCATGGGAATGAGTATGATGCAGTAGTATGGCTTCTAAAAGCCTGAATAACAAGAAAGAGCCTGTTGAGCAATGTTTGTACATTAAAACCTAGTTTTGGTGTAATGTGCAATTTACCCAAAATCTAGGGTTCAATATGAAAAATACCACTTCAAGATGGTCCCTCATGATTCTTGGCATCAGTTATAGAAAATAATTTGATAGGGGAACCTCATTTGATGCATTTTGAAGGAGAGAGAATCTTGATATTAAAATAATCAAGATTTAAGCATAATTGAAACCCTAATTCAATTTAATGCAAAAATAATTGCATTAATTGGATTGCCCTTCAAACAAAACTATAATGGTTGAGTTTGGTTATGTGTGGACGTCCTTGTGCCTTGCAAAGGCAAAGTAAATATCTACGTGAGTGGAGAACCCACTCACATTAAGAAAAGAAAAAGAAATATCCACTCACTTATGGATATTATTATAATATGATTTAAGGTGCTTAGTTTGTTTTCCTTTAAACGTGGATAATTGTGAGGAATAAGAGGCAAATAGGATACCCTCGTCCATAAGGAAGAGAAGGGGGCATATGGAAAGAATGTTTAGGAGATAATTCCTACTTTCTCTCTCTTAAATGAATTTTCAATAAAATTCATATATAAGCTCCTTTAACTTTGAGGTGAAGGGATAACTTCGAATCCACTTTCACTTCTTGCTTGCAAAAATGACCAAGGGAGCTTGGAGAAATAGGAGGACGACCCCCAACCTGTTTGTAAGCTTCTTGTCCCTCTTTCACCTTGAATTCACGGTGGAAATCACAAAACAATGCATGATTTCTTCTCTATTTCACTCCATCTTCAATCCTAGCCAATCTTTTCACTCCATATCTTGAGGACGAGCCTTGGGAGAGTTGAAAAAGCTTCTTCCACCATTGTTGACGTGAAGCTCCAAGATTTCAAGCTCAATTGAAGTCGGGTTATATAACTTGAACCCTTGAACTTTGTTATTGATTCCATATCTTCATCCATTGTTGATTCTTTCTTTGATTCTGAAATTTTAATTGGTTGATTGATGAAATCCCCATGAAAATCACAGAAAGCTTCGTGGGTTTATAGCCTGATGATGATGACATCATCGTAAGCACACACCTCCACAAATATCAATTGCAAACGGTTTCAACATGTGGTCCAAACGGTTTCACCAAACCGTTTGGTGGTTTGAGTTCCAAACCGTTTGGAGTGGTTGACCAAATGGAAAGGGTTGATAGTTTGAGGGGGGGTTTCTGATGTGTTGAATAATGATCTAATAGATTTAAATGATGAGTTTCTAAAGGTTCCATGATTGGATGATCTACCAATTACAAACCCTAATCGGGTTGAGTGTTGAATCCTTAAGTGAATTGAATTGATTTTGGGTTGACTAACCCAAACGGTCTCAAGACCATTTGGAGGTCACCCAAATGATCTCGAGACCGTTTGGAGGTCAACTAAGACCGTTTGGAATTCTGTAGTGAAGTATTATTGGATGGTTAAAGATCCAATGATATTATGTTGAAATACAATCAATAGCTCAATTGATGATTGATTCATTGATGCAAACTCTAATTGAATTCCATAGATTTTAATTATGGATTGGGCAAACAGTCTCAAGACTGTTTGGAGGTCATCCAAAATACCTCAAGACCGTTTGAGGTCAGGTCATGACATAGCTAAGTGGTGATTCAATGATTTCAATAGAATTAGTTCCACAATGTCAATCATTGATGGTTCTTCGATTTCAATATCCTAATTGATGGTTACGTGATTATAAACCCAAGTTCAATTGGGTTCAAAACCCTAATTGAAGGGTTATTCAATGATTCAATTGAAGAACAAATTAGTAGTTCAATTGATAGAGGGTTTGATGATTGAAACCCTGAATTGATAAGTGTTGAAAGACCTTGTTGGTCCATTCGGTTTTGAGAGGGTTTGGACCAAGACCGTTTGAGTCTAAACGGTCTCAAGACCATTTGGGTCCAAACGGTCTCAAGACCATTTGAGATCAAACGGTATCAAACCATTTGGAGACCCAAGTGGTTTCAAGTGTGAAATGTCCATACAGTTTCATAATGGTTTTGCTTAAATAATTTCAAACCATTCAATGTCTAAGTGACCAAGACCGTTTGGGGCCTAAGTGACCAAGAACATTTGATTTTGAATTAGTCAAACCATTTGGACATCTAAGGTGACTAAATGTCAATTAATTAATTGATTACTAATGATGTAAATCAAAGGTGATTACAATGGTTATACCTTTGAGGTACTAGGCTGATTAGTACCTTTATGAGTGGTTAACTATTGATGCTTATGAAAGCAATGATTTAATATGTTGTAACAAACCTTCATACATATTGTTTGGATCTAATATAATTAGGATTGAAGTAATTGACATCCTAGAGAGAATGAAAGAGAAAGGAATTCTTACATGAGTATTAATCATGTGGAGATTAGGGTATGATCCTTAGTAAAGAGATCATGAAACCTTAATCAAGAAGGTTAATGAACCCTAACCCTAATTTTGGGTAACATTATGTAAATCCCCAATTATGGGTAATGAAATATGAAACCCTAATTGGGATGAGTATCCCCTATTGACATGACATGTGAAACCCTAATTGAGGGTGATGACATGTGAAACCCTAATTGAGGGTGATGACATGTGAAACCCTAATTGAGGGTGATGCCATGAGAAACCCTAATTGAGGGTGATGTTATGTGAAACCCTAATTGAGGGTGATGACATGTGAAACCCTAATTGAGGGTGATGTTATGTGAAACCCTAAGTTGAGGGTGATGCCATGAGAAACCCTAATTGAGGGTGATGTTATGTGAAACCCTAGTTGAGGGTGATTCCATGTGTAATCCTAATTTTAGGTAATGCTATGTGTAACCCTGATATATGAGGATGTTATGTGAAACTTTAAAGTAGATTAATGTTATGTGAAACCCATATTTATGGGAAATGCTATGTGAACCTTAATTTATAAACATGGAAAATCCTATTCCTAATAATGGAATAGTGATTAATATATTGACAAGTGTAACATCTAAAGAGTTTGATAGTGGATATCTTTATATCAATAGTTCCTAACTCAAAGATGAGTCCATATCATTAACAATGATTGTATTTTCTGAATACAGTGACTTGTGACCAACACATTACATGATAAATGTGATGAACTGGTGTATAAGGTATTAGGATGGGAAATAACCTATGATGAACTCAAGTAAGATAAAGGTGATGAGGTAAGTGATACATCAAAGTATAATAGATATCACATCCAACACCTCAATATTGATATACCTTGTTTGGTTTTAAATCCAATATATTTGGATGGGTGACACATGAAGTGTGTCATGTTAGTTGTTTCCTTGAGATGTAATGCACTTTAATAAGTGTAGGCTAACATGCCTTATGAAAAGGTTAATCCAAACCAATAAACTATGATGCAATCATATTTTGATAAAGATGAGAGAGAAACTTATACTTTGTGTTGATAATTCATTTGATGATGAATGATGAGAATAAATAAGTATGATTGAATACTTATGTTATCCATATTGATTTCTAGTTGTTTGAAGCAATGAAATAGGACTTGATCATTAATAATATGATCTTGAGAACCTATATGGTTATTTATGGAAAACCCTAATCCAGGGTGATGCTGTGTAAATCCCTAATATAGGATGATTAATGTGATACAAAACCCTAATCCAAGGTGATGTTATATAATGTTACAGTAAACCCTAAATTGGCCAGAAGGACATGATGAACCCTAATCTGATGTGAATAGTGCATCCTAATCCTAAATTGGGAAATAAGATATATTAAACCCTAATATAGGGTGATGCTATGTGAAGTCTTAACACATAGTAATCCTATGTGAAGCTCAAATATAGATTGATGAGTTATGAATGTAATAAGAAAACCCTTGTATTGCATGGCACTAATATATGATGGTTATCTTGGGTACTAATCATGCAGGTATGTTGAGATGATGAGCATATCCATGTAGGGGCTATGATACTCTATGTATTGAAAATGTTTTATGGGCCTTATAAGCCTTCATATGATTTGTTGATCAGTAAGAGGTAATCTAAAAATTAATGAGCCTTGTGTGCCATATAATGTTTTAATTATTGAAATTGTTTATGAGCTTCATAAGCCATAATATGCCTTGTTGCCTATTAAGGGGTAATAAGAGGTGATATGAGATTTGTGAACTATGTGGAATACTTTGTGAAACAAGAATTGTAATGTCCTTGGTCAGATGACCTGAAGTTATTAAGTTACCTAATAAGTGGTAACAAGTATTCTATGATGAGTTAAGGGTTTGAATACCCATATTCTATAACCATGATGATGAACTTGTTAAGAAATGGAAATGTACTTGATGAGATGAGGGATTAAGATCCCAGTACTTTGTTAAAAGAATATGGCTACAAGCCATGACTCCACAAAGACAATGCCAAGCATTAGCTATGTGATCTAAGCCTGAAGAGAATATATGTTGTGGTTATAACTCTATAGTGAATAAATGTTATACATGTTCTTCATATTCCTTAATGGATAAGTGACATGATTCTCTATCAAGTTATATATACATTGCTTTATATAAGAATAATGTTCGAATCTGTTAGACAATGAAATAACTATTGTTAAACAATTATGATTCCTCAGTCCAAGTTTATTCTATTAAACTGCAATAATAATGTTTCTGGCAGAGAGTTATTTCTCTCGCTGGGAAATTTTACAATTGTCTCACCCCCGTGGGAACCACATTTTTAGGTGGATGTGGACGAGGAGGCAGGAATCCTTCAATAGGTGGAGGACATCAACAGCAGCAGCAGGAACAACAGTAAATTCTTAGGTGGAGACACTGGCTGATTTGTCTTGTATAGATGTATATAGAGTCCTATGTGTCGTCTCTATACTCTCAGGTCCTCGGAGTAGTAGTTAATGCTTTCGAGATTTTGGCTTAGTGCCTCGAGATTTCATATTGCCTGTGTCTAGTTTAATAGAGAAGTCGAAGCATGTAATCCTCAGAGAAAGATGATACAAGACATGTACTTGTGAACCAGTATGTAATTAAGTTACTCCGGTTCTTTATGAAAGAGTTTTCCTATGTGTGGACCTATTTGTAAAATGGTTTTAATTTCTAGTGATTTTTGGTAATCTACTGCTTAGTGATGGCTTCCGCTTAGTTAATAATGTTTTATTCGAATGATGTGTCATAATTTAGTGGTATTAGAGTGCTAGGTTCGTTGAGTCTACAGAGACACAAGACTAAGATTTTGAGTCTGTTCTAGTGTCTTCCAATTCATCTGATAGTGACTTCTTCTCATATATGAGGAGAATAAAAACTTGAAGATGTTTGGGACATACGAAGAACACACTGTTGATAGTAGTGTTGCTACACCGGGAGGAGGTGCAAGACACCAGAATAGGGAAGGGTCTGTACCTGAACAACCCCAGATTAACCCAGCCTTGATAGAGAATCCAGCCTTCCATACCCTGTTTAGCCAATTTATGGCAACTATGACACACATGGCAGACATGATGCCACCACCTTCACCTAGGGCACCAACCCACAATGAGGGGTATGGAGCCTGCAAGACTTTTGAGAGACTTCACCGGGTTGGAGCCATAGATTATGCTGGTATAGCTGATCCAGCAAATGTTGATCTGTGGCTGACGGAGTTGGAAAAGGCTTTCAGAATTCTTGATATTCCTGAAGCTGAGAAGGTAAGACATGCAGTGTACCTCCTAAAAGGGAGTGTTGGTCACTGGTGGATTATAGAATAAGACAAGAGGCTAGGTGAAGAAATTGGATGGGAGGTATTCCTATGAGAGTTCGTCAGTAAATACTTCCCTAAGACATATCTAGATGAGAAGATCTCTCAATTTGAGAGGATCATACAAGGACAAATGAACATTAGTGAGTATGAAGCTAAGTTCATGGAGTTGTTGTGGTTTTGTCTGCATATGGCAGTTAATGATGAGGAAAGAATTCAGCATTTTGAGAAGGGGTTGAACACTGAACTAACCACTCCTGTATCTGCTTTAGAGAATAGGGAGAGGTCTGCCACTTTTGTGGAGTCGGTAAGGAGGATAGAAAGGTCTGCAATTAAGAAATGCTAGACCAGTGGTAAGAAGGTATACACTCAGTTTCAAGAATAAGGATCTGAACATTTTAAGAAGTCGATATTTTCTACATTGGAAGCACCATCAAGATTCCATACCCAGACGCAATGGACGTCAAGTAGGGGTAGGGATCATAGTATTGCTCTAAGTAGAGCCCCTAGCATAGCATCAACATCGGTGATTGGATCTCACAGACCCTATTTTGCACCCAGGATCTGTTACCAATGTAGACAACTGGGACATCTAGCAAAGGATTGTCTAGACAAGAATTCAATGATGACTCAACCCTAGGGGCAGAGTCAGCGAGGCTCACAAAGGAGGTCGTTTTCTAGTAATATTAGAGGACGTGGACAAGCGTCCCGAGCTAGTTCATCAACACCTAATAATCAAGCATAGGGTCAACAACCAGCTACTGCAAGGATCTATGCAGTGAATCAATCTAATGCAATAGTCAACCCTAGGGTTGTGATAGGTCAGATGAAATAGATTCATTTTGAAATTTCATTTCATGATTCTATGTGTTAAATATAAGAAAGTAGTTGTTTTTGAACTCCCTCTGACTAGTCCTATAGGGACACAAGGGAGATGAGAACTTACATCTTACTCAGTGTTCCTTAAAATGCTTTATAATCTCCTTTATCTGTGTGTTAAAAGATGAGGTACACAAGTGATGCCTGAAGAAAATTCAAGAATGAAAAATCATGTGTGTATAATGATATGAAAATTGAGGAATATGATAGCAAATAAAGTGCATACTACCTAATCTCAATACTTGTATACCGTGGCCATGTATATGATTATTTGAGATAAGGCAAGTATGAAACTCTTAGATTGTTATCTTTCTGATTACTCTGATCAAGTAGTCATTCTGAAACAATCTAGTGAGCATAATGAAACTAATGAGGAAGAGCTAAGTGAACATTCACAACTAATGAGGAATAGCTAAGTGAACATTCCCAACTAATAAGGAAGAGCTAAGTGAACATTCCCAACTAATAAGGAAGAGCTAAGTAAACATTCCCAACTAATAAGGAAGCGCTAAGTGAACATTCCCAACTAATAAGGAAGAGCTAAGTGAACATTCCCAACTAATGAGGAAGATCTAAGTGAACATTCCCAACTAATCAGGAAGAGCTAAGTGAACATTCCCAACTAATGAGGAAGATCTAAGTGAACATTCCCAACTAATCAGGAAGAGCTAAATGAACATTCCCAACTAATGAGGAAGAGCAAAGTGACCATTCCCAACTAATGAGGAAGAGCTAAGTGAGCATTCCCAACTAATAAGGAAGAGCTAAGTGAACATTCCCAACTAATCAGGAAGAGCTAAGTGAACATTCCCAACTAATCAGGAAGAGCTAAGTGAACATTCCCAACTAATGAGGAAGAGCTAAGTGAACATTCCCAACTAATCAGGAAGAGCTAAGTGAACATTCCCAACTAATGAGGAAGAGCTAAGTGAACATTCCCAACTAATTAGGAAGAGCTAAGTGAACATTCCCAACTAATGAGGAAGAGCTAAGTGAACATTCCCAATTAATGAGGAAGTACTAAGTGAACTTTCCCAATTACATAGGAAGTGCTAAGTGTACTTTCCTAATAAACATAAGAATTGCTAAGTGGATTACCTATGTTAAATATATATGTTTTCCCTTCGATGAATAACCTTGGGTAATGATAAGAGTATAATACTTTATGTTTCTCCTTTCATTTACATGACAATCAAGTGAGTATTATGATAGTTGATGTACTTGGATTAGAAATAATCCATTGATGGATACTTAGAAAAGTATCAGTTTGCTTTGGACTTTGGTTCCAAGATAATGATATATGGAACAAACAATGTCCTAAAGAAAAAGAAATACTTTTTTCATGTGTACCCTTGGTGGTAACGACAGGGAATCGAATATTATAAGGATGAGATGTGTTCTCAATACATATGATGAATACCAAAGTAAGGTATTTATGTTGGTAACCTATATTGGTCAACTATGAAATCAATCTAGTTACATAAATAATTTTAACATCATATGTTAGGGGTTTATGCTCAACATAAACATAAACATTAATAAGGATGAACTAATGGAAGGAACAAGTGTAATTATGGTGGAAAAGTTTATCAAGCTGAAAATATTTTCTTAGAATAATCATGTGTGGAAGAACTTTGTGTGGATTAAAGATCTATAGTATCTTCATGATATTGAGATGATAATTAGAGACTTTATGACATGAGTAACAACTATCTTTTGTTTTCTGGGATTTTGAGGACGAAATCCTTGTTAGGGGTTTATAATTTGTAACATCCCTGACATGGGTTATTCTTAACCCTAGATATTGTTCTTAATGAAGTTGATTATATGCTCTCTCTTATCTCTCTAAAAGTGATTAAGGCTCAATAGGAATTTATATTTCAATTTCAGTCCCTTTTGAATAATGTTGAAACAATGTTTTGTTAGTTTTGGACTAAAGTGCAAATTACCCAAGTTGAGGGGTTAACTTGGAAATTGTACATGATACAATGTTCCTCATGTGTTGAAGCATCATGGTAATGAGTATGATGCAGTAGTATGATTCTACAAGCCTGAATAACAAGAAAGAGCCTGTTGAGCAATGTTTGTGCATTAAAACCTAGTTTTGGTGTAATGTGCAATTTACCCAAAATATAGGGTTCAATATGCAAAATACCACTTCAAGAGGGTCCCTCATGATTATTGGCATCAGGTAGAGAAAATAATTTGATATGGGTGCCTCAGTTGAAGCATTTTGAAGGAGAGAGAATCTTGATATTAAAATAATCAAGATTTAATCATAATTGAAACCCTAATTCAATTTAATGCAAAAATAATTATATTAATTGGATTTCCCTTCAACCAAAACTATAAATGTTGAGTTTGGTTATGTGTGGACGTCCTTGTGCCTTGCAAAGGCAAAGGAAATATCTACGTGAGTGGAGAACCCACTCACATTAAGAAAAGAAAAAGAAATATCCACTCACTTATGGATATTATTATAATATGATTTAAGGTGCTTAGTTTGTTTTCCTTTAAATTGTGGATAATTGAGAGGAATAAGAGGAAAATAGGATAGCATCGTACCTAAGGAAGAGAAGGGGGCATATGGCAAGAAAGTTGAGGGGATAATTCCTACTTTCTCTCTCTTAAATGAATTTTCAATAAAATTCATATATAAGCTCCTTTATCTTTGAGGTGAAGGGATAATTTCGAATCCACTTTAACTTCTTTCTTACAAAAACGACCAAGGGATCTTGGAGCAACAAGAAGACGACCCCCAACCTGTTGGTAATCTTCTTGACCCTCTTTCACCTTGAATTCATAGTGGAAATCACAAAACAATGCATGATTTCTTCTCTATTTCACTCCATCTTCAATCCTAGCCAATCTTTTCACTCCAAATCTTGAGGACGAGCCTTGGGAGAGTTGCAAAAGCTTCTTCCACCATTGTTTACGTGAATCTCCAAGCTTTGAAGCTCAATTGAAGGCGGGTTATATAACTTGAACCCTTGAACTTTGTTATTGATTCATATCTTCATCCATTGTTGATTCTTTCTTTGTTTCCAAAATTTTAATTGGTTGATTGATGCAATCCCCATGAAGATCACAGCAAGCTTCATGGGTTTATAGCTTTATGATGATGACATCATCATAATCACACACCTCCACAAATATCTATTGCAAATAGTTTCAACATGTGGTTCAAATGGTTTCACCAAACCATTTGGTGACCAAACGGTTTGCAAACCGTTTGGTGGTTTGAGTTCCAAACCGTTTGGAGTGGCTGACCGAATGGAGATGGTTGACCATTTGAGGGGGTTTCTGATGTGTTGAATAATGATCTAATAGATTTAATTGATGAGTTTCTAAAGGTTCCATGATTGGATGATCTACCAATTACAAACCCTAATCGGGTTGAGTGTTGAATCCTTAAGTGAATTGAATTAATTTTGGGTTGACTAACCCAAACTGTCTCAAGATCGTTTGGAGGTCACCCAAACAGTCTCAAGACCATTTGGAGGTCAACCAAGACCATTTGGAGGTCAACCAAGACCATTTGGAAGTCTGTAGTGAAGTATGATTGGATGGTTGAAGATCCAATGATATTATGTTGAAATACAATTAATAGCTCAATTAATGATTGATTCAATGATGCAAACCCTAATTAAATTCCATATATTTTAATGATGGATTGGTAAAACGGTCTCAAGACCGTTTGGAGGTCATCCAAACGACCTCATGACCGTTTGAGATCAGGTCATGACATAGCTAAGTGGTGATTCAATGATTTCAATCGAATTAGTTCCACAATGTCAATCATTGATGGTTCTTCGATTTTAATATCCTAATTGATGGTTCCTTGATTATAAACCCAAGTTCAATTGGGTTCAAAACCCTAATTGAAGGGTTATTCAATGGTTCAATTGAAGAACAAATCAGTAGTTCAATTGATAGAGGGTTTGATGATTGAAACCCTAAATTGATAAGTGTTGAAAGACCTTGTTGGTCAATTCAGTTTTCAGAGGGTTTGGACCAACCGGTCTTAATACCGTTTGAGTCCAAACAGTCTCAAGACCGTTTGGGTCCAAACGGTCTCAAACTGTTTGGAGACCCAAGTGGTTTCAAGAGTGAAATGTCCATATGGTTTCATAATGGTTTTTCTTAAAATATTTCAAACCATTCAATGTCTGAGTTACCAAGACTGTTTGGGGCCTAAGTGACCAAGAATATTTGAGGTTCAATTAGTCAAACCATTTGGACATCTAAGGTGACTAAAGGTCAATTAATTAATTGACTACTAATGATGTAAATTAAAGGTGATTACAATGGTTATACCTTTGAGGTACTAGGCGGATTAGTACCTTTATGAGTGGTTAACTCTTGATGCTTATGAAAGTAATGATTTAATATGTTGTAACAACCCTTCATACAAATTGTTTGGATCTAATATAATTAGGATTGAAGTAATTGGCATCCTAGAGAGGATGAAAGAGAAAGGAATTCTTACATGAGTATTAATCATGTGGAGATTAGGGTATGATCCTTAGTAAAGAGATCATGAAACCTTAATCAAGAAGGTTAATGAACCCTAACCCTAATTTAGGGTAACATTATGTAAATCCCCAATTATGGGTAATGAAATATGAAACGCTAATTGGGATGAGTATCCCCTATTGACATGACATGTGAAACCCTAATTGAGGGTGATGACATGTGAAACCCTAATTTAGGGTGATGACATGTGAAACCCCAATTGTGAGTGATGATATGTGAAACCCTAATTGAGGGTGATGCCATGAGAAACCCTAATTGAGGGTGATGTTATGTGAAACCCTAATTGAGGGTGATGACATGTGAAACCCTAATTGAGGGTGATGTTATGTGAAACCCTAATTTGAGTGTGATGCCATGAGAAACCCTAATTGAGGGTGATGTTATGTGAGACCCGAGTTGAGGGTGATTCCATGTGAAATCCTAATTTCAGGTAATGTTATGTGTAACCCTGATATATGAGGATGTTATGTGAAACTCTAAAGTAGAGTAATGTTATGTGAAACCCATATTTATGGAAAATCCTATGTGAACCTTAATTTATAAACATGGAAAATCCTATTCCTAATAATGGAATAGTGATTAATATATTGACAAGTGTAACATCTAAAGAGGCTGATAGTGGATATCTTTATATCAATAGTTCCTAACTCAAAGATGAGTCCATATCATTAACAATGATTGTATTTTCTAAATACAGTGACTTGTGACCAACACATTACATGATAAATGTGATGAACTGGTGTATAAGGTATTAGGATGGGAAATACCCTAATACAAGCTAAGTGGATGAACTCAAGTAAGATAAAGGTGATGAGGGAAGTGATACATCAAAGTATAATAGATATCACAACCAACACCTCAATATTGATATACCTTGATGTGTTTTAAATCCAATATATTTGGATGGGTGACACATGAAGTGTGTCATGTCAGTTGTTTCCTTGAGATGTAATGCACTTTAATAAGTGTAGGCTAACATGCCTTATGAAAAGGTTAATCCAAAATAATAAAATATGATGCAATCATATTCTCATAAAGATGAGAGAGAAACTTATACTTTGTGTTGATAATTCATTTGATGATGAATGATGAGAATAAATAAGTATGATTGAATACTTATGTTATCCATATTGATTTCTTGCTGTGTGAAGCAATGAAATAGGACTTGATCATTAATAATATGATCTTGAGAACCTATATGGTTATTTATGGAAAACCCTAATCCAGGTTGATGATGTGTAAATCCCTAATATAGGATGATGAATGTGGTACAAAACCCTAATCCAGGGTGATGTTATATAATGTTACAATAAACCCTAAATTTGGTAAAAGGACATGATGAACCCTAATATGATGTGAATAGTGCATCCTAATCCTAAATTGGGCAATAGGATATATTAAACCCTAATATAGGGTGATGATATGTGAAGTCTTAACACAGAGTAATCCTATGTGAAGCTCAAATATAGATTGATGAGTTATGAATGTAATAAGAAAGCCTTTGTATTTCATGGCACTAATATATGATTGTTATCATGGGTACTAATCATGCAGGTATGTTGTGATGATGAGCATAGCAATGTAGGGGCTATGATACTCTGTATATTGAAAATATTTTACGGGCCTTATAAGACTTCATATGCTTTGTTGATCAGTGAGAGGTAATATAAAAATTAATGATCCCTGTGTGCCATATAATGTTTTAATTATTGAAATTGTTTATGAGCTTCATAAGCCATAATATGCCTTGTTGCCTATTAAGGGGTAATAAGAGGTGATATGAGCTTTGTGAACTATGTGGAATACTTTGTGAAACAAGAATCATATTGTCCTTGGTCAGATGACCTGAAGTTATTAAGTTACCTAATAAGTGGTAACAAGTATTCTATGATGAGTTAAGGGTTCGAATACCCATATTCTATAACCATGATGATGAACTTGTTAAGAAATGGAAATGTAATTGATGAGATGAGGGATTAAGATCCCAGTACTTTGTTAAAAGAATATGGCTACAGGCCATGGCTCCAAAAAGACAATGCCATTAGCTATGTGATCTAAGCCTGAAGAGAATATATGTTGCGGTTATAACTCTATAGTGAATAAATGTTATACATGTTCTTCATATTCCTTAATGGATAGGTGACATGATGCTCTATCAAGTTATAGCTACAATGCTTTATATAAGAATAATGTTCGAATCTGTTAGACAATGAAATAACTGTTGTTAAACAATTATGATTCCTCTGTCTAGGTTTATTCTATTAAACTGCAATAATAATATTTCTGGCGGAGAGTTATATCTCTCACTGGGAAATTTTACAATTGTCTCACCCCCGTGGGAACCACAATTTTAGGTGGACGTAGATGAGGAGGTAAGAATCCTTCAATAGGTGGAGGACATCCACAGTAGTAGTAGGAACAACAGTGAATTCTCATGTGGAGACATTGGCTGATATATCTTGTATAGATGTATATAGAGTCCTATGTGTCATCTCTGTACTCTCAGGTCCTCAGAGTAGTAGTTAATGCTTTTGAGATTTTGGCTTAGTGCCTCGAGATTTCATACTGCATGTGTCTAGTTTAACAGAGCAGTTGATGCATGTAATCTTCAGAGAAAGATGATACAGGACATGTACTTGTGAACCAGTATGTAATTAAGTTACTCCGGTTCTTTATGAAAGAATTTTCCTATGTGTGGAACTCTTTGTAAAATGGTTTTAATTTCTAGTGATTTTTGGTAATCCGCTTCTTAGTGACTGCTTCCACTTATTTAATAACATTTTATTCGAATGATGCGTCACAATATCGACCTCAACAAAAGCAACCAAAAGTGTTGCAGTCACAACACATCAACAAGGAAAAATCCTAGCGACCAAACACATGCCCTAGGAACTAGGTAGAAGAAAAGTATCCAAGACATAATTTAGCATCAAATCACTTCTCCAAGTGTCACATCAAGGTTTCTACATTGGTTGAAACTCAAGAAGCATACACATGGTTGCTACCATCATACATGCAACACATGCAAACCCTAATGTCACCTCAAGATGCCATCTCATCGACCAGGGTCCAATGAGGATCCCCTAAGAATCAGCTTCTCTCTCATGATGATGTGGCACAAGAAGCAGACTCTACATGTGAAAAATTGCAATATGAACCCTCAACATGGGTAAATTGCTACTTGGTAAAAAACAAGCACATATAGCTCAAACATCAACTAAACATGATTAAACTGGAAACATAAGCTTGTCACATGTTATTAAGGAATCCCAAGAGATTAGATTAAGATTTAAGAATCTCATTAAGCTAAGAAAACACAAACTAGCTCTAAGATTGGTCAGGGGCCTTACAATTAGTGCATGGTTCACACCCGAACCACATACTACAGAGAGTTCACTCCATTAGGTGTAGATTGAGAAGAGATCTTCTACAAGGCATGAGAGTTTGGAGATTCATTTGAGAATCTCATTTAAACTCCCCACCATAGGTAGAGCAAGAACAAGAGAAAATTATGGATCTGAACAACGATGATAATGTGGTGGACATACCTAAAGAATAGAGAGTTTGGAAAAAGACAAAGGCATCATCATTGGTAGATCATCTCAGAATATTTAAACATAGGATAGTGAATGTTGACATCGACAAAATTGACCTAGGACTGTTGGCGTTGATCAAATCACAAATTTTCATGGCCACAACATGGAGGATCCAATGCGCTTATAAACAACTTTGTGGAGAGTTGTGACATGCTGAAGCTTGCTAGAGTTCCAGCCATAGTGACTTATCTAAAGATCTTTTCATACTCATTATAAGTGAAAGTCAAGGCTTGGTTCCTTAGCATGTTGTCATTATCAATTGTAACTTGGGATGAGACAATGGATGTCTTCTTTGAGAGATATTTCCAACACAAAAGACAAATAAATTGGTGGGGAAAATCTACAATTTCAAGCAACATGTTGAAGAGTCTTATTCAGAAGCTTGTAAGAGATTTCAAAACACACTCAGGAAGGTCCCACATCATGGGATTGGTCTACTTGGCCAAGTGAAGAGACTTTATTATGACCTACACAAAGGGGATAGGAGTACTCTTGATAGTTTAGGGGCATGATTCTTCCTTAACAAGAAGGATACAAGATGCCATGATATCTTCAAGAACATGGCCAAGAACTAATCTTGGGGGAAGCATGAGAAGCACCAACAACAATCAAAGTGTTATGGAATCAAGGGAGATCATAGAACAAAAAGCTAAAATGGATAGACTCACAAGGAAGCTTGATCAAAAATCTGGCACCTCATCCAAAGTTGAAGAGGATGAGTTCATGTACTTGTGGTAGAAAAATAATAAGGGCAATAATGAATATTCATTGCCTCAGGATCCTAAATTTTCTTGGAAGGATCCTAGATATTTTCAAAAAGACCCATCACAAGCACAACAACCAAAATAGTAACACAAAAATAGATCACAACAATATCGGTAGGACAATGGTCCGAATAAGATGGACTAGATAGAAGACATGCTAGGAAAACTCATGAGTTAGGATGAGGGTTACTTAGACCAATCCAAACGAGAGAAGTATAATTAAGGGGATCATATTTGTAACATAGAAAACCAAATTTCACAACTAGAAACAGATGTGGAAACCATAAAGAAGCCCACTCAACACAGATTTCCTAGGACCATAGAGATAGTCCACCAACATCATCAAGTAAACTATATTTGTATTTCTAAGGAGACAAAGCATGCTATTGGGGAGACATTAAATCAACACACTCCAAAGTCACAATGTGTTTATTAGCCACAAGTTTTGCTTCCCAACAAATTATATGAAATACCTTGGGGGTGTATAATGTGTGTGAATTATTCACACACATGCACCTCAATCAATACAGTGTCTACAAAGTGAAACAAGGACACTTCATATGCAACAACTTTATAGGATGAGAAACTTCAATGTTCCACCATTTTCATGTCCACTGTCCCAGTTCCATAGGAGGTGCCCATGCAAGAAGAACATATGAATGAACTACTCCATAGTGGAGCAGTAATAGTACATCAAAAGGTGCCCTCAATCGAGAAGGAGTAGCCACATGTCACCCCACCATAGGAGACGTGCCCAATTCTGTCCTAGAGGTGGTGTTGATGCAATCTTGTGGGAGGAGATCCCTAATGTCTCATACATTCATCCACACAAGCATGTAAAGAAATTACAAGTGCCATTCCCAAATATTCTAAAGTTAGAAAAGAAGGACAAGTAATTTAAGAAATTTATGTACATCTTCCAGAAACTCCACATCAACATCTTGCTTGTGGAGGCAATAGATCATATCCCTGCATATGGAAGAATTTTGAAGGATATCATCAAAAATAAAATATGGAAAAAAGAAATAGATGGCATGCATATTGATGAAGTGGTCAGTGCCCTGATCCAAGAAGATTGATGTCAAAGAAAAAGGACACAAGGTGTTTCTACATCCCTTGTTCCATTGGTAGCAGATGTTTTCAACAAACACTATGTGACTCTGGGGCAAGAATAAATCACATGCCTCTCTTTACCTTTTGGAAGGTGAGATCAAAAGAACTAACAAAGACTTCCTTGATAATGCAATTGGTGTATGGGTCAATTGTGTGGCACTATGGGATATGTGAGGATGTTTTAGTTAAAGTTGACAAATTTAGCTATCTTGTCAACTTTGCGGTTATGGACATGCAAGATACGTGAGGATCCGAGATGTTGGAAAGGAAGTTCCAAGCTACGGTTGATGTGATCATTGCTATGGGTAGGGGATACTTGACATTGGGAATAGGTGATGATAGAGTGGAGTTTCAACTGCTACATGATTCTTTACCACCATCCTGTGACAACCAAGACTGAAGGTAAAGCTTCTTGTTGAACGTATGACATTAAACAAGAATTCTTATAGGAGGCAAACCAATTTCATTTTGTATTTATTTTTTGTTTAAGTCCTCTTTTGTTACAATTCATATTTTTTAGAACAATTGTTTGGTGATGCAATGGAAAAACATGCCTTGATGTGTTTTGTTTGGTGTGAAGAATTTCACAGTTTCGATAGCATCAATGCCACTGTCGGTAGTACCAACACATCATCTAAGAGTTATAGGAAATTCTATAAAGTTTGGTACCACCAACTCCTTTCTAGTAGGATATTGTGTGAGAGACATGAAGCTCAGTAGAAACGATGCCATTATTAGTAGAACCAATGTTTTTCAAGAAGAAATCACAAAGCTATAGGAGAATATCATTGATACCACTGAGAGGATACTCGGTGGTACCAACCTATCTAGATAAATGAATACAAAGGATGAGACAACTTTGTACCATCAAAACACATGTCAGTGGCACTAACATTACCAGTTGAAGTCCTTCACCATTAGAAGATTCATTCTCCAAAGAGAGTATGTAAGGAACTTTTCTAGCTACCCTCAATTCGTAGAAATTCCAGAAAACCTCCACAAATGCTACTATGAACATTCTATGACCACTTTTGAGTATCGGGTACCCCATTCCACCCCTTAGTTTGATTTTTGACTATGAGTACATAGTCAAGTTCAATCTTTGGGGGTTATGGAATGGATTTTACTTGCATTATTTGCTATCCTATTTAGTTTTTTTGTTTCCAAGTAGTAGGATCCACATTCTCTAGTGTATTCACAAAGCTTAGTTTATGTTGATTGTATCACATCATTAAAAAGAATGTTCTTATTTCTCTTGCAATGAATCTAATAAGAAAAAAAATTCATTAAAATTTAAACTTTTCTTGAATGTTCTATCTTGTATGCTTATTTGTAAAGTTTAAAACATCACAAACATGAGGAAGTGTTTGGGTCAGTCAAGTTGAGGACACCTTATATGCATGAAAGCCCTCATGTACCCAAGGCTTGTGTATGATGGGATGGTTTGAGCCTAAACCAACCATATAAGCAAGGAGATCTTAAATAGGAATTTTATAAATAAACTCTAAGCTCACCTTGTACACAGCTTGACAGGAGAGGAATATATCATAGTTAAGAAAGGCATTGTCTCTTTGTCATCTGATTTCATCCACCTTTCAAGTAATTTCATTCAGCACCACAAGATGATCAAGTACATCCAAATTGTTTTCCTCTTGATTTCATTGCATAGCATAGTAGGTAGCATGTTAGCTAGTTTTTTTAGTGAATTAGAAAAGGAAAAAAATAAAGATGTGCATGTCATTTTGTTTAGTTTAGAAATTTTAGTTGCATAACAACTTTCATATAAATTGCATTTTCCTTTGCATCATTTTGTATATTGTGCAATATTTATCTATTGATCTTGCTCCAAAAATAAAGAGTAAAAGAATCTACATTTGTATTCCTGCAAATGAAAAAAATGGAGAGAAAGAAAGAAATAATGCATGGTCAAAGGAAGCCCAAGCGTGAATCATCAATCATGGTAAGAAAATAAGAGGGCAGAAAGAAAAGAGAATAGAAAGGAAATAAAGAGAGGAGGAAAAGGATGCCTCAAACTCAATCTAAATTTTTGCTAAGAACAATGTGAGAATAGATTACATGTATGCATCCTTCCAAAAAATCTCATCACTAGGATGGGTTAATCAGTGCATTCATCATCCCAACACAATAGTAGGCATTAGGATTCACACATTTTCATTCTCCATTATGTCGGTGCATCATCTTTTACATGCATAAACTATTTTCATCTTATGATTCTTATTTCATAGCCACCTATTCCATTTGCACCCACTGCTTTGAATGGTAGGCAACATATATGATTACTCCCCTCATCCATGTATGTGCAAGGAATGAATCTCAACATAGTTGTGTAGGTAGATAAGAGCAATGTAGATAGTAAAATAACATGGTAGATTAAGTGTATGTCCTATTGACTATGATGCTAACTGCTCAATATTAATAGTGTTTCATTGATCTTATTGTGGACATATTTAATAAATAGTTTTTATCACTTTAGAGTAGTTATTTGTTCACTAGTTGGTAAGGACCAATTTAGGAATGTGAGGTGGGGGTAACTAAGAAAAGTAATTCATAAGGTTTTTCCTCTTGTTGACTCTTTCAAATAGATCCAAAAGTAGTGTTTCTCAAGGATGAACAACATTCAAGCTTAGGGGATATTGATGCATTGATTTTCAATTACTTTTCATAGGTTGTCTTCTACACATTAATTGAATTTTGTTCATTTTGAGACATTTTTATGCATTCATTTCTATCATTAGCCTGTGAATCAATGATGAATCAAGTATTTTATGTTTCTACTAAATAATGCTAATATGGTATCTTCAATTTAGAGTTATGGAATTTCTTCCTTGTTTCAGGATATTTGAGCACTGAGTAGATAGCTCCGTGCCACCAAGACATACGTCTCTGGTACTGACAAATCACAAATCTATAGTAGGGAAAGAGGGAAAAGTTGGTGCTACTAAGAAGGATCTCAGTGCCACCGAGAGAGGCATCAATGCTACCAAAGTCAACAATCGCTACTACCATCTCACAATCCAGAGAGCATTAGTACTCGAGATTTATTACCTCGGTGCCACCAACTCGCATGTAGGTGGTACTGACTTCAATATCTATAGAAAATTAGAACTCACATTGGTAGTACCAACACATTTCAAGAGATTGAAGTTGACCGACTACGAGGTGCCACTAACAACCTATTAGTGGTGCATACACCGCATGATCAGTTAAAATATAATATCAAATATGATCCAACGACTATGACTTAATGACCTAAGGGAGTGCATCCAAAAAATAGAGAGCACGGTTATCACATTCTTAGAGAGTAGAGAGCAGAGAGCCAAGAAAGGAGGATATGAAGGATATATATAAGGACCAGAGCCTCCAAGCACTACTGGAGGACATATTTGCAACTTGAACATTGCAGATCAGGATGTTCATCAGAGGGATTTCCGAGACAACTTCTCTAGGATTTTTACATTTATTTTCTAATGTTTATTTTGTTTTCTTCCTCTTCCTCTTTTTGTACATTGATAACAATCATTTCGGGTTAAACCCCATATACCTAGGACCTGAAGTAGCCCAGTATTGCATTGTATTTGAATTTTATTAATTGATAATCTATTTCCTTGGTTCTGGATGTGAATATTGTTGGGTTTTAGGGGAGACTGAGAAGGCAGCAGAAGCAAAAAAATTTCTTCTCCCCGAACCCAGTATAAAGGAATCACGTCAACATTTATACGGTAGGAAGGATGGTTTGTAGAGACAGACCTTGTCCTGAGGCTTTCTTGGTGACATTACCTCGCATCTTGCGTGGTCTTCACCTCCAATCTTGGACGGTGTCTGTGCAGCTCCTGGTCTCACCGGGACTATAGGGATTGACAACTGTCCTCCGAGCGGTAGAAGTCTCCCGCCTCTATAGTAGTCCACACGAACCACCTGGAACTCCAATCGCCTTATCGCACAAGGCACCGGAAGGAGTCGTACCCTCCTGTCGGCATACTAGTCACTGACACACTCTCCTGCAACCAGTTGCCTTTCTGTAGTTGTCTTTCCCTCGATGTGCCTCCCCTGTTGAGTAGCACTTGCTCGGGCTCTCCTGGTTACCACAACTAGAGAGAACGACAACTTTACAGAGAAATTGGTGTTCTGAGTTGTACTTGAGAATCCCCCAATACCCCTATATATATAGGAGGGTCATGGAACAGGGTTCTCTACACCGGGCAATGCGGGATTAAAGCAGGAGTAGAAGGGTTCGAGATTTTCAACAAAAACAACCAATTGCACCAGTTGAACTGATTGTTTGAAGCATGAACCGATCGGTTGGGGACCTGAGTCGATCGGTTCACACCTAAACCGATCGGTTGGGACACCTGAGCCGATCGGTTCAAGCATGAGTTGATTGGTTCGTGGTCCTGGTCCAACTTGAATTGACTTTCATGTTTGTTTCCAACTAATCAAATATTAGTCCTTGTCCAAATCAAATCTGTACAAGTGAAACAAATATGTATTTGCAAAAAGAGTCTTATGACTTTCCAAACGATCTCAGTTGGTCACACAAATCGACCGGTTCAACAATTGAGCCAATCATTTCATTGACACATGAGCTGATTGACTCACCACTTGAGCCGATCGGTTCATTAACCAGAGCTGATCGGTTCAACCATGTGAGTCGATCGGTTGGGGCAGTAGACTGTGCAAATCAGTCAATTACAGTTCCAATCAATTTGATACTCTTAATCATCTGGTTCAAAACCTTGAACACTATGATTTTGAGTTATCATTTGATTAAGTGTTTAATTGAACAACTAAAATCCTTTAGTAATCAATCCAAACATCATTTGTGCATAAACTCCTCTTCTAGGTTAAATCCTATGTGTGTGACCCTACAGACCCATTTCACGTTGGCAGTGAAAGTCCATAACACTTATGACTTCACAAGCAAAGAGTGGTGCCTAGTTGCACATCAGTGCTACCCAGGTGAAATAGAAAGTTGGAGAACAACTTTCAATCCTACAATTTGTGAATGGTGTTACAGTGAATGTATAATTCCTTTGTAACTGATATCTCAAATGAACTCAAGGCATGGAACAGTCATCCTATCAACATTCATTCACTTTCTTGATCTCAAAGTAGATTGGAGGAGATATGTATGACATCAATATCTCATACTGATTCACACATGTGTGTGCACGCCTATCTCAATCCTACTCATCAAGTAGCCATGGATATCAAACTCCCTTAAGAGGGACAAATCCCATATTTATCACTCACCCCTCAAAAGCCCCATGTGTCAAAACCACTCAATCATCACCTTTATAACAACCCATGCTTCATGATTGCGTTTGATGATGTCAAAGTGTACCCAACGACATGTGTTGAGTGTAGTGATTTCAGGTCAAAGAATCACAGTCACCACCATCACTGTGAGAACTGACTGTGACTACCATGTCATGGTTCCATGTGTCAAACTCACGGTGGGTCTGTCTGGTACACTTGTTCTCTAACAAGTACCTATGTGTTTGGTTTGATATTTCCATATCATGACTAATGAGATTCTATCATCAACCAACACCAGAATCTAGTCTTGTGTGTCATTGTTGTCTATCTACCTTCCAGAATGACATCCAACTAGGGACATAATAAGAATGTACAAACTCTTAGCATTCATATGATCTCATCGTTCATGTCCTTAACCTGAAAGCATACGTCATTGAGTACTGTCATTCTCTAGACATTCAATCTGTTCTATCATTATCTCATATGACTGAACCAGAAAGAATTGGAAGCTTGCCTTTAATGCTTATAAAATAAATCTTAATGTATCCCACCAATCATCTCATGATTGGCTCTTAGGGCATACACACCAACAGACTCCCACTTGCAGTGCGAGCCAATCACCCTTGAATCATATTCTTAGTGATCTTCAAACATGTCACACATGTTACTATGCTTTAGTGCTTACGCAGTGAGTTATGGCAACACCTTGCCAAAGTCGGTATTAACTGCATGTCTCTCATCTCTTTGTTGTACGTCACACGTATGAGATGGAGTTCTTGTAATATGCAATCTAGTATTCCTTTGCTAACCTTTAGCCACATTGCAAGACCAAGCACTCCTAACTTTTCATCAATGACTGGAATATCTGTAAGTTCATCTCATGAACTTCCATATCCATATAGCATCCATTAATGTTCTCTAACACACAGATACACGACTTTTCCTTTTAAATGGATTTATTGAAATGTTTCCATTTATCAACAAACATTCACTCTTATATATCTCATATATATTTTGCGATTAATTTTCTGTCCTTTTCAGAAGTTCACATCAGTGTAACTCTTTACAGTGAACCCTTCCTTATTTCCATAGAACTAGTACTTCTCAAGTACTTATCAAATTCTTATGGTATTCCAGTAACTCTTACTGGAACTAGACATACTTCCACTCGTCATGTCTCACATACGAGTTATCAGGATGAGCACGTCATATTGTCATGTCCTACATACAAGATGATGAATGCATTTTATTCTTGCTATGTCCATACATGCAAGATAATGGGATGATTACATACATGATAGATCCATATATATTCTTAGTGTTCCCATTCTTCATAAGAATAGGACACTTGGCCTTGGGATACCAACTACATGTAACATGGACAAGTTTTCTCCCACTGAATCTATGCACACTGAACCCTTCAACATAGATTGCCAATGTATGCTTTCTCTTTTCAGGTCAAGAGGTTTTCTAGAACTATCTTTATAGATCTCTATTCCTAACATATAGGAAATGTCTCTATTTTCCCTAAATATCATTTCTACAAAGAATTCCATTCTAGAACATCTCATTCCTCATCGACATGTGGAATGCAAATATGCTCCCACTAAATCATAGATCCCTTCTTTATCTTTGTCATATCAGTCAAATCTTTTGACTATATTATCTAAGTAAAGATCCAACTCTGAGTTTCTTGTACTCAATCAATCACATTAATTAGTCCACTATAACTTATAGACTTCATTTTCATTAATGGATTCATAAACCTTATAGGTTGTGTCACATACACATCCTTGTTTTATTCCTCAGAGGAATGCGGTTTTAGTATCTGTATGCCAAATCTCTTAGTCATTAAGTTGCAATCAACAAGCATCATCCTTCTCAAAATGTCATCTATGTGTCTTAACGCTTAAGACTCATGTGCACTTATGGATTTCATCCCAATGGGTGCTACCATCAAGGCCATACCTTATGGTTCACATGGAAGTCATTTAGGAAGTAATGGTCATAAACCATAACTCAAAATTTGATTCCTCATAGTCATATAGATAGTTTATTCATCACATGGCCAATTCATCACCTAGATAATCGAGGTGGATCTGTCAAGGATATAAGAACTCACAACCCTTTGTGATTCTTAATGTCCTTTATTAGTGTAGGGTATTCTTTATTTAAGAAGAAATTAATTATTTGATAATCATCCTCTAACTCCTTAGAGTATGATTCCTTTTGATTTAGACATCACCATGCCTTAATTATGAGCTCACTATGATACATTATCATAATCACTCATAAGGATCTCAAGCATTTGGTTCAAGTATTTCATTCATTGATCTCATCAAGAATTATCACTTTACCAAATTCGTACTTCATATATGATATTCTTGAACACTTCAAGATATTCATATTTGGTATTTCTCTAAACACCGCTTGAAATATTAGCATTTTCTCCAATAGGTATGTAAATACATCACATGTATTATACCTAATAGGATAATCATTCTCCCACTACAACTAGTGAAGATTGATTAATCATGTCTAAGAGATTCATGTCTCTTACTAGTTCTCTAACCAAAAGAGTCTAGCTTATCCATCATATGGAAACTAGAAGTGAATTTCTCATGATTTATGCTAATATGATTGTTTGAGTTATCAATAACTTTTAGGTATCATTTTATCTTATGCATACCAAGTACCACAGGATAAACAAGGCATTTCCACAAGGAAACATCAACTTTATTAATTGCCATTATTGTCATACAATATGCAAAATAAGATGTTTCTATCCATTGGCAAATATGGAATACCAGTTCATAACTCTATTATATGCCTTCAAGGCTGAAAATAAACTAAAGTACTCCTATCTATGGCGGCAACGCTTGTCCCATTTATTGGGTGCTTTACACTTTATTTCTTGGTATCATATACCTAAAAAATGTTACAAGTTTATTTCATGACACCTTCGGTGGAGACGTCTGTCACCTCCTTCTTCTTTAGTTCTTCCAGATAGAGAGGACAATTCCTTTTCTAATGTCCTGGCTTTTGACAATGGTGACAATTGCATCTCTTGGTCACACCTAATCATCATCATAGACTTAGGCTTGTCCTTCTTCATTTGTGCCTCAGATGTCCTGAACATGCCCAACAACTCTGTCAATGGCTTGTCAAAGTTGTTCATGTTGTAGTTCATCGCAAAATGACTGTAGCATTTTGGCAATGATTGCAATATCACTTCATTAGCCAACTCTTGGCTCAGAGGAAATCCTAGTCTTGTCAGGTTCACATACCCAATCGTTTTGAGCATGTGGGGACGAACAAGATCTCCTTCTGTCATGACATACTTGAACAACACCTTGGAGACATCATATCTCTCTTGTCATGCTTGATCTTCATATATGTTCCTGAGATGCTGAATCATCTCAATGACACCCATGTTCTCATGTTGTCTCTATAACTCGTAGTTCATGGAGCACAACATCAAGCAGTTTGCATCAATGGCATCTTCAGAATCCTTCTTATAAGCATCCCTTTCTGCCTTTGGTGCGGTAGGAGAAGGTTCCTCTAGAGCTGGAGTATCCAAGACATAGAGCTTTTACTCTTGAGTGAGAACAATTCTCAATGTCCTAAACCAGTCGTGGAAGTTAGTCCCATTCATCCTGTCCTTTTCAAGGACCAATCATAACGAAAAGTGATTGTTGTTTGTTGTCATTTGTACTACAAAAGGAAATATATGCAATTTATTCCAAAACTCAATTTTGACTTATTTGATTGATTTGAAAGGTTAACAATATAAGTAGGACTTTAATTAATTATCACTCCCACTGTTTTTTTTTTCAAATTGATAGCCCTCACCATCAATTTGGAAGATTGCAGTGTACAATCTTCTAGTGGGTCAAGATCCTGAAATCCTTTGAGTCATGGACCAGCTAGGGCTGTCACCCACAACTTAGATCTTCCAGGTAGGAAACTTTTACCAATTGCATCATATGCAACTCTTGAAAGATGTCATGTGCAACTCCTTTCCATGATCACCTCCATGCCTCAAGGTGCTAGATCCTATCAAGGTCACCTTGTTAAGTCCGACCCAAAGCCAACATGATGAATATGCACCCTGCTAGTGCAGACCCACATATCCTTCCTTCACGCTTCCATGAGATAGACGATGCACAATGTTAGGGTGTGCCCACACTTGGCCGATCAAGCTTTTCACATGTGTCACACTTGGAAGGCATCTAAAACTTTAATATTTAATGAGGGATTTGATTTTTTTATAGTTACATATACATATCCAATCACCACAATACATAGTACGTTCCATATACATGCTATATCCCACAGAAAACATGTGAAATGATAAAAGTGATGATTATGGCCATCCTAATGTGATTCCTCGAGCCAGGAGGAATCACGATAATCTAGGTCCACATCACATGCAACTTGTACTAGATGAACTTTGTGCTTTTCCGTTCTGGGTTTGATCAACTCATCTCCATGATTGATCAGCTCGCCATCAGGCCGATCGGTTGGGTGCCACCATCCGATCGATTGGCGCCTCCAACCGATTGGTTCACTGGTCATCATGCATCACCTCAGGGCCACCACCCGCTCATCTCGTTCCTCAAACTGGTCATCTAGAATGCCAACCGATCGGTTCACACCTTGAACCGATCGTCTTAATCGTCGTCAGGTTGTCCGCCATTCTTTGACATAATAGGATATAAAATTTCTATCCTATTTACATTTGAATTGAGAAACCTCAAGTTACATTCAGGGGGAGAAAAGGTAGGAAAGAAAACCCAAGTTATCTCGAGTTACATCAAGAAAAGGAGGTAGGGAATTGGTGTGCAGACCGAGATGCAAGCAACCACATTCAACCATACACAAACATAGGGTTTATTGGCCATAACCACACTATACATCCACCATAAAACTCGTTTAAGGGCGATGGGTATCGAGTGCATTCATATTACATATCATATATGAATATTGGGGTTTGTGGATTTAGGATTGGACATGCACAAAGCTAATTTTATTCCCATCATATGCAATAAATAAAGACGACAAACCAAAGTTGATCACATCGATAATCCTAAAGTATAGAGTAGTTGGTGTGGCTCTGATACCACTATTGGGTTTTAGGAGAGACAGAGAAAGCAACGGAAACAAAAAAATTTCTTCTCTCCGAACCCAGGATAAAGGAATCGCGTCAATGTCTATACGGTAGGAAGGATGGTTTGTAGAGACATACCCTGTCCTGAGGATTACTCAGTGATGTTACCTCATGGCTTGCGCGGTCTTCACCTCCGGTCTTGAATGGTGTTTGTGCAGCTCCTAGTCTCATCGGGACTGTCGGGATTGATAGCTATCCTCCGAGCGGAAGAAGTCTCCCACCTCTATAGTAGTCCACACGGACAACCTAGAACTACAATCGCCTTGTCGCACAAGGCACCGAAAGGAGTCATACCCTTCTGTCGGTGTACTAGTCCCCAACACACTCTCCTGCAACCAATTTCCTTTCTACAGTTGTCTTTCCCTCACTGTGACTGCCTTGTTGGGTAGCACTTGCTCGGGCTCTCCTGGTTACCACAACCAGAGAGAACGACAACTTTACAGAGCAACTGATGTTCTGAGTTGTACTTGAGAAGCCCCCAATACCCCTATATATAGGAGGGTCATGGGACAGGGTTCTCTACCCCAGGCAATGCAGGATTAAAGAAGGAGTAGAAGGGTTTGAGATTTTCAACAAAAAACAACCAACTTTGTCAGCTGAACCGATCGTTCCAAGCATGAACCGATCGGTTGGGGACATGAGCCGATCGATTCACACCTAAACCGATTGGTTGGGACACCTGATCCGATCGGTTCAAGCATGAGCCGATCGGTTTGTGGTCCTGGTCCAACTCGAATTGAGTTTCATGTTTGTTTCCAACTAACCAAATATTAGTCCTTATCCAAATCAAATTTGTACAAGTGAAACAAATATGTATTTGCAAAAAGAGTCTTATGACTTTCCAAACAATCTCGGTTGGTCACACGAATCGACCGGTTCAACAATTAAGCCGATCATTTCATTGACACATGAGTCGATCGACTCACCACTTGAGTCGATCGGTTCATCAACCTGATTCGATCGGTTCAACCCTGTGAGCCGATCAGTTGGGGCAGTAGACTATGCAAATCAGTCAATTGTAGTTCCAATCAATCTGATACTCTTAATCATCTGGTTCAACACCTTGAACACTATGATTTTGAGCTATCAAATGATTAAGTATTTAATTGAACTACTAAAGTCCTTTAGTAATCAATCTAAACATCATTTGTGGATAAACTCCTCTTCCAGGTTAAATCCTATGTCTGTGACCCTGTAGGCCCATTTCATGTTGGCAGTGAAAGTCCATAACACTTATGACTTCACAAGTAAAGAGAGGTGCCTAGTCACACATCCGTGCTATCCAAGTGAAATAGAAAGTTAGAGAACAACTTTCAATCCTACAATTCATGAATGGTGTTATAGTGAATTTATAATTCCTTTTTCACTGATGTCCTGAATGAACTCAAGGCATGGAACAGTCATCCTGTCAACGTCATTCGCTTTCTTGATCTCAGAGTAGATTGGAGGATATATGTATGACATCAATATATCATATTGATTCACACATGCGTGCACACGCCCTTCTCAATCCTACTCATCAAGTGGCCATGGATATCAAACTCCCTCAAGAGGGACAAATCCCATATCTATCACTCACCCCTCAAAAGCCCCATGTGTCAAAGCCACCCAATCATCAACTTTATAACAACCCATGTTTCAGGATTGCGTTTGATGATGTCAAAGTGTACCCAATGACATGTGTTGAGTGTAGTGATTTCAGGTCAAAGAATCACACTCACCACCATCACTATGAGAACTGACTATGACTACCATGTCATGGTTCCATGTATCAAACTCACAGTGGGTCTGTCTGGTACACTTGTTCTCTAACAAGTACCTATGTGTATGGTTTGATATCTCCATATCATGACTAACGAGATTATGTCATCAACCAACACCACAATCTAGTATTGTGTGTCATTGTTGTCTATCTACCTTCCACAATGACATCTGACTAGGGACATAATAAGAATGTACAAACTCTTAGCATCTGTATGATCTCATCATTCAGGTCCTTAACCTGAAAGCATACGTCATTGAGTATTGTCATTCTCTAGACATTCAATCTGTTCTATCATTATCTCATATGACTAAACCAGAAAGAATTGGAAGCTTGCCTTTTATGCTTATCAAATAAATCTTAATGTATCCCACCAATCATCTCATGATTGGCTCTCAGGGAATACACACCAACAAATATATGATTTCTTTATCTATTTCTTTATGTTCGATCACCATAATTAAAGTAATATACTACTAATTGCTTCAAGAAAGGGAATATGAGTCAGAAAAATCATAGATTCACATAGTTATATTATACTTTGGGAGAAGGCTTACCACTATGAATGAAGAACCTAGACATTTTGTTAATGCACCTACTCCTAAAATGCTCTGGGAGAGTGGGGTTTGTTTTGGTCTAGGTAGTGCATTATGCTACGGGGATGGGTAATACTTGCTACGAGTCTTAGTCCAACGTAAAGGGTGAACAATCATTATGGAAGTGGAATTTAAATACAATGTATGTCGTAGTGAACCCACAAGTCCTGAGGAATCCATCTATCCTTGAGCACAACATCCTAATTTAGGATTAATTCTTTGCTCTTAGTTAATAAATAACTAATCAACCCAATTTTTGGTCTAGTTGATTTGGTCTAAGTAAGTAGTAGTATTTGACAAAATTTCCTTGAGTTCAATAATTAGGCCTCATAGACCTATATTACTTGACATGTGCACTTGCATTTACATGCATAGTTTAATTGTGGCACCGCACACTTCCTGGTTGGGTGAGTTGGGAAACTTGGTTGGTAAATACATCCATGGAAAGAGCCCTAGGCTAATTCTTTGATCTATATTTGTTGTTGTAACATTATGTCATTACTGAAAATCAATGTAGAATTTATGGTGAACTAAAGAAGCTCTTGGAATAGAAACAACATTGTTATTGCAACAATGTTTGACAAATAATGGAATAAAATCATTCCTTTGGGTTTTGTATAAAAACTAAGGAGTTCATATGAGATCCTTTTTGAAGAAGGTATAACGCAAGGCAAAGACGATAACCTTAAAGTTGAGGATGAAGATCTACCCATTGGATAAGGGAAACTATAATTTATGTTCCTCCATATTACTAAAAAAGGACAACTTGTATGCATCGACAAACGTCAATCAATGATTTCCCTACCTTAGTAGGGTTTACCTACAACTCATTATTCAATGCAGGATACATTGATGTGATATAAGGATCTACGGTGTTGACTTGGGCCATATTATTAAATTAAATATGAATAAAAATATATTGAGCTAATCTAGGATGAAAATTTAAAAGTAATAAATGAATACAAGTAAATGTTGAACTTATATTAAAAAAAAGTATATATAAAGTTTCCTTATAAGAAGATAATCAGTAGGAATATAGTTTTTCTACTCAAAGGGATTCTTATAGGATACAATCATGACTTGAAAAGAGGACTAAATGTTCATACTTGTATAAAAATGTTGTTACACTTTCATGATTATTTCTTCATTATTGATGAGATAGTTAACTATTGACCAATGATGATATTACAAGTTCAATTTTTAGGTTTGAGTTTATTAAGTTAATACTTCTTAAAATATAAATAGTTTTTAGATTGATATGTGGTATAAACAATACTTTTTAGATTAAACATTAAACCAACTTCCACATTTATATATCAGGATCTAATAAATATTATTCAAACAAATTCTTAAATCTATGAAAGATTAGAGAGATACATGCATATTAACTCCACACCCTTACAAAGAAAGAGCACACTCACTCCATTATTTAATAGTGTAGTCTATATTTTTACATTCACAAATTTTGGAAGCCACTCTTTCTTCATTTGACTTTACCACAATATTTCTTTCTATTCATTTCCCTCCATACGTGGAATCACAGAGTGGTGGAAAACAACCTTTAATTTCCTCCTTGTAATACTTCAATCGACATTATTTTTTATCTCATATTGTAATCAGATCTTTGTTTTGAAATATATATAGACAAGCTTCTATATTGTTTACATAAATTTGCAGCCCCAATAAGTGGTTGTGCATCTCCTCCTCCTCTCATGTAACATGCATGTTGTCTTCACATCAAGATTCCATGAATTGAACCTATTTAACATGGATAGGGTAACATTTGTAGATCTATATATACAAAGGCTTCACTTGGGAAATTCTTTCTTTGATGTTTCAAATTTATTAATATGATTGTTCTCATCTTTTGTCCTTGTCAAATCCAGAATATTTGCATTTGTTTCATTGAGTTTCCATCCACCAACCTCAGTTGAATCAAAAAAAGTGTTTTACCTATTCTCCATATCGAACTCATCACATTAATTGTGTGTGAGTATCCCTCCATAGAATTGAGAATGAAGTCCAGTCCACATGAATATCTCTTCCTCATCCATCTACTTCATATTGTATTAGGCTTCTAAAAGTTTATAATCTTTTTCATACTCCCTCTTTTTGTAATGCCTCTAAGATTTTTAAGATTCATTATACCCCACTATTTAGGAAGCATAGGTATGAAATATTTTGTGGGTTGATAGTCACCTTCTAGTGGGAATTTATAAGTCTTCATATCCATACGATCTAACATTGACCTTAAATTTTTACTAGTTGCACCGAATATTGAAGGAGACCTTCCATTGTTTCTTTAATCAATGTTTCCCTTTTCTCCATTGATGTTTTTATGCTAGGCCATTTGTTTATAATTTCCTCAATCTTGCATGTGTAATCAGAAAAAATCACCATAAGATTTGACCTACTAGTGGAAACCCAGAATATTTTATAGTATACATTCCAATATCAACTCCAGTAGCCTCGATCAACCTCCCTTTCATCAGTGAATTTTTTCAAAAGAAATAGTTGAACATTTCTCACATTGAGATGCATCCTAGTTTGTCCATCGAAGTCATCAAGTATCTATCTCATACCATCCGCAACTCTAGACTTAGCTTCCATAAAAGCTAGAATATCATTAGTAAGAATAAAGCAACTCATCACCTTCATTCCATGCACCAGACATGTTTTTATTTCCTTGTTTTTTCAGCCATGTTGATCATCTACGTGAAGTCCTCTATAATAATAGAGAATGAAAGAGGGGACAAAGAATCAATTTTATGCAAACATGTTTTCACCCTTGAACATACCTACAGAGGTTTCATTTACAAGAATAGAAAAACTAGTAGAGCCCACATATTGTTTCATCCTATTGATCCATGTATCATTGAAGCCCAATATTATAGAATCCACCATATTGTTTTCCATCTCGCACCATCATAGTCCTTTGAGTTGTCCGTTTTAAGGTAAGATTTCTACTTTGGCTAATTTAATCAAGTAGAGACTCCGCAACTAGAAATGGACAATTATTAATAATTGTTCTAGAAATAAATGCCCTTGATTATCAAAAAAGATATGTAACGACCAACTTTAGTCTAGAATCCATGATTTTGTAATGATTTTATATTGAACTAAGAAAATGAGAGTAGGTATAAATTTAGAAAGAGATCTAGAAATCTTTTTTTTTCAGGATGAGAACCAAGAGATATTGATTAGACCACCTCCTCTAATAATCTAGCAAATATATTCATTCATGTAATCTTTCATCATATTTCATACCTTCTTGTAGGAAAATAAACATAAAAAACAATTTGATCTTGATGACTTCTTGATGCTATATTTTATCATGCCTCCTTTATGTCTACTTCATTCATAGGTCCTAAAAGAATATTATTATGAGTGTTTGAGAGTTTGAATCTCCATCCCACCCTATCATCATTTATATCATTTGAAAATCTTTCTGATAGAGTGCTTTGTATAAATTAATAGTTCATTCTTCAAGGTCTTCCTCCATTTTTACCGCTATCCCATCTTTATGAACTAATTTAGATAATGTTATTGAACTCCCTTATCTTCAATGTATAATTATGCAAATTTATTGTACGTCCTCATATTCCATCCATCTTTACCTACTCCTTTTCCTATAAAATGCTTCTTATACCTTTATCAAAAGTTCAAGCATTCTCTTTAGCTCCTTGTCTCTATATATAAATTCTTTATTTGAAGGATCACTTAATAATTTACGTCACTTCATCACATTATTTATTTGTCTTATCAAGCATATTTGGGATACTAACATTATATTTTACCCACACTTGATGATCACCCTATGTATTCATACTTTTTCATAGAATTTAAGCATATAATTACCTTTCACATATACACTCTAGCTATCTTAAATGATATATTCAAAGCCTTTCCATTTATCCCATTAATTAATTTAATCACGCGTAAGGTTCTCTCTTTTGTTTCTTATCAAATGTTTTACATCAATAAAGGAGGATCATCGCTTAATTTTGACCCACCCTTCCTTCACTTGGACTTATGGAAAAATCTACATCTAGATTTCATTCACCACCACCATTACAAGTTTACTAGAAATGTAGTCTTCAAGTTTCATCATATTATTCCACTAAGATAAATATCCCCCTATCATTCAAATATCAAACAACCTAGCCAAATTGATAGTCTGGTTGAACACATTTATTACATAATTCAATACATGTCTTCCTTCACCTTTTTTTATTATAATCTATCATTATTAAATTCACTAAGTACCATCCATGGTAAAACCATACCCATAGAAGTATCAACACGATCCTACCATAATTCCAACCCCTGACTAGCTTAGTTATGAGCATATACTATGACAATACCAATATGCGACCTAGTGTATTGACATAGTCCAAAGTTATATCTTGGTGATGCATTCTATGTGTAGTAGATATTACTAATATTTTCTTCCCTTCTTCTAATGTTTTATTAAGTTTTCTCTCCTCTTCTTCCTGATGATCATTAATATATTAGAAATCCATGGTATAATTCTCTCTTCTACATCTATTTTCCTTCTTATTTGGCCAACTTGAAGCTAGTACAAAAAGGAATGGATGTTTCAGGGTTGATTGGTGGATTTTTCGATATTGAGTTTTGAACTTTAATTTTTTAAATCATTTTATTCACTTAAGAAAAGTGATTTGGTCTATGTTATTATTCCTTATGATGCAAGTTCTACAAATAGTAACCAAACTTCACTAAATGTATGCAAACGAGTCAATGATTATATTTTATGGTATTTTGGATAAAAATTTGGGAACATAGAGATTATCACCTTTCTCGCTACACCTTGTTGTTCTATAATATGAAATATGATATTTTTACTATTATCTTAAAGATATGAACTTTGGATGTAGCTTACACTAAATAGTCAATTTTGATTTTTCTGCAACATTGTTTTCCTCCAAAATTGATACCATATGATGGAATTTTAAACTAAAGTTTTTTAAATGATTCCTTATAGGTATGAGATGATATTACATATGCTAAAAGTGGATTTTCATACCTTTTACACTATGGTCTATGAATGGACGAAATTCAGAAATTGCTAGCTAAGCATGCACATGTTGGATACAAATCAGGGTTTTGTGATATCTAATGGTTTATTTGGTCATACTTTATCATGAATTCATGAATATATAGTACTTTTAAATTTAAGATGATTAAATGGAGTAACTAGTAATTGAAACCCTAATCCATTTAGTTTCCCAATGATAGTCTAACTTCCCAAATGTTTAGATTGTGTGGAAGAAAAATGTGCATCCTTCTAGAAATCCAAGTATAGTGAGAACGTACTCAGAGTCCTATGTTGTTGAATTTATAGGGTTTGTTGAAATTCATATCAATCATGGTCCCCTAGGTGTGTTGCATTCACCTATATATATGAGTGTGGATGAGGTAGTAGATGTTATCATGATTGAAATTTATGCCATTGTGATGGAATATAATGTGATATCATGTTACATAATTATTGTCCTAATGTGATATGATAGGTAACATGACTTGAGTACCAAGGACATACCTGTTGTTGAATTTAGGTCTCTATATGACGAGATCATACTTTTATGTTCTCATTAACCCTAGTGTGGCATGATCTTAACAAGAGTGAACAATTCTAAGATCCTCTATGCTAGGCTAGGTGTCTTTAAAACAATTAGTTTGGATGGTACATCCTGACTACTTAGGTCTTCATAACAAATTTTCAATCAAGCAATGTATCAATACACATGTAGTTACTTTAATATCTATATCATATATAGGGTTTACTGCTCAAAAAGGTTTTGTTCAAGCTGATCTTTATGCTTAGAATTTCCTAAGTCAACATATACAAAAGAGGCAACATACTTTAATTACTATGAAAATTATTCATCTCTCATTGGGGATATGGTCTCACTCTCATGGTTTCCCACCTTTTTTTGTTTCTCAACATTGATCCTTGGGGCTTTTTGATGATGAGCTTCCTTCACCTAGATAATATAGACATAAAGGTGGCAATCCAATATATGTGGTGTCTAGAGTTACTCATGTACACTTGACTCTCATGAAGGATGTTTTATATGATGATGCATATATGAATCAAGTTTTGGATGTATGGCATGTATGTGATGCAAATGTTATATATATTTATAGGCATATATTTTCTATAAATAGGTTGTGACATAATCAGGTATGATGAAAAATCTATGGACTTTTTTATATGTTTGTATATGTTTATCTTTTTGAGAGTTTATCTAATTTCACTTTTTTACGGTGGGACATACATTGTTAATTAAAATCAATTCGGAATTTTTTATTTGGCTTTCCTTCTCACATATTATTCGACCTTGGAACATGTTTATGCATTGATCTTGGGGTTTGGTGTCACATTGTAGTGGTATTATTGCCTATTTTTTACTAAATTTATAACGACATAGGATGTCATGTCTGTTCTTACATGTTCTTCATTTCTAGTAACCATTTATGAGGAGGTACATATTGTAGATTGATGTGAAAAACATGTTGATAGTAGTTTTATACCACCTATAGATGAGGAGTGTAAAGGGTAAGGGATCAAAGAGTTCCTAAAGTGAGGATTATACAGTCTTCATCTCCACTTGTGAACCTTACAACAACAATGAACCTGGAAATCTAGGCAATTCTCAGGTAATTGGTGTATACACCTTTACATCAGACAAACATGATCCATGACCATTGCCATAAGCACCACCATTACGTGTTGGGCATTTGAGAGGTTTAGGGAAGACATTTTTAGCATTTGAGAAGAGATAAGAGGACAAAGTATGCAAGAACAATGGATGTGAAAGATGCATATCTATGTCTGATGAAGTTATACAAGGCATTCAAGATCCTAGATAGACCAAAGGAGGACAAGATAAGAGATGTGGCCTATCTCTTTATGGGTAATGTTGACCATTCATGGGCCATAAAGGAAGAGAATAGGCCTAGAGAAGAGATTACCTAGGATAAATTAAGTAACTATTTTGATATTAGGTACTTTACCCAATCATACCATTGGAAGAAGATGAGACAGTTTAAGAATCTACATTAAGTTACTATGTTTGTTAATGGGTACGAGGCACATTAATTGATTTATTTGAGGCTTCTTCCAAATTTAGTCCCTATAGATGATGAGAGGATATAACATTTTAAAGAGGGGTTGAATGAAAAGTTGAACAACTGATGTATGCAACGGAGATGATGGAAAGGTTATGTACATTTGTGGAACTTATCAGAAGGATAGAGAGGGTGATGAAAGTGCAGTAATAGTTTGAGTCTAGGTAAAGGTATGCTCATCCCTAAAAAAGGTTTTTGACAGTTTCACTAGGATGATGTATATGGCACCATAGTCATAGTAGCCATCACAGTTCTGGCATATGACTTTAGAACCAAGGAATCACTCATATAAACACAGAACATATGGAAAATTCCAAGACATAGGTTTATTTCTCACTAGGGCCATGAAATATGTTCCAATGTTAGAGACATGACCTTATTTGTAATTATTTGAGAGAAAAATGGTGTATATAGAACATACATTTCAATGAGTTGTTCCCACTTTGGGTCAAGGTTGTGCTATTAGTGTCGTCAATATTGCCATGTAAGGATATTTTACTTATGAATACAATAGGGTAAAGAGGTGATGTAGCAGAGGCAAACTTCACAATAGGTGTAGCAAGTGAGTGGGTCTAAACGTAGTAAAGGTCAAGAATCACAAGTAGTGTCATCTTGAGAAACTGCTAGGATTCAGGGGTGTAGCCACCTATAGGGAAATAAATGAGTCTCTTCCATGACCCAACAAGAAGGAATCATCTACCTAATGATCATAACAAATCAAATGGAACTCTTTCATTTTGACTTAATTCCTTCATTCTCCATTTCAATTTTACTTGACTTAGGTGTGAAACACTCTCTTGACTCTAGTGATGTAATATCATTGAGTTGTTTGTCTATTAGTAGTTTTTATTTTGAGGTTTTTCTAGAAACTTTATTGGTGGGTTGACTAACCTTAATGGAGGTGTGTAGGGAAATATGACATCAGATAGCCAGTAGAAACAAAAATTGTATTGACATATTTCCCATTAACCAGTGGATCGCGTCAATAACTATTCAATAGAAAGGATGGTTTTAGGAAGATATACTTGGTCCTAGAGCAAGTCTAGTGACAATACTCATCGATGTAGATTCACACTCAATCTTGTATGGTGTTTGTGAAGCTCTTAGATACACTGGGGCTCATCTGACTACTCCTCCAGGGATGGTATTGGGACTCGTCTCACTGTTCCTGTAAGGACAACTGAATCGAACATTGAGGTTTGCAGCAACTCCTCTTGTCACGGACTATTGGCTGGTATCGTCCTCCTTAGCGATGGGAAAAGGACACCTCACCTCTAGAGAAGTCTACACAAAAAAACTAGAACTCATGTCATCCTTCTAGAATGGAGAGGGAGGAGTTGTCCCTCCCGTTGGTGTACTAGTCACCAACATGCTCTCCCACAACAATTATCCTCAGTTGTTTCTCTCCTATAGCTGTCTCTCACTAGTTGGGTAGGAATTGCTTGGTCTCTCTTGGTTACCACAACCAGAGAGGACAACAATTGTCAGAGAAAATGATTCTCAATTGTTTGTGTTGTGCTTTGGGAAACCTCAGTACCCCTCTATTTATAGGAGGGTTTAGGTCTAGGGTTCCCAGTCTGTGCAGGATTGGAAAGTCTGCAAGATATCAAAATTTCACAACAATTCTCAAAACTTTGCAACTTGTGACAGGAAAAACGGCTATCTATCAAATCGAGACAGTCGTATTGCACTACGAGATGGTCATTTTGTAGTTTCCCAATTTGTAAATATGTAGACAATTCAATTCCAATTAGTGCATGTCATGACGTAAGCACCAATCCTTGATGCAATTGAATTGAATCCCTAAAGTAGTTGTTTGGTGCGTGTGAGATAAATGTACCACACCACCTGAGACGTTCATCATGCACAAGCGATATGGGCATCTCACAGGCCAGTTCAGGCCGAATTCCATCCAATGCACAATACAATCAGCCTGACACTCCAGACAGTTGTCTCAACACTTAAACCAATCATTTGGCAGTCCAATCAGTTGGTTTTTTGTGTGAATTGAATACCTAAACACTTTAGTAATCAATCCAATCATCATTCAATATAAACTCCTCTTCTAGATGAGTTCCTATGTGTGTGACCCTATATGTCCCATATTATGTTGGCAATGAATGTCCATAACAACTTATGACATCACAAGCAATGAGCGGTGCCTAGTCAGACATCAATGCTACCAAAGTAAATAGAAAGTTGGAGAACAATTTCAACCTACATTCTATGCATGGTGTTATAGTTTTTTTTAGAGTTCCTATGTCACCAATATCCAAATTGAACTAGAGTCATGAAGAATTCATCGTCGTTATTATTCAATCTTGTTTCTTGAATCAGAAAAGACTGTTTGAGATATATGTAAGCTCAATATCATATATTGACTCACATGTGTGTGGCCACACATTTTTTTAGTCTCTCTAATCAAGGATCCTTGGATATCATACTCCCTTAGGAGGGACAAATATCATCTATATCACTCACAGTCAGTCCCCATGTGTCATAGTCACCCAATCATCACCTTTATAACAACCCATGTTTTAGGACTGAAGTTGATGATGTCAAAGCATACCAAATGACATGTGATGAGTGCAGCAATTTTAGGTCTAAGAACCACAAACACCACCATCACTATGAGAGATGACTATGACTTCCATTATGATGGCTTCCATGTGTTAGTCTCATAGTGGGTCTATTTAATACACTATTATCTAACATGTATATGTGTGTTTGGTTTGATATCGCCATATCATGACAAATGATAATGTGTCATAAACCAACTCAAACTATAATCTTATGTGTTATTGTTGTCTATTTACCTTCCATAATAAAAGCCGATCAAGGACATAACAAGAATGCATATACTCTTAACATCTATATCATCTCATGGTTTAGGTCCTCAACTTGAAGACATACGTCATCGAGTAACGTCATTCTCTATACATTTATTATGTTATTTCATTATCTCAAAACTAAACAAACAAAATAAATTGGAAGGTTTCCTTTATTAATAACCAAATCATTTACAAGTTATGTCATTACAATCATCATATGATCGGCTCTCTGGGCATACATACCAATAGACTCCCACTTACACATTGAGCCAATCACCCACAAATCTTATTCCAAGTGACCTAACATGACCATCATGCTTCTACTGTGCAAGTGCTTTAGTTAAGGGATCAGCAACATTGTTCTCAGTTGGTACTCTACAAACCTTACATCTCCTTGTTGTACATTCTCTCATATGAGATTATACCGCCTTTGTATATGCTTTGAGCGGTCATGAGATTTAGGTTCCTTAGCTTATGCAATAGATCCATTATTGTCACAGTATAGCTCAATTGTGTCGTTGATGCTTGGAACGATCCCAAGTTCTATAATAAACTTTTTGATCCATACGACCTCCTTTGCTACATCCAATGTAGCAATATTCTCAGCCTCTGTTGTAGAATTGGCAACTGTTTCTTTCTTGGAACTCTTCCATAGTCCTTCTCAAGTACTTGACGATGTTCTTCAAGGTTGTCCAGTGAGCATCACCTGGATCTGACTGATATCTACTCATCATGCTTAAAGCATACGAGACATCTGGATGGGTGCACAACATTGTGTACATGATTGATCCAATTGCTGAGGCATATGGAATCAAACTCATGTATTCCCTTTCTTCACAAGAATTAGGGCATTGACTCTTAGATCTAGTCACTACATTCAATGTACGTAGGTTTCCTCTCTTTGAGTTCTCCATGTTGAATTGCTTCAACACTTTGTCAATGTATATTCGTTGACTTAGTCTAAGAAGCTTTCTTGATCTATCTCTATAAATCTATTTTCCTAGATGTATGATGCTTCTCCCAAGTCTTTCATAGAGAATGCATTTCCCAGCCATGACTTTACCTTTTGTAAAGTAGGGATGTCATTCCCCATCAATAGTATGTCATCTACATTCAAAATGAGGAATACTACCATGCTCCCACTAACCTTCTTGTACACACAAGGTTCATATTTGTTTTGAACAAAGCCAAACTTTTTTACTGTCTCATCAAAATGAATAGTCCAACTCCGAGATATTTGTTTCAATCTATAAATTGACCTTTGTATATTACAAACTTTATTTGCAAATTTTGGATTTATAAAACCCTTAGGTTGTGTCATATATACATACTCAACAAGATTCCCATTAAGGAATGCATTTTTAACATCCATTTGCCAAATGTAATAGTCATGATAAGCTGTAATAGAAAGTGTGATTTTGATGGACTTAACCATGGACATTGGAGAAAAGGTTTCATCATAGTCAACACTTTAAACTTGTCTGAAACCCTTTGCAACCAATCTACCCTTATAGGTTTGAACTTTTCCATCCATTTCAGTCTTCTTCTTGAAGACCCACTTGCACCCTATGGGTTTTACCCCTTCAGGTGGATCCAACAAAGTCCATACTTTTTAGGTATACAAGGATTCCATCTTAGATCTCATGGCCTTAAGCCATTTCTCAGACTTTGGTCCCTCAATAGCATTTTAATAGGTAATCAGCTCATCATCTATGACCATTAACTTCCTAAGTCACAAGATATCCATATCTCTCAGGTTCAAGGTGTGTCCTATTAGATTTACAAGGTTCTTGTGTTACTTGAGCAATTTGAGATTCCACAACAACTTGTGAGTCTCTCTGTTCTTCTTATACATCTATCAGTTCAATGATCTATTGTTGGTCTCGAACCTCTTCGAGTTCTACTTTCCTCCCACTGATTCCTTTGAAAATAAATTCCTTTTCTAGTAATACAACATTTCTGGCAACAACTATCTTTTTGTCTGTTGGGTGGTATAAGTACTATTCCTGTGTCTCTTTGGGATATCAAACAAAATAACATTTATTAGACTTAGGGCCAAGCTTTTCAGGAAACATTTTTCTAACATAAGATTCACATCCCCAAATCTCCATAAAAGACACATCAGGGCATTTCCCGTGCCATATCTCATATGGTGTCTTTTGAACTGACTTAGATCGTACTCAGTTAAGTGTAAACGTGGATGTTTCAAGAGCATACCTTCAGAAGGAAGTTGGAAGATTAGAAAAACTCATCACCGATTGCACCATATCCAGTAATATGTGATTCTTTCTTTCTAACACACCATTATGTTATGGTGTTCCAGGTGGAGTCCATTGTGATACAATACTGCGGGCTCTCAAAAGGTCCTCAAACTCTTAGCTTAAGTATTCTCTACCTCAATCGGATTGATGTCCCTTAATACTTTTGCCAAGTTGGTTTTGTACTTCATTCATATACTTTCTGAACATTTCAAGACTTTCTGACTTATGTTTCATCAAGTAAACATAACCATACATATTGAAATCATCAATAAAGGTAATGAACTACTGATACCCACCTTTAGCATTTGTTCTAAAAGAGCTACATACATCAGTGTGTATGAGTCCTAATAGATCACTAGCCCTCTCATTGATTCTGATGAAGGGAGTCTTGGTCATCTTTCCCAACAAACAAGATTCACATGTCTGTGTTGATTCAAAATCAAAAGAGTCCAGATAACCATTTTTATAGAGTCTATATATGCAATTCTCATTTATTTTCCCTAGATGACAATGCCAAAGGTATGTTTGGTTTGAGTCATTGAGTTTTTGTCTTTTGGTATTTATGTTATATATTCTTGTATCTAGATCTATCAAGTATAGACCATAATACATTGGGACACAACCATAAAAGGTCCATCTTTACTAATAGAACATCTTCCATTCTTTATAAGAAATTTGAATCCGTTCTTATCCAAACAAGATATAGATATGATGTTCCTATTAATGGAAAGTACGTAATAGTAGTTCTCTAACACTATTACATGCCCACTTGGGAGAGTTAACTCGTAGGTTCCAACTATGCTGGCATAACTCTTGCGCCATTTGCAACTCATAGTTCTACCTCACCATTCTATAAAGGTCGACTTCTTTTTAGATCCTTCACATTTGAGCAAATGTGTGATCTACATGTGATATCTAGTACCCATGATGAGGAAGTAGTAAAGTTAACCTCAATAATGAATACACCAGAAGTAGAGATCTCAATCCCTTGCTTCATATTCCTAGGTCCCCTTATCCTTCTCCTTATTTTGAGTGCAGAAGATTTGGACTTTAGCTTAGCCACATAATGCTTCTTGGCCTTACCTTTGTCCTTGGACTCAATTTTGCTAATCATCATCACAGATTTTTCCATCTTCATTTGTGAATCAACACTTATTAAAATTTCAAGCAACTCTGACAATGGTCCAACCATGTTACTTAAGTGACAACACTCGATAAACTGGCTATATGATTTAGGTAATGATTGCAAAATCATATCCTTGGCCAACTCTTGACCTAAAGGAAATTCTTGCCTTTCAAGATGTTTCATATGCCCAATCACATTGAGTACAATGAGGTCCTACTAGATCTCCCTCTGCCAATTTGCACTCAAATAGTGCCTTGGAGACATTATATATTTCATGTGTATCAAGTTTTTATGCAACTCATAGTTCATACATCCCAACATAAGGTTCTTGATGTTCACAACATCATTGGCATGCTTCAAATAAGCATCCATGTCACTCTTAGGTGAATTTGGAGTGGACTAGCACTGGTGTTTTAGGATCATGCATAACACTTCTCAGGGTCCTACACAAGTTATGGAAATAAATATCATTTAATTTGTCCGGTTGTGATGATTGAATGTTTCCCATTTGATTCTACAAGAGAAAATTTTCATTTGTCAAAAACCAATTTTTTATTTGATTTGAACAGTAAATATTGATTAGGTTTTTAATTAACTATCTCTCCCACTATTTTATTCAAATTGATATCCTTTAATATCAATTTGTAATATTTCTGCGTATGATATTCTAGTGAGCCAAGATCCTAATTTCATCAAAATCATGAGATAGCTAGGGTTGTCACCCACAACTTGATTCTATCAGGTAGGAAACCTTTATCAATGGCATCACATGCAACTCTAGGATAGATGAAATGTGTAACTCCTAACTCCTTTCCATAATCATATGTATGTTTCTAGGTGATTAATCCAATTAAGATCACCTAGTTAAGCCTGACCCATACACTAACACAATAGACTATGCACCCTGCTAGGGCAATCCCACATATCTGCCATCACACTTTCACGAGTTAGATGGTGCACCAAGTTGGGGCCTGCCCGCGCTTAGTCGATCAAGCTTTTCATGTGTCCTGCTTATGAAAAGCATCTAAGACTTAATATTTTAATTGAGGGAGTTTGTATAAATGCGTATACATTAACCAATCACCACATATATAGTATGTATCTTATACATGCTATAACCCACAATGAAAACATGCAATAAGCAAAAGCAATGGTTATGTTCATCCTAATGTTATTCCTTGGAGCCATAAGGAATTACATCATCCTAGGTCCACATCACATGTAGAAACCTATTGTTGATGAAGATTCATGCTTGCCAATCTAGGTTAACTGGTTCAACCTTTGAACCGATCAACTTGCCCCTTGGCTGGTCGGTCGGTCTCCCCCAGACTATCATATATCTCCTTGTAACTTCCGGTTGGTATTCCTGTAGTTGATCCTTTGGCTCCTCCAAACGATCATCTCGTCTGGTGTTTTAGGCTCCTGGTCGGCTTGCCAACCGATCATCTTGGCCTAGCCAGATGGTCATCTCGGCCCCACCATTCGGTCGGCTCAGACCCTCCATCTAGTCAGCTAGTCTCCTCCATGCGGTCGATTAGCATCATTCTTCTTTTTCAAAACAAGAAAATAAACTACCCTACTTTTACATAATTATTGAGAAACCTTGAGTTACATTCAAGGGGGAAAAAGGTAGAAAAGAATAATATTTTTACATTGGGAAGATAAGAGAGTGGCTTGGTTCATAGACAGAGATAAACAAGATTAACCAACCACACAACCATGCACAAATAATAGGGGTTATTGGCCATAACCATGCTACACATCCACCATCTAAACTCACTTTTAAGTAGATGAGTGTAAATAGCATATATATATATATATATATATATATATATATGGGTATATCTTCACTACCCATGCGGGTAACTAAGATTTGATACTTGTGCATCTGTTTTTTAACAGGAAGGCATGCATTTGTAATGAGATGGTCCAAATTGTAATGAAACGACCAAAATTGTAATATAAAGACTCGTTTTGTATTACAACGTTGTTACAGTCATAAATATACATTTTACTATTTCCAAATGGAGAATACAAACATCATGTTGTATTTACAAAATGAGTCTATCCATTACAATTTGGACCATCTCATTACAAATGCATGCCTTCCTGTTACAAAACAGATGCACAGGTACCGAATCTTAGTTACCCGCACGGGTAGTGAAGATATACCATATATATATATATATATATATATAGTTAGTTAGTTAGTTAGTTAGTTAGTTAGTTATTATGTGGTGATTAGTCGGACGTGCAAATCAACAAATTTAAATATTCACATTGCATGCAATAAATAAACTTGATAAAACCAAAAATATGATCATATCTATTATTTGAAAACATTATTAATTGACATGGCTCTGATACCACTGTAGGTACATCAGATAGGTAGTAGAAACAAAAATTTCATTGACATATTTCTGATTAACTAGTGGATCGTGTCAATAACTATGAAATGGAAAGGATAGTTTTATGAAGATATTTTTGGTCCTAGAGTAAGTCCAACGACAATCCTCATTGATGTAGATGCACATTTTGTCTGGGACGGTGTCTCTATAGCTCCTGGATATATTGGGACTCATTTGATTGTTCCTCTAGGTATAGTACTAGGACTTTTCTGACTGTTCCTATAGGGACGACAGACTCAAATGTTGTTGTTTGCAGCAACTCCTCTCATCACAGACAGATAGCTAACAAAGTCCTCCTTAGCTACAGGAAAAGGCCACCTTGCCTCTATAGAAGTCCACACGGACCAACTAGAAGTCCTTTCATCCTGCTAGAATAGATAGAAAGGAGTTGTCCCTCCCATTAGTGTACTAGTCACCAACCTGCTCTCCCACAACAATGATCCTCAATTGTTTCTCACCCGTAGCTATCCCTCCTTGGTCGGGTAAGACTTGTTTGGGCTCTCTTGATTATCACAACTAGAGAGTACAATAAATGTCAAAGCTACTAATTCTTATTTATCCATATTGCTCTCTGTGAAGCCCCATTACCCCTCTATTTATAGGTGGGGTTAGGGCCAGGATTCAAAGTCTGTGCGGGAGTGGAAAAGACCAGAAGAGCTCGAATTTTCATAACAATTCTGGAAAATTCACAACCCGTGACATTCAAAACATCCGTATAGAAAACTAATATAGTCTTTTGGCATGTGAAATGTTCATCTCACACTGCGGATGCACTACAAGATGGTCATTTCTCATTTTCCTAATTTTGTACATATGTCTGTTATTCAATTCCAATTAGTACACGTCATGACGTCAACACCAATCCTTGTTGCAATCGAATTTCATCCCCAAAATGGTTGTTTGGTGCATGTGAGACATGCATCTCACACCACCTGAGTCGGTCATCTTGCACAAGCCAGACGGGAATCTTGCATGCCAGTTCAGGCTGAATTCCATTCAATGCACAATCCAATCAACCTGACACTCCAAACAACTGTCATAACACTTGAATCCATTTGACAGTCCAGTCAGCTAATTTGTTTCCTGAATTGAATACCTAAACACTTTTTTAATCAATCTAATCATCATTCAAGATCAAACTCCTCTTTTAGATGAGTTCCTATGTGTGTGGCCTTATAGGTCCCATATTATGTTGGTAGTGAATGTCCATAACTATAACATCCCTGACCTGGGTTATGCTTTAACCCTAGGAGTTTTGATTAAAAAAAGATGGTTATATGCTTAATATTATTTGGTGAAAAGTAATTAAGGATCAAGAGGAGCTTATGTTTCAATTTTGGTCCTGATTGAATAATGTTGAAGTAATGTTCGCTTATTTTGGACTAATGTGCAAATTACCTAAATTAAAGGGGTTAACTTGCAAATTTACATAAAAATATGTTCCTCTGATGTTGAGACATCATAAGAATGAATATTATGTAGTGGTATGGTTTTCACAAGCTTGGGCACCAAGATAAAGCCTGTAGAGCAATGTTTGTGCATTAAAACCTAGTTTTGGTGTAAAGTGCAATTTACCCAAAACTTAGGGTTCAATATGCAAATTACCACTTCAATAAGGTCCCTAATGTTTCTTGAAATCATTTAGAGCAAAGAAAGTGATAGGGGCGCCTCATTTGAATTAAGTTGGAGGAGAGAGAATCTTGATATTAAAATAATCAAGATTTAAGCCTAATTGAAACCCTAATTCGATTTAATGCAAAAATAAATAAAATAATTTGAAGGACCTTCAAACAAAATTAATATGGTTGGATTCAGATGTGTGTGGATGAGCTTAAGCCTTGTAAAGGCACGAGCATATCCTAAGGAGGTGAAATCCCACTCACCATTATTATAAGAAAAAGAAATTCCACTCAAAAATGGATATTAATATTATAAGGGTAAGGTGCATAATTTCTTTTCCCTTTATTCTTGGATAATGGAAGGGAGCTCGGTGGGGATAGATATGCCTTTGTATACAAGAAACTAAGGGGGATAAGGTGGAAATAATTTTGGAATTAAAAGACTTTTATAAAACATTTTCTCTCTCATTGAATATCTTATAAAAAGACCCTTTCCTAGCCCAAACAAAGGCTTTTTTGACCCCACTTCTTCTCTTTGCCTGCAAACTGAACAAGGGAGATAGGGAGGACCAGGAGGACGACCCCCAACCTGTTGGTAAGGTTATTGATCCATTTCACCTTGATTCCACGGTGGAAATCAAAAATAAATTATGGATTTCTTCTTATTTCGATCTCCTCTTCAACCCTAGCTAATCTTTTCAACCAAAAGCTTGAGGACGAGCCTAAGGGGAGTTGCAAAAGATTCATCCACCATTCTTGCCGTGATCTTGGAGCTTTGGATCTCAATTGGAGGTGGGTTTTATAACTTGAACCCTTGATTTTGTTATTGCATTCCATTCCCCATCAAATAATGATTATTTTCCTATTTACAATTATTGATTTGGATGATTGATGCAATCTCCATGGAAATCACAGCAGGTTTCGTGGGTCTAGAGCTTGATGATGATGAAATCATCATAATCACACAACTCCCCAAATATCTAGACCAAATGGTTTCAATCAAATGTCCAAACGGTTTCACAAACCATTTGGGAGCAAACGGTTTCACTAAACCGCATAGAAGCAAATGGGTTAAGACCGTTTGGTGATGTTGACCAGGATTGACCATTTGGGGATTTTTTCATAATTATCTAGGTTAATGACCCATCAATTATTATTGATTAACTCCAATTGGTTCATGAGTTGAAGGGCCATCAATCACCTAAACCCTAATCAGGTTGAGTGTTGATTTCATAAGTGATTGAGTTTGAAACTTGGGTTGATTGACCCAAACAGTTTCAAAACCGTTTGGGAATCACCCAAACGGTCTAAAGACCGTTTTGAGGTCAACCAAGACCGTTTGTAGGTCTAGGGTTGAGTATGGTTAGGTATTTAAAGATTCAAACATATGGTATAAACCCTAATCGGCTAAGTGCTGATTTTGCAATTGAATAAGTTGATGCTTTGGGTTGATTGACCCAAACGGTTTCAAAACCGTTTGGGGATCACCCAAATGGTCTCAAGACCATTTTGTGATCACCCAAGACCATTTTTATGTCTAGGGTTAGGTATGGTTGATCAATTAAAGGTTCAAAGATATTAAGTTGAAGTATATTCAATTGTTGATTTGGTGACCAATCCTAGGATCCAAACCCTAATTGAATGACATGGTTAATGATGATGTGATGGGAAAACGGTATCAAGACCGTTTGGAGGTCATCCAAGCGATCCCAAGACTGTTTGGGGGTCACCCAAGACCGTTTGTAGGTCTAGGGTTGACTATGGTTAGGTGTTTGAAGATCTAAAGGTACTAAGTTGAAGTGCAATCAAATGTTGATTTGGTGATCAATCCAATGATACAAACTCTAATTGGTTGACTTGGATTTTGATGTTGACATGAGAAAACGGTCTCAAGACCATTTGGAGGTCTTCCAAACGACCTCAAGACCGTTTGGGGTCAGGTCATACCCAATTTGGATGAAGGTTCAATGGTTTCAAAGTAACCAATCTCACATTGATTAATGTTGAAGGATCAATGATTCCAAACCCTAAACCAATTGAATCAAACCCTAATTGATGATCAATTGAGGGTCAATTGAGGGTCAAATCAGTTGAAGGTTGACCTAATTAACTCAATTGAGGTATGGTGATACGTCCATTTGATGAATGATAACATGATTACAATCAATGAAGGAATCGATCTTGGAAACCCTAATTTAATTGGAATGGTTGAGAACCTTTTTGGTCCTTGCGGTTTTGAGGAGGTTTGGACCAAATGGTCTAAAGACTATTTGGGACCAAACGATCCCAAACCGTTTAGGTGCATGCAGTTTCAAAACCAGTTGAGTTCATGCGGTTTCAAAAAGTCAACTTTGGCAAATGGTCTTGACCACCTACTTTACTAAATGGTTTCAACCCCAGCTTTGGCAAACGGTCTCAGTGGTTTGTGCAAGACCTTTTGGAGGTCTAAACAGTCTTAGACCATTTGGAGTCTTTTTGTGCAAGACTGTTTGGGGTCTATGTAGCCAAGACCGTTTGGTGGATAATCAACCAAAACCGCATGAGTACTTAAAGAGGTCAAAGGACAAGTTGATCAATTGACTAATACATGATGTAATCAAAGATGATTATAATGTTTGTATCCTAATAAGATAGGGTGATTAGTACCCTTTAAATAATCAAGCATTAATGATCATGGTGATGATAACATAACCCATTATGTCAATTCTTCTTTAAGATTGAGTTGACTTAGCCTAATCAAGATTGAAGTAAACATCATCTTATAGAGGATGAGAGAGAAAGGACTTCCTACATGAATATTAATCAGGTAATGGACTTCTATTATAGATTAATGTCTAATTAGGGTATGATCCATGATAGTGAGATCATGAAACCCTAATTATGAAGGATAATGAATCATAACCCTAACTGAGGGAATTAATGGAAGTAATCCCAATACATGATGATGGTATGATCCTAATTCATAGTGATGACATGCCAAACCTTAATTCAAAGTACTTTGATGATCACTCCTACTTGGGGTGAATAGTAAACCCTAATGATGGGTTGTTGGTAATAAACCCTATTCTAGGGTGATGTAACGTGAATAGTAAACCTTAAATATGGAATGTTGGTAATAAACCCTAATCTAGGGTGAAGTGATGTGAATAGTAAACCCTAATAGTGGTTCATTGAATATATACCCTGAAAAGCTATATATATAGCAGAGACACAAGATGTCCTGCATGTGATCTCGCGCTGACCGAGATATGGGAGGTCTTGGTATCTGGCTCTACCTTTGACCTTATATGGTATCGATTTCGACTTCACAATGGTCAGTTGGAGTATGAGCGGTATACCTCATCTCCGCATGGCATAAAGGTGATTGTAAAATGTAATCAGCCGTATAGCATGTTTGCTTAAGGATTGAATACAGAAATTCATTGGCTGATGTTATATTTCTTTTGTGCATCTCTAGTCGATAAATGTTATTCATATCTCTTTACATTCAATGCAAGTATATATGTGAATTATGAATCTACCATGAGTAGATACAATGCTCTCCTTAGGAAAAGATATTACTTTACTCTGTTTATTCAATGATTAATGCTACTATTAATTTATAAGAACTCCTGTTTAGTTTTAATTATACTAAACTGCTATAACAATGTTTTGGTGGAGAGTTATATCTCCCGCTGGGGCAATTTACAATTGTCTCACCCCTATGGGATCCAATGTGTTTAGGTAAATGCAGAAGAAGATGCAGGAAACCTTTAATAGAGAAAGAACAGCTATAGCACTATCAGGGACAATAGTGATAACTCGGGTGGAGGCATTGGCTGCCAAGTGTTGTATAGATAGAAAGTCCTATGTGTCATCTCTGTACTCTCAGGTCCTCAGAGTTTATAGTTAGTGTTTTAATGAATCGATCTGAGATTTTGGCTTGATGCCTCGAAGTTATATGTTGTCTGTATATTATGTCTTGAGACAGCTGATGTTGTAATTCTCGAGAAGAGATAGTGCAAAAGATGTACTTTGAAACAGAATTATATATGTTATACTTGGGTTCTTAAAGAAAAAGAGTTCCCATGTGTGGATCTCTTTGCAAAAAGTTTTAATTTTTAGAGATTTTCAGTAATCCGCTGCAAATGATTCGCTTCCGCTTATTTAATCTTGTGTTTTGTAAGTTGGATGCCACAATTTAGTGGTATCAGAGCTCTAGGTTCGCTGAGTCTATAGAGACATAGGACTAGGGTAGTAGAGTCTGTTCTATTGTCTTCCAGTGTATCTGATAGTGTCTTCTACTCATATAGGAGAAGAAGAACTTGAAGATGACTGGGTCACATAAGGAGTTTGCTGCAGAAAGTAGCAATGTTGCATCAAGAAGGGATGCAGGGGATCAGAGCAGAGAAGAACATACACCTACACATCCCCAGTTTGACCTAGCCATGATAGAGAGCCCAACTTTCCTTGCTATGTTTGAGCAATTCAGGACAGCTATGATACATATAGTAGATTGTGCATTAGCAATGCAACCCACAATACCAGCCCCCAATGATGAAGTGTTGAATTACGACAGGTTTCCTACTCAGCCTCAACCTGTTGAAGCAATGAATAATGATGAAAGAAATATGATACAATCTGAAACTAGGATCTGCCATATGTGTAGGAAGCCTGGACATATCAGACCTAATTGTTCAGAAAAGGAATATAAAAGAGGAATTGAGAAAAGGCCTATCCAAATCCAGGAACAGAGGCCTGGTAGTTCCAAAAAGAAGAAGTTTTTGGTACCACCAGTACAACCAGGGCCTATTGCACCAAGCCAATGGTTATCTAGAAAGGGGAAAGAAGCTTCTAAACCACATCTAGCACCCATGATTTGCTACCAATGTAGATAGGAAGGACATCTGGAAAGAAATTGCTCCGCCAGAAATGTTATGGTGAATCAACCTCTGAGGCAGAGCCAGCCTGAGGCAATGAATAATCCACGAATCATGATAGGTTAGACAAAATAAATGTAATTTTAATATGTCTTTTATGGTTTCCTGAATTAAAATGAGAAGGTAATTAATTGATTTTTCTTTGATTAGTCCTATGAGGACTTATATTTTGCATAATAAACATTATAGATGCTTCATGTTGCTCTTACCTCTATGAGAAGAAGATGAGGTATTGAAGAGACGTCTGGATAAAATTCAGTAATGTCAAGTCTTATACTTGTGATAATATGAAAAGGAAGGAATATGACAGTATATAAGTGCATACTACCTTATCTCAGTATTTATATACCCTGGCCAGGTATACAACTATTGATGATAAAGCAATTATGGAAACTCTTAGATTGTAATCTTTTTGATTGCTCTGATCAAGTAGTCATTTTGATACAATCTAATGAGTATCATGAAATAAGAAATATGGAATAAATAAATGTGTCATGTCCTAAGCATAAGAAAGAAAATTTTGAGATAATCTCAGATGAGCATGTTTGTATGAGGAAATAAAAGTAGATTCCTAATAAGATAAGAATGGGACCAAGGGAGATGATCCCTGTCCAATAAATATGTAAGTATAATAAAGATCTTTTCCATAATGAAGAAATGGGAAAAATATGACAAGATCATGAGATGAGCATAAACATGCTAGATAACAATAATGAAGGGAATAATGTTATGTAATCATCCTTATGGATTCCTATGCTGAGGGCAAGGAACCTAGGATGAGATAAAAGAGTAATGATTCATGAATAGATGAAAATACATGAAAGAATAAGAGGAATATGATTCCTTGATTCTCTTTCCTTTCAGGGACATGGCAATCAAGTGGGTCTTAGGACACTAGATGCGTATAATATAAAGATGTTTATGTGATGAATACTTAGAAAGGTATCAGTTTATCTTGGACTTTAGCTCCAAGATGAAGATATATGTGACAAGTAATGTCCCAAGAGGAAAGGAAGATAAAGATGTGACGTGTTTTCAGCACATGTAATAGGTATCAAAGTAAGAAATTCTGGTATCTAAAGAAATATCAGATGATCTATGTTGACTATCTCGAATGGTCAACTATGAAATCAGATTGATCATGCAAAATATTATGAATCTCACATGTTAGGAGTTTATGCTTTACACAAACATAACAATTAATGATGTCTTTGAGATAAGTTCTTAATTTATAAGTAACATCTCCTTATGATAATAAAATATACAACTAATGTAATAGTTAGTACAAGTAATAAGGAAAGTGTTACTTGACACAGAATTTACTCCATAGTCAATAATAAAGAACTATGGAGTAAGTGTCATGTATAAAAGATTCTATGAAAACCTTGTGTGGGATAACTTTGTATTGATCAAAACTCTATGGTGTCTCCATAATAATGAGATGTTATGTGACGACATGATGATATGATGCATGAATAATATATGTTTCCCTATATCTGGGATTTCGGGGACGAAATCCTTGTTAGGGGTTTATAATTTGTAACACCCCTGACCTGGGTTATGCTTTAACCCTAGGAGTTTTTATTAAAAAAGATGGTTATATGCTTAATCGTATTTTGTGAAAAGAAATTAAGGCTCAAGAGGAGCTTATGTTTCAATTTTGGTCCTGATTGAATAATGTTGAAGCAATGCTCGCTTATTTTGGACTAATGTGCAAATTACCTAAATTAAGGGGTTAACTTGCAAATGTTACATAAAAATATGTTCCTCTGATGTTGATACATCATAATAATTAATATGATGTAGTGGTATGGTTTCCACAATCTTGGGCACCAAGATAAAGCTTGTAGAGCAATGTTTGTGCATTAAAACCTAGTTTTGGTGTAAAGTGCAATTTACCCAAAACTTAGGGTTCAATATGAAAATTAACACTTCAATAAGGTCCCTAATGTTTCTTGACATCATTTAGAGCGAAGAAAGTGAGAGGGGCGCCTCATTTGAATTAAGTTGGAGGAGAGAGAATCTTGATATTAAAATAATCAAGATTTAAGCCTAATTGAAACCCTAATTCGATTTAATGCAAAAATAAATAAAATAATTTGAAGGACCTTCAAAAAAAATTAATATGGTTGGATTCATATGTGTGTGGACGAGCTTAAGCCTTGCAAAGGCACGATCATATCCTAAGGAGGTGAAATCCCACTCACCATTATTATAAGAAAAAGAAATTCCACTCAAAAATGGATATTAATATTATAAGGGTTAAGGTGCTTAATTTCTTTACCCTTTATTCTTGGATAATGGAAGGGATCTCGGTGGGGATAGAGATGCCTTTGTATACAAGAAACTAATGGGAAGAAGGTGGCAATAATTTTGGAATTAAAAGACTTTTATAAAACATTTTCTCTCTCATTGAATATCTTATAAAAAGACCCTTTCCTAGCCCAAACAAAGGATTTTTCGACCCCACTTATTCTCTTTGCTTGCAAACCGACCAAGGGAGCTAGGGAGGACCAGGAGGACGACCCCCAACCTGTTGGTAAGGTTCTTGATCCATTTCACCTTGATTCCATGGTGGAAATCGAAAATAAATTATGGATTTCTTCTTATTTTGATCTCCTCTTCAACCCTAGCTAATCTTTTCAACCAAAATCTTGAGGATGAGCCTAAGGGGAGTTGCAAAAGCTTCATCCACCATTGTTTCCATGAGCTTGGAGCTTTGGAGCTCAATTGGAGGTGGGTTTTATAACTTGAACCCTTGATTTATTTATTGCATTCAATTCCCCATCAAATAATGATCATTTTCCTATTTACAATTATTGATTTGGATGATTGATGAAATATCTATGGAAATCACAGCAGGTTTCATGGGTCTAGAGCTTGATGATGATGACATCATCATAAGCACACACCTCCCCAAATATCTAGACCAAACGGTTTCACAAACCGTTTGGGAGCAAACGGTTTCACTAAACCGCATAGAAGCAAACGGTTTATGACCGTTTGGTGATGTTGACCAGGGTTAACCATTTGGGGAATTGTTCATAATGATATAGGTTAATGACCCATCAATTATTATTGATTAACTCCAATTGGTTCATGAGTTGAAGGGCCATCAATCACCTAAACCCTAATAAGGTCGAGTGCTGATTTCATAAGTGATTGAGTTTGAAACTTGGGTTGATTGACCCAAATGGTTCAAAACCGTTTGGGAATCACCCAAACGGTATCATGACCATTTGAGGTAAACCAAAACCATTTGGAGGTCTAGGGTTGATTATGGTTAGGTATTTAAAGATTCAAACATATGGTATAAACCCTAATCGGCTAAGTGCTGATTTTGCAATTGAATAAGTTGATGATTTGGGTTGATTGACCCAAACAGTTTCAAAACCGTTTGGGGATCACCCAAACGGTCTCAAGACCATTTGTTGATCACCCAATACCGTTTGGATGTATTGGGTTAGGTATGGTTGAGCAATTGAAGGTCCAAAGATATTAAGTTGAAGTATAATCAATTGCTGATTTGGTGACCAATCCTAGGATCCAAACCCTAATTGAATGACATGGTTAATGATTATGTGATGGGAAAATGGTCTCAAGACCGTTTGGAGGTCATCCAAATGATCCCAAGACCGTTGGGGGTCACCCAAGACCGTTTGTAGGTCTAGGGTTGACTATGGTTAGGTGTTTGAAGATCTAAAGGTACTAAGTTGAAGTGCAATCAAATGCTGATTTGGTGATCAATCCAATGATCCAAACTCTAATTGGTTGACTTGGATTTTGATTTTGACATGGGAAAATGGTCTCAAGACCATTTGTAGGTCATCCAAACGACCTCAAGACCGTTTGGGGTCAGGTCATGCCCAATTTGGATGAAGGTTTAATGGTTTCAAAGTAACCAATCTCACATTGATTAATGTTGAAGGATCAACGATTCCAAACCCTAAACCAATTGATTCAAACCCTAATTCATGATCAATTGAGGGAGTTGAAGGTTGACCTAATTCACTCAATTGAGGTATGGTGATAGGTCCATTTGATGAGTGATAACATGATTACAATCAATGAAGGAATCGATCTTGGAAACCCTAATTTAATTGGAATGGTTGAGACCCTTTTTGATCCTTGCGGTTTTGAGGACGTTTGGACCAAATGGTCTCAAGACCGTTTGGGACCAAACGATCCCAAACCGTTTAGGTGCATGCTGTTTCAAAACTAGTTGAGTTCATGCGGTTTCAAAAAGTCAACTTTGGCAAACAGTCTTCGCCACCTACTTTACTAAATAGTTTCAACCCCAACTTCGGCAAACAGTCTCAGTGGTTTGTGCAAGACTGTTTGGAGGTCTAAACTGTCTTAGACTGTTTGGAGGCTTTTTGTGCAAGACCGATTGGTGGATAATCAACCAAAACCGCATGAGTACTTAAAGAGGTCAAAGGACAAGTTGATAAATTGACTAATACATGATGTAATCAAAGATGATTATAATGTTTGTATCCTAATAAGATAGGGTGATTAGTACCCTTTAAATAATCAAGCATTAATGATCATGGTGATGATAGCATAACGCATGATGTCAATTCTTCTTCAAGATTGAGTTGACTTAGCCTAATCAAGGTTGAAGTAAACATCATCTTATAGAGGATGAGAGAGAAAGGACTTCCTACATTAATGTTAATCATGTAATGGACTTCTATTGTAGATGAATGTCTAATTAGTGTATGATCCATGACAGTGAGATCATGAAACCCTAATTATGAAGGATAATGAATCATAACCCTAACTGAGGGAATTAATGGAAGTAATCCCAATACAAGATGATGATATGATCCTAATTCATAGTGATGACATGCCAAACCTTAATTCAAAGTACTTTGATGATCACTCCTACTTGGGGTGAATAGTAAACCCTAATGATGGGTTGTTGGTAATAAACCCTATTCTAGGGTGATGTAACGTGAATAGTAAACCTTAAATATGGAATGTTGGTAATAAACCCTAATCTAGGGTGAAGTGATGTGAATAGTAAACCCTAATAGTGGTTCATTGAATATAAACCCTAATTGAGGATGAATCCATGATAAATACTAATTAGGGTAATGCTATGAGAATCCTTAATTAAGATTAATGTTATGAGAAACCTTAATCTAGGGTAATGTTATGTGAAACCCTAATTAAGAGTAATATTATGGAAACCCTGAAGAATGATGTGAAGTGAGACTTAAATCCAGGATGTTCCCATATAGTGATATGTGCAACCATATTCATGGTATAATGGCCAATACACTAAAGTAGGAAGTGGTATTTATAATCAAGTAAGATGAGGATGTTATAACCATGAAGGGTAAAGTTGATGAACTACATGAATGATAGTATTGATACCCTAATGAATAAGGATCTAAAGGACAAGATGATACCTAGATCAATATATATCTAATTTCATGTATGTGTAACAATCCTATACATCTTACAAAGATAAGAATATGAAACACTTAGGAGAAATGTATGCAATATTATACAATGGTGTGAACAACATCCTATGGGTTGAGATACCTAAAGTGGTTGATAATGATTTATTCTATATCAACAATGCCTAACCATTGGATAAGTCCATATCATTAAAGATAGTTGGACAATTCCAATGAGTAATATATATACACCATATGAAGAAAGTAACAAGTTAGAGAATAAAGTATTAAGAGGGAAATACCTTAACACAAGGTTAGTTGATCTATTTAAGTAAGATGTAAATGAGAAGAAAGTGATACATTATGACATGATAGATATCACATTCAACATTTTAGGGTAGACATTCCTTGATGAACCTCTAGTACAATATCCTTGGATAAGAAACACATGGAGTGTGTAATATATATAATTGTTACAATAAATATGTAATGAACTCAATGTACTTTGATAAATGTTGATTAATAAACCTTGAGATTGGGACTAAGCCAAATCAATGAGTGTGATGCAATCATACCATGACAAGGATGAGAAATGAACTCATACCTTGAATTGATAATCATTAATGATATATGATGAGAATATTGATCATAAGCAAATACTTATGATATCTTTAAATACTCCCCGAGGTGTGGAGCAATACATTAGGTTTGAACTAATAATGTGAGCATGAAACCCTAATTAAAGCATGATGGGAAACCCTAACCCCAATTTTGGGTAAAGGGAATGAAAAGCCCTAATTGATACATAACCCTAATCCTGATAAAGGATGGTGGTGTTACTAATGTTTCATATGATGTGACAAATGACTTACATGACCGTTATCATGTCTATTAATCATGTAGCCATCATGAGGTGATGAACATAGCTAGATATGAGCTATGACTTTCATATAATAAACATGTTGTATGGCCTTATGTGCCTAATGTTGTTGTTTCTTAGTAAAAGTAACAAAATGTGTATGAACCTTATGAGTTCCATGAGTAAGTTGTTGCCTAGTGAAGGGTGACAAAACACTTAATAGGATTTGAGAGCCATGTGAGATACTTGTGTAATAAGTATTATGCATACCTCGGTCTGAGGACCTGGAGGTAATGGTTACCTAACAAGTGGTAACAGTGATAGTGATGAATTGAGGGTATGAATACCCAAAGTTGATAAGCATGATAATGATGTAGTTGAGGGATTTGAACTTCCAAAAGAAATGAAATGAGGGACTGAGACCCCAATGTCCTATAAGGACTGAGAAAGTGATTGGTGAAAATAGTACATGTTTCCGTATAGCATTTGTCTAAATAAGTTATGTTTGAGAACTTGACTGATGCTAAAAGAATATGCTAATGTACTTAATTAATTAAGTGAAATCATATCATTTAGAGCCCTGACCATAGATCCATCATCGTCAGCAATAGGTGATGGTGAAACGGGTGCTCCGCGGCAAAACCCGGAATGCATATTTTGAATATGTGGGGGTAATGGGCGAATATATGCTCACATCCTAATGAGGGAATTGAGGAAAGGTAAGTAACAAACCTCTCAATTCTTCATTACTTGCACTGGGATGGAAGTATCACGAATCTCTCAAAGATTGGGATAGATGCAGTACACATCTCCCAATAATGTTAATGTCGGATCGATGGAGATAAACATGAAATCTCACGATCGCGAAGAGAGTGCAGCATGCCAGTGTAACTCTAATAGCGAAGTTGCCAGTATACCCTGGAAAGCTATATATATAGTAGAGACACAAGATGTCCTGCATGTGATCTCGCACTGACCGAGATATGGGAGGTCTTGGTAGCTGGCTCTACCTTTGACCTTGTATGGTACTGATTTCGACTTTGCAATGGTCAGTTGGAGTATAAGCGGTATACCTCATCTCCTCCGGGCTTAAATGTGATTGTAAAATGTAATCAATCGTATAGCATGTTTTCTTAAGGATTGAATACGGAAATTCATTGGCTGATGTTATATTTCTTTTGTGCCTCCCTAGTCGTTAAATGTTATTCATATCTCTTTACATTCAATGCAAGTAGATATGTGAATTATGAATCTACCATGAGTAGATACAATGCTCTCCTTAGGAAAAGATATTACTTTACTCTGTTTATTCAGGGATTAATGTTGTTGTTAATTTATAAGAACTCCAGTTTAGTTTTAATTATAGTAAATTGCTATAACAATGTTTTGGTGGAGGGTTATATCTCCCGCTGGGGCAATTTACAATTGTCTCACCCCCGTGGGATCCAATGTTTTTAGGTAAACGCGGAAGAAGATGCAGGAAACCTTTAGTAGAGAAAGAACAGCAGCAACAGTATCAGGGACAATAGTGATAACTCTGGTGGAGGCACTGGCTGCCAAGTGTTGTATTGTTAGAAAGTCCTATGTGTCGTCTCTGTACTCTCAGGTCCTCAGAGTTGATAGTTAGTGTTTTAATGAATCGATCTGAGATTTTGGCTTGATGCCTCGAAGTTATATGTTGTCTGTATATTATGTCTTGAGACAGCTGATGTTGTAATTCTCGAGAAGAGATAGTGTAAAAGATGTACTTTGAAACAGAATGTATATGTTATACTTTGGTTCTTGAAGAAAAAGATTTCCCATGTGTGGATCTCTTTGCAAAAAGTTTTAATTTTTAGTGATTTTCAGTAATCCACTGCAAATGATTCTCTTCCGCTTATTTAATCTTGTGTTTTGAAAGTTGGATGCCACAATAACAACTTATGACATCACAAGCAATGAGCGGTGCCTAGTCACACATCATTGCTATCCAAGTAAATGGAAAGTTGGAGAACAACTTCAACCTACATTCTATGCATGTTGTTACAATGTTTGTATTGTTCATTTGTCACTGATATACAAATTGAACTAGAGGCATGGAGCAGTCATCCTCATTATTATTCAATCTTATTTCTTGAACTAGAGCAGGTTATCTGAGATATATGTAGGCTCAATATCATATATTGACTCACATGTGTGTGTCCATGCATTTCTCAATCTAACAAATCAAGAGGGCTTGGATATCATACTCCCTTAGGAGGGATAAATCCCATCTCTATCACTCACAATCAGTCCCCATGTGACACAGTCACCCAACCATCACCTTTATAACAACCCATGTTTCAGGACTGCATTTGATGATGTCAAAGCATATCGAATGACATGTGATGAGTGCACTCATTTTAGGTATAAGAACCACAAACACCACCATCACTGTGAGAGATGATTATGACTTCTATTATGATGGATTCCATGTGTCAGTCTCGCAGTGGGTTTGTCTAATACATTGTTCTCTAACATGAATCAATGTGCTTGGTTTGATATCGCCATATCATGACTAATGAGATTCCGTCATCAACCAACTCACACTTTGATCTTATGTGTTATTTCTGTCTATTTACCTTCCACAATAACAACTTATCATGGATATAACAAGAATGCATATACTCTTAACATTTGTATGATCTCATTGTTCAGTGACTCAACTTGAAGACATATGCCATCGAGTAATATTATTCTCTTGACATTTATTATGTTACTTCATTATCTCAAAACTAAACAAACAGAATAAATTGGAAGCTTGCCTTTATTAATAATCAAATCATTTAGTTATGCCATTGCAATAATCATATGATTGGCTCTCTGGGCATACATTCCAATAGTGTGTACTTCTATTCTCAGGGACATCATCAAAGTGGACCTATTACAACTTTAAATGCATCGGTTTGATGTCATGCTTTGGATGAATAATATATAGAAGTATAATTTGGTCTTGCACTATTTGTATAAGTTAGCATGATTTTGAAATGGTCATATGTCTTAGTCTTCCCAAGGAGATAAGAAGATCCTTACGATGTTTTTTGTATCAGTGGATATATTAGATAGCATGATGTGGATTAAAGTCCAACTTTTTAGCAGATGTTGTGATACTTAGGCGGAGAGTTCTAATTAAGAATATGTTGATGTGTGTCGGAATGAGTATTGGTTTTATAAGGAGTTTCCAAGTATACGTCCAATAAATACATTGATTTCAAGATCAATATGATACATGATATTCACCATATAACTAAGCATCACATAGGATGACTCTAATGGATATGAGGAAGTTAAAGATGCAACTTCATAAGTTGTTAAACAAGGGGTTCATACAATTGAGAAATCACCTTGGGTTGTTCCTATCGTATTTGTGAAGAAGGATGGATCTATTGGGTTTTACTTAGATTAGTGATTGTTGGTTAGAGTACTAGTGGAGACAAAGTACCCCTTTGTTGAGGATAGATGACCATTTTGATCATTTGAAGGGATCTATAGTTCATTCCTAGATATTGACTATATCAAGATACTATCTACTAAGCATAAAGGTGGATGGAATACCTAATATATCCTTCACAACAAGGTACAAAACTATAAGATCTTGGTATGTTGTTTGGGATAACAAAAAGCCAGTTGTTTCCATGATCTGATATATACAACATTTGAGGAGGATCTGGATCATTTGTGGCAATATTTATAGGTTATATATTAATGTGAGGGACACATATGAACATGAGAATCATGTTTTGTTGGCTTCACAATTGTTAAGGAATCATCAATTGTATGTGAAGTTTACTAAGTGTGTTTTTTTTTAACTATTGTAGATTTCCTCAGTCATGTCTAATCTAGGAAGTGAATTGTGTAGAACCCAATACGATAATGTAGTTTTTGCAATGGAGCATCTAAAGATCCCGACCAAAGTCAGTTTAGCTAGTTACTATATATAATTCATTGAAACTCAAATTTTGTATCACTTCATTGACTAGACTAACTAATAAGTGGGTACCTTTTTATAATATGGGGAGTTTGTGTATAATTTCTAGTTGTTAAAGGATAAATTTACTTTAACATAGTGTTATCTTTTCAAACTGATAATTCATATTCTATTATGCTTCAAAGAAAAGCTTTTATTGTGTGTTGATACCAGTTTAGAATGTGATCTCTTTTGCTTCTAGACATCTCAAGAATCATGAGGAGAATATTCCAACACATAATCTTGAGTTAATAGTCTAGTTCTTTCTTTGAAGTTTTGGATGCACCACCTTCATGGAGAGAAGTGATATATTTTCACATGTCACAAGTGCCTCGGTATATCTTTTATATAGAAGGAGTTGAACATTCATCAAGAATAATAGTTGGAGTTAAGAAAGGATGACAAATGTATCATAGATTATCATCCTAGAATTGTGAGTGTTTTGACACATGCTTTGAGAAGGAAGTCATCTTTTCTCTATCAATAGTTCATTTATATTTATACTATTTGTCTTCATCAAGAGAGGCATGTCATATCTTTGATTGATGAATCTATAGATGTAAGTTTCTTTGTTGGGTTGTTGGTTGGAATATCTTCATATGTAGATATCGTTGGCACCATAAGTGAGATATGCTCAATAGGAATATGTAGTGATAGAAAGTCTACAATCTATGGTTAGTAATCAGAAGTTCAAATTCTTTCACAATCAAATTGATGGTTTAGTTTGTTTCCATGGAAGGGTTGTGTTCCTAGGTAGGATGTTTTAAGGAACATGGTATTAGAAGAGGCACATGCATCAATCAGTGATATGTATCCTAGAAGTACCAAGATGTATACAATTTTGAATCATATTGGTGGCTAAGGGTGTATATGGTGTGGTTTGACCATAAGCATAAGCATACATGTTAATTTGCAGATCTAGTTCTGATTCTAGACCCTCATGATAAAAATGAAGACTTTCATTGTACCCATACCCCCAATACTTCTATATATGTGGGTAAGAAGTTTTACATAAAGTTTCATATTGTACATCTATAAAAAATTATAGTATGTTCTAGATATTTTAATACAATACGATATTTCTATATATGTGCTACTTATTTGAAATAATTATATTAAATAATGCAATACACTATAGATTGAATATTTTTTGAGTTTGTTACTTACATATTTGTAATAATCATTGTAGTGTTTGAGCCATGTAGCATATCATGTATACTGGTCACGATTGTAATTAAAATAGTTAGTTCTCAATTAGATGACTAGTATCAACTTATTAATTAGATATGACATAGTCTCAACTATTATTTACTTAGACTAGTAAAGTATGATATATGTAATATATTGTTATTTCTATATAAAGGGTAAACAGATCTAGCAAATCTAGGTCCAAGCATACCCATTAGTGGACCTAGATATGCATAGGTCTATGAGTATGCAGGTCCAAGAGCCTATGGGAATAAAAATTTAGACCCATGACATATTTTTAAAGAGTTTGAATTTGGGGGTCTAAAAGTCTACCTAGACCCATTTAGAATCTTATATGTGTCTAGGTATGAAGTGAGATGACTCTAATTTTGTGGCCAAGTGTCCTATTTATCAACAGGATAAGACAATGCATCAAAAACTTACAGGGTTGTTGCAATTGTTTCTTATCCATGAGTGGATATGAGATGATGCAATTGTGGATTATTTTTATTGATCTACCCAAGGAGGATAAGGAATATGATTCCATTTGAATAGTCATTGACCATATGACTGCATTTTTAAATAGACAAAACTAGCTAATCACTTGAGAACATAATGATGAGCTATTACATCAACAATGTATACCATCAAATATAGTGTCATAAAAATGATCACAATTCATGAAATGGTTTTGGAACCATTTGAATGAAGCTCTCGAAATACAGTTGAAGTTCTGTAGGGCATTTCACCCATAGACTGTGGCAACTCACCATGCTAATCATGATTACTCAAAACCAAAAATATTATTTCAACACTAATTAACCATGTTGTCAAAATGGTATGGAATTAAAACTGAATAAAACTCCCAAACATACTAAGAAACATTAGAATTACACGACTCAACCATGACTTGTTACGAAAAGAATGATGTTCACATAATTACAACAATTGCACTATTCAAGATATAAACCCCCAAAAACATGAGTCGATATACACAATACACAAAACATCCCTTCCTAAACCTGAGAGTTCAAGGACAACTCTAGGACTCTACACAACCCAACCAACATTTTTGTCTCTACAGATCTTCATACAATACCTCCTCACTGCTTTACATCTAACAACATTGTTGATCACCTAAAAAGGATGTGGAAACCCACGAGGTGAAACCCATGTCCTGGAAATATGATATAACCTCTAGTAACATTTATTTCTTACCAATAGGTTATATACTTTAGCATTTATGGTAGATAGTCTTACAGAGTTGAAAAACTATGCAACTCATACAAAAGATCATACATAGTTATAGATATAAATATAGTTGATTCTCTCACCATATTGTAATCTATATATTCTACTAAATGAAAACATAGTGAAGGTCATCATCAAATTTTATTCTCCATGTAACCCTAATAGTTATACTACATGGATGAATTACATATTTTATTAAGCTTGTGGTAGTTTTAGGCGTACCACTCAAACTACTAGATGACCACTACAATGTTGAACCTTATACAAGATTTAGGATGACCAAAATCCTAAAGATCTCTATGCCTCGGTTAGTACAAGTAACAACTGTAGTGGCACATTGACCCAAATACCCTAGACATCCTAGTTTGTCACGGCTACACGGGCGGCGACACCAGAAACTAGGGTACAAGCCCTCAAATTTGATTTATGACTGCAATCTCTTTCAATCATATAAACATCTATGACATGGCCTCAACCTCTCTTTAAAACCTTAGAATTAGGATGACATGAATATACTATTCCTACACCTACATATACTCAACAATATATGACTCCAAGATCCTTTTGAATTAGTCATTTCACTATCTAGTAAGTTTTGACACTAGGAAAGTTCTACGATCACTGGGCACTATATGACTTAAGTTAAACTTGATTATTTAAGTGACATAAACATTGTTTACTACATCAATCAAGTTACACACAAACATCCCAAAGCTTTCTACATATTCATTGGGGTTTGCAACCTCAGAATAGATAAAATGTATAACACATTTTCATGACACTCTAGGAATAGGTATTCATCCTTGATCATTAAGAGAGTCAATCCAGGACTTCATACATCTAAAAGTCTAGTAGGGTACTTAGATCCAGATCGTCAATAATTTCTTGTAAGAATATCACCAACAATTGGAACTTTGTAGAGAGCTTAACGAGTCATAAGAAATACCATACCCAAAATTTCATAATAAACATCTAATGGATGTAATAATTATGCTACTCCTAAGAAATAGGCAAACCTACACTCAAAGCATAGTACAAATATCATATTTTCAATACAAGGGTTTTGTCTAATGATCATTATAGCATCATAACAATGTAAAAAGGTCCTATAAATACATAAGAGACTTCACAAACTTTAAGGCAAAGTACACGGGTTGAATGTCGTTGTTCTTTAGATTTCAAGTATCATATATATAGCATTTTAGGAGTCCAAGCACTTATATTCTGAATTTTAGACCTTTCATATTCAAGGAAGAGTTCAATACACAATAGGAAATCTTCGTAAATATTGAATAAAGATTATGATCTCGTATCATCATCTTGTTATATAAGACAATACTCAAAAGGACTGCATCTTTAGCATTTTAGGATTTTCTAGGGCAAGATTAAAGTCATACATGTAGAAATTAAGCAAAAAATGTATTTAAGGTTATATCACTCGCCTTCATAGAGAAGAAAACTAAAGTATAAGATAAAAATCTCTAAAGTCAGTAGCAAGGACCAAGCTTGGTCCAAAAAATCTCCAAGGACTCATCCTAACTCCATGAACATGGTGATTCTGGAGCAAGGAGGGAAGAAAGAAGAGTTCTCAAACTTTGTGTGTATGTTTCCAACATGAATCGCCATGGAACTCAATAGTACAAGGTAAGAGGATGAAGAAAAAAAAGGCAAACGGTTGAGAAATGGGGATCTTACACGATGGAGAAACAAACAAGATTGATGGCCTTTGATAAATCCAAGGAGAACTCAAACTCAAGCATGCATCCATGAAATCCCTCAGTTGTCGACCTCAATGGGTTCTCAGCGACGTTGTGATCTACAAAAAAGAGTGTAAAATATGAGAGAAGATAGGGGAGGGGGTATTTATAGTTGGGTGAATTACAATGAAGTTCACACAACACATCAAGTGAGGGAACTCCACAGACATAAGAACAATCTATCTGCTCATCCATCAAATCTTGTTGACCAAAAACTCTTCGACCAAAGCCCGATCTTAGTCACATACACACACATAGCACAAATCTCCATTGATCGGTGGAGACTTTTGGTGGGCTAGCTAGCGACCTTTTTGGGTGTTGAAGACTCATTGACCAATGAGCTGGCAGGATCTTAGTTGACCACAAGGCTCATCCGACACAAAAAATTCATCGAACCAATGATCAAGTTTGGTTTCGTTGACTGATGAATACACTACACTATTTATACTAAACAAATTATACAAGTATAAATCTGAAGAAAAGTTCAAAAGCATCGAAAAAAGAAAAATTATTTTACACCCTCAGAAAATGATAATTCTCATTAAGGTCCACATATTGTAAAGATTGTATATCTTAAACAATTAGGGTCTGATTATTTCAAAACTAAACATCAAATTAAGCCAAACAATTATGTTTATATGTAAAGAAAGGTTAAGGGTGCTTACAACTATCCCCTAACAAGGAATTTTCCCCCAAAATCCTAAGCAAACAAAAAAGGGTACTTCCTATGTATCTCATCTTGTAACTCCCATGTGGCTTCCTCTACACCACAATGATTTGACAACACCTTCACTAAAGCTATTTCTTTCTTCCTCAACTTCTGCACATGCCTATCTAAGATCAACACTGAACCTTCGACATAGGTAACATCCTCCTCTATCTCTTCATCCACTAGCTACAACTTTTTCTCTATATTAGAATGGCACTTTCTCAACATCGAAACATGGAACATGTTGTGTAACCGATGTAACACTGGTGGTACCTCATGTTAGCTTCTAGAATATGCCACACTCTAATTTTGATGATTCAAATATTTCCCTTTTGTGTTACTAAAATGTGCATTTAGTGTTTTAGGTGATCAATAAACTTGGACATGATCCAAAAATAAAGAATATGCAATATTATATGTGTTTGTATGTTTTAGGACAAGTTGTACCATATATATATATATATACTTTTTACAAGTGTATTTTGTGCAACTTACTAGGAGTGATGTAAGAACAAGTGATGATCAGACCTATCCTACCCTAAACCCTTTTTCACACTTATATCAAGTCTTAAGGATAGATAGATGTAACTAGAAAAATCATTTTATGTTTTCTAAAGTTTTGAAATGTATTTACTGACACTTTTTTGATCAAACTACACTTTGACTGAGAAAGAGTTGTTCTAGAAAAGAGATGTTTTAGAAAATAGTTGTTGAAAAATTTGAGAGGAGGATAAATTTTAACCAACTATTGTTCGACCATGATTGATCTCGATCGAAGTACAGTTTGACGGAGACTCAATCCACAGTCAAAATATGTGTTAATTTTCTATATGTTGTGAACTCAATGTTTGACACCCCAACTGTTAGTTAAATATTTAACTTTGTCAAAACACCCCCAACAACTATATTGACCATTTCTAAGTATTTTCTATATATAGGAGTTCCTATGACACTTATAATACAAACTTGAGAAACTCTATTACGTGTTATCTTTATCCAATCTTATAATTCCACATTGCTATCTTCAGATCTAAGCCATAGATCAATAATTGTGTCATACTACACCAAATATAGTTTTGCCTATCCTTGTGAAATTTGATCATCACATGTTCATAGATAGATTCATATTGTAAATATTCTAAAGAATTGATATTTGTATATTGTGAGCATTGGTTTCCTCTCTCTCCAATCTTGTTCAACAATAGTATTCCAATGTTCTTGGACTACTTCTTGCCAAAAGTCTGTCTGGGGACTTTCTAGAGAAGGATTCTTCTCATTGGTTCTCTTTATTGGATGTTAAAGAAGAGTTGAAGGTTTGATGCTCTTTAAAGACTTTAAAGAAGAGGTGAAGGTTCAATGCTCTTCTATGGCTGTTAAAGAAGAGTTTGGTGTTCTTCAAAGCCATTAAAGAAGAGGTGAATGTTCGGTGCTCTTCCTTGGCCATGAAAGAAGAGGGTAACGATTGTACCTTGTATTAATCCTTGTGAGGTTTATAAAAATGTGTTACAAATTTTGATTGGGAACAATCATGTAGTGGTCTGGAATCTTTTAGAAAAACTACTCTACTTAGGTGTCTCTTGTTGTTTGCATTCATTGTTTAGTTACTTGCTTTACATTTATGTTGTACTACCATTTAAGAAAGTTTCAATATAACCTTCTTAGTGTTTGAAATGGCATAAAATATATATTAGGTCTATTCACCCCCTCTTCTAGAGAACATCACTTGGTATGAGAGAAGACTTCAAGGAACTTTAACAGGTCTTGAAGATGGTAGAAATTCTATTGAGTCAACTCAACCTTGAAGGATCATACATCGAATGAAAGACTATCTTTGTTGGAATTAACTACACTCTTTAGAAGCAAGATATGCAATTCTTCATTCAAATTGTTCTTCCTTATCTTAGAAGATGTTATCCAACCATATGTGCCTCCAACAATTTATTTGGAGGAATGGGATGCGCCTATGGTAAGAGATGCTACTCTTAATGCTAGAGCCATAGACTTGCTTTGTAACTTTCTTTATATTGATGAATTTAGCCATATTTCCTCTTATGAAACTACTTATGATATTTTGAGAAAATTATCTATTACATGAAGGAATCGAGTAAGTTGATGATTACAAAATTAATATTCTTTACCATAAACTCAAATTATTTCACATGAAAACCAAGAAACTATTTATGAAATGGAGTCTAGATTTACCTCTACTATAAATACTATATATTTCCTAGAAAGTATATTGAAGAATGTAAGATAGAAGATGAGTAATAAAATGGTCATCATTGAATGCCTGATCACCAAAAATGATGAAAAAAAGAAGATAGTACAAAAAGTGGTGATATTGATGTATGTCTTTTAACTTTTTCTAAAAATGAACTTGTTGAATTTAAGTTGAAAATGTTGAAAATATAAGAAAAAGAAAATGAAATTGACTAATATTGTTAATTCCTTTAATACAGAAGTTGATGAGTAAAATGAAGAATATCTAATTGATGGTGTTCTATTTATTTTCTTTAAATTGTTTGAAAATGGATAAAAGTTTCTTAGAAACTACCTCTTGGTCAAATTATAGTTCAACTGAGAGGTATCTTGGTCGAAATACAATTTGACTGGCATTATGACTATCAATTTTTATTTTTTCGATCTTACTCTTGGTATTTAGAATGGGTTTATTACATTATTTAAAATATATTTTTATATTTTAATGGATATATCTATCTTATAGGTTCAATGGTTCGTTGGATATCAAATTCATATGAGTATATGATTAAGGGGGAGCTCAAATTATATGTTATTGCGTATCTATATCATTATTTTAATGGCTTCTCTATATCAATATGGGCTTAACATCCCTTATATTGGTCTAGAGATTCTTTGTTGACCTTATTTTGAAATGTCTTCTCTATATCAATATGGGCTTTACATCCCTTATATTTGGTCTAGAGATTCTTCATTGACCTCATTTTGTGCTTAATGGATTCTCTATATCATTTATGGTCTTAACATCCCTGTAAAATGATTGAGAAATCATTTTTGGTTTTGTCTTTTATTGTTAAAGAAAACCTCTATATAATGGAGGACTTAACATTCCTTGCATTGTCATTGACATATTCTTTAGAAACTTGATGTTATTCATGTCATATCCATATCATGGTGGACGTAATATTCCTTACCAATTACTTAAATTATCTTTTTGTTATTTTGTTCTTAACGAGATCTTTTTATATGAAGGACTTAACATTCCTTTCATTGGTAACTAGACAAATTTTTATTGTTCCTTGATTAAATATGTTTTTTCTATGAAATGTATCTAGTTTCAAACTGGTACATCATTATTTTTCCTTGAGTGCATTTGTAAGCTTAACCCCTTTATGACTTCGACAAACGGGGAGAAAAATCCATGAAGATAATTTTGAGTATCTACAACATTGATCTTATAAAATATGGTGATCTAAATTGTCTACTTTCAATATTATCTTATATAAATATTTGTCATTATAAAATAGTAGGAGATTGTTGGCTTTTTTATGATGCAACATTTGAATTTTGATTACTTGAATATTTCTCTTGGTGTTACTAAAAGTGCATTTAGTGTCTTAGGTGATCTACGATCTTAGAAAGATCCAAAAATGAAGACTATGTAATATGGTACGTGTTTTGTTGCTTTTTGGACAAGTTGTACCATGTACATACTTTGTACAACTTCATTTTCTGCAACTTGCTATCAATGATGTAAGAATGAGTGATGATCAATCCTATCCTATCCTAGACCCTTTTTCACACTTATATCAAGTCCTTTAGGATAGATATATACTATTAGAAAAATCATTTTATGTTATCTAAAAGTTTATAAATGTATTTACCAACACATTTTTTGTCAAACTACACCTCAAATGAGAAAGTGTAGTTGCACAAGTTCATGTGGTGCATCTTGCTACCAATGATGTAAGAATGAGTGATGTTCAACACTATCCTATCCTAGACCCTTTTTCAAACTTATATAAAGTCTTTAGGATATATAGATACTATTAGAAAATTCATTTTATGTTTTCTAGAAGTTAATAAATATATTTACAAATCCAAACGTCCATATGAGTGAGATAGGTTGTGTGTGAGAGAGCTACTTCATTATAGTCTTGTAAAGCTATAAAAGATTCCCTTTCTAAACCCCTTTCTTCAAGAAAAGTTGGTGGAAAGCTTCTCCAAGTGAAGGGAAAGGTGCAAAGCTTCTACAAGGTGATGGAGAAGGTCAAGACAAGAGATCCTTGAGGTGGATATTTTAATTCCTTCTAGGCAGAAGACTCATTGCAAGAAGGGGAGCTCCTTCATGAAGATTCCATCTACTTGTAAGAGTGGGTAAGCCCTAGAGGTGAAGATTTGACTCTCAAGGATAGGTAAGACCTTGATCGGTTTATTGGCTCCTTGTGTTCCTTAAAAAGGATGGTTGGGTATCCTTGTCCTGGGAAAGGAAGGCCTTTTTGTATGTCTTATAAAGGAATTTAAGTAATACATTGGTTGCAAAATCCTAGAACTTTACCTCTCTAGGTAGTGGACTGACTTTCTCCTAGTTTGGGGATTGGAACCACTCTACATAGCTTGTTCTTGTGCTTGATTCAATTATCTCGTCCTTGCTATGTATTCTTAGTTGCATTCAAATTACACATTTGCAATCTTACTTGTTGAAGTAATTTTAAGGTCTAACAAGTTTTGTGTGAGTGTTTTGAAGCTATATTCAACCCCCCCTCTAGAGCCCTTTGATCCAACAAGTGGTATCAGATCCATGTTCTTCTCTGACAAGATCTCCCACGAGACAAGAAGATGGGTGACAACCTCTTAGGTTCTCTAAAATTGGAGGGTGTATTCTTCATGAGGCCTCTGATCTTCGATGACAGAATCCTTCTTTATTGGAAGCAAAAAATGAGTTCTACTTGCATGGGATAACCTAAGACATGCAAAAAGTAGTCATCCTTCCCTACATGGAGCCGATTGGAGATATTGCCACTTGGTATGAATCCACTCTAAAGAAGGCACAATTGAATGCAAAGCCTATTAGCATCATTTATGCATCCCTCAACCCTACTGAGTTAAACTAGGTCTCTTATTGGGATACAATCCATGAGATATGGAACAAGCTTTGCATCACCTATGAAGGGACCAAGCAAGTGAAGGATTCCAAAATCTACATGCTCAAGGGTCTCCTTTAAAACTTCAAGATGGGGAAGAAAGAGAGGGTTTCTAAGATATACTTAAGACTCAACACCATCATAAATGGACTTGCTACCTTGATCCACCCCATGGATAGATGGACCATCAACTCTAAGATTCTAAGGATCTCCCTAAGAGATGGAAGTCCAAGGTGACTTCTATTGAAGAAGTTAGAATCCTTGGTGACATCATCATGAAAGAGATCATTGGAATCTTCAAGCTCATGAGACAAGGCTCGACAACCAAGAAGAAGATGAGAAGCAAGAAGATAAGGAATCAAAGAAGATGAAAGATAGTACATTCAAAGCACAAGTGGAGGCACTTGTTCTCCAACAACAACTTACTTGTTGATTTTCTCATCCTTCCTCAAGTGATGATGAAGCCCCTAGTGATCATGAAACAAACTACACCAAGGGGAAACACTTCAAAAGAAAGCCATCCTCCTCATCCTCTACTCCACAGTGCTATGAATGTAGCCAAAAGGGACACTAAAATATTGACTTCCCCCAGGAAAAGAAGTCCTACCATAAGAGCAGCTCTGAGAAAAGGGATGACTACAAGAAGGATGGCAAGTATAAGAAGAAAGACAAGAAGGAAAGAAGAAGCAAAGATGCAACCCATGCCGCATGAGAAGAGTCTTATTCAAGTCATTCCAACTCGGAAGAACGTCACCTTGCTCTCATGGACTCTACTAGTGAAGATATTGGTGAGGTAAGTGAGGTGAGTTCGAATGAAATATATAAATACAACCAAATTGATATGCTTGATGCATCCCACTCATCTTATTATGAATGCAAATATAAGAAGAAGAGGTTAGGGAAAATTATTTATTTTATACGCTAAAATAGTTATTCTTGAGAAAAATGAGAAGATTCATCTTGATAGTATTGATTCCTTACAAGGGAAGCTTCTTGATCTTGAGCTCCAATACAATGAAGTTTAAGTAGAGAATGGTATCGACCTTAAGAAAATCAATAGTCTTAGGGAGGAAAACCAAGCCCACCTTGATGAGCTTGTTTTGCTTAGAACTAAAAATTATGATCTTAGACATGCTTGTGATTCCATTAAAGATAAAATAGGATCTATCTTGATGAGTTTATCTTTCTTAAAATTGTAAATGCTAGATTGATTGCTCAAATCAATGATCCTTCTAGACCTTTATTGCCAAGTAATGAAGTAGATGGTCTTTCTTTAGAAATAGAATCTTATCTTACTAAATCCCTCTATTTAGAGGCCGACTTACTTCACCTAGATCAAAGAACCCTATGGTTTGTGTTCATTGCAAGAGTGATGACCATTACTCTATTTATTGTCCTTACAGAGAGAAGGGGACCAACCTAAATATGAAATGGGTCCCCAAGATAACTCTACAGCCCAAGGTTTAAGTTTGGCATCAACATATTTCTTTCTTGAAGGTAAAAGGAAAATGGATTGTTGATAGTGGTTGCACAAAGTATATGACATGTGAAATCAGCCACTTCAATAAGTTCACTAAAAAGAAAGGAGGATCGATATAATCAAACTCTCACAAAATAAAATCAGGGATGCTAGGGTTAGGCCGTGGGAGCAGCGGCGGCCGCGGGAGTGGCGGTGACCGGGGCAGAGGCCGTGGTGGCCGTGGTTTCATGCAAGCGGATCGTCCACCAGACTTCACTCCAACGTCTGCGGAACAGGATGCTCCGGCCTCCCATGCAGACAGCACCACCGATATGGAAACTACGCAGCCTGACAGCAATCAAGGAAATCCTTCCCAAAACGGCGGCGCCGTGAAAGCTTCATACAAGGACGCAATCACGGGTGGTGTCGGGGGCACGCTCACGCTATTGAACCCAATATCACCGGACATGATCAAAGATTTTGATATCTCCATAGACGCCTCCGGCGTTCTACCCTCTATTACTATTCATCAGGAGGTCATTCCACCGCTCTTGGAACCCTAGCGATTCGTTGTTATCGTGAAGGCCATAGGGGTTAAAGTCGGTTTCCAGGTTCTGGTTAACAGGATCCAGTCCCTCTGGCGGCCGAAAGAACCCTTTAGGGTCATTGACCTAGAACAGGGCTATCACATTATCCAGCTTGCCAATGAGGACGACTATGTGACCACCATGATTGGGGGCCCATGGACCATCTTCGGCAACTATCTATCCGTGCAATCTTGGTCCCCGACGTTCTGTCCCTCCGACCCTATCCCTAGGAAGATGAGCGTCTGGGTCCGGGTTACTAACCTGCCGGTCTTCTTGTACCAGAACCAGTTGCTGTGGAGCGTGGGCAAAGTGATCGATAAAACCATCAAGATTGATTCCACTACTATGCAAGACAACCGAGGGAAGTTCGCCAGGATTGAGGTCGAGGTCGACACCTCACAGCCGCTGCTCCCCGCGGTCTTCATCAACAACGAACACTTCAAGCTTCAATATGAGAACCTGCCTTCTGTCTGCATGAGATGCGGGCGTGTGGGGCACACGGATGCAGAGTGCAGATTCCTTCCACCAGTGAACGATGTGGCTGGTGCATCTACGTTGACCCCTGTCCCACTTCCGGGCATGACGTATACTATGGCTATTCACGCCCAAAAACCAGAACAGCGTAAGGCGCCAATCAAGCTGTCCCAGCCTGTGGCAAAGGACCTTGGGAACACGAAGCAAGGTGTTGACCCCCCGATCCCAGTTACAGACAACGAGGACTCGGATGGGGAATGGGAAACAACTATGAGCAAGAAACAAAAGAAGCAAGCAAAGAAAAAAGCCGCGGCGACGACGGTGTCCAAACCGCCCACAGCCGACAAGGTCAAGCACAAGAAGGACACAGAGAAGAATGACACTGCGATCACTCTTGTTGAAGATGAAATAAGTAAAGGGTGCCCTTCATCCAGGGAGCAAGGACCCCCTTTCCACTTTCAGGCAGCTAAGGTTAGCGCCAATACGCAACCCAAACACACCCTGCTCCATCAGGGCCAGGGAGGCAATGGGTTTGTGATGCTCCGCAATCGGAAGATAGTCTTTCAGACTGTCCATAGCCAGGACCGGGTGAGGAAGAAGGGTCGTACCCTGGATACCCGTCCGAGTGCTGAGCCCCCAACAGAGAAGGATGGTGTGACTCACAGCCTTTATTTTCAGGAGACTGATGATCCTCCTCCACCTCAGGCAGACACAACTATGGGTGAAGAAGAAGATATCTATTCTGATGCACAGGCTGTGGGCCTGTGTACAGCCATTGCTTAATCCCTCCTTCCTCCACCATTCCCCAATGAACTTCTGCTGCTGGAATATACAGGGGGCGTGTAAGAAAGGTAAATCCAGTACACTTAGAGACCTTAAACGTTCTCACAAGATTCAAGCCCTTGCCATCTTGGAACCACGTTGCAGTGGCCAAATCGCAACTGATATCATCAAAAAAGTGGGTTTCTCCTCATCTCACTATGTCGAGGCCGTCAGCTTCTCCAGTGGGATTTGGCTTCTATGGGACAATGCTCGTGTCGACATTGATATCCTGTATAGTCATCAACAGTTCATCCATTGCAAAGTGAATAACCATTGGTATTTAACTGTGGTTTATGCTAGTCCAAACCCTATTAAGCGCAGGTTCCTTTGGAAGCGCTTGGAGGAGCTCGCAGCGTCGATCACCTCTACATGGATTGTCATGGGAGATCTGACACAATGCTCAATGTCTCCGAGAAGATGGGAGGATTGTATTTTGACAAATCTGCTTCTAAGCATTTTAACGAGTGCCTCCTTCATACTGGCCTCTTTGACGCAAAAAGCCAGGGTCAGTTCTTCACCTTCCATAGGGGTTGCATGAAGGAACGCTTGGACCGAGCTCTCATCAACGATGACTGGTTGCAAGTGCATGCAAACGCCACCATCACTGTCCTACCCCGAGTTAACTCGTATCATAATCCCCTTCTCCTCACCTGTGAGGCTGCTCCTTACCGGGTGTCTCATGCTTTCAGAATGAAAGGAAGTTGGAGGCGCGACCCATCCTTCCATTCGGACATTCTTTCATCCTGGAGTAAGGATATCCCTTTCACTGATGCTCTGCAAGGTTTTAAACCTATTATCCAGAAATGGGATCGCCAGCGTTTGATTTCACACCACAAAGAAAAACATTTGCTGCTCAAACGCATTAACAATATCCTGGGAACATCCCAACGCTCCAATGGTACTGTTTCTTATGATGAGTCTATTCCTCTGCAGGAGTGATATACATAATTGCTTCTTGCAGAAGAAGCTGAGTGGCAACAAAAGGCACATATTGACTGGCTCGCCTTGGGGGATAATAACACCAAATTCTTCCAATCATATGTCAAAGCTCGGCGGCACTTCAATAAAATCACCAAGCTCAAGGATACCATGGGGGTTTGCATCTCCACACCACAGGGCATTCAATCCCTAATCATGGAGTTTTTCTCTAACCTACTCACATCTTCTTTCAGGCCTGATCCACAGAATATGGCCGGTTTTGCAGGTCATTTTTCTCCCTTGTCTCAGGCATGCTGCAATGCCTTATCTGCTATGCCTACAACGGAGGAAGTTAAACATACACTCTTTCTTATGTCCCCATTAAAAGCGCCCGGGCCTGATGGTGTTTTTAATGAGTTTCTACAAACTAATTGGAATGATGTAGGTGGATCTATCATGCTCACCTTCAGGAATATCTTCAACACACAAATCATCGACGAGAAGATGGCTGACTCTCACATGGTGTTGATCCCCAAAGCTAAATCACCTCAAAGCTGCAATGACCTTAGGCCAATCTCCCTGAACAATGGATGCTTCAAGTACCTTTCCAAGGTCTTGGTTGAACGAATAAAGCCCTTCCTTTAGGAGTGGATTTCTCCATCTCAATCGGCCTTCATTCTTGGGCATTCGATGAGCGACAATATTCTGCTTCTCCAAGAAATCATGCACTCCATGAGAATGCGTTCGTCCAAGAAGAACTGGATGTGCATCAAGCTTGATTTAACTAAGGCTTTTGATCGCATGAACTGGGATTTCATCACTGATACGCTGCGTTGGACCAGCATCCCAAGTAATATCTGCAACATTATCATGCAGATCATTACAAAGGGCTCTACCTCAGTTCTTTGGGAAGGACAACCCTTGCCTTCATTTAAAGCATCACAAGGGGTTTGACAGGGCGACCCGATCAGCCCCTACATATTTGTTCTTTGTATGGAGCGTCTGAGCCAAGAGATTAATATAGCTGTGGGGAACCAGTCGTGGAAACCTATGATCCTTACAAGAGGGGGCACACCAATTTCGCACATTCTGTTCGCTGACGATATCCTTATCATGGGTGAGGCATCCGTTACCCAGGTGAGCAAGATTATGGATACTCTTAAAAAGTTTTCTAATCTCTCTGGCTAGGTCATCTCACCTGAAAAATCGAAGTGTTTCTTCAGCATCAACACGCCTAAGCCTGTCATCCGGGCTATCAGCAGGACACTCAATATTCCTTGGATGAGGGACTTGGGCAAATATCTTGGGGTGTCGACGCTGCATCACCGGGTTAACAAGTCCACTCACGCAGACCTTACAGCCTCCCTTCACAACTGTATGAACATCTGGTCTTTGAAACACCTGTCTCTTGCTGGGCGCATCACCCTGGCTCGCTCCACGCTTCAAGCTATACCGACGCACACGATGCAGACTGTGCAGCTTTCTCCCTCACTCTTTGATGAGCTTAATAGCCATGTCAGGAAATTTATATGGTCTGGTACTTGGGAACAAAACAAGATGTCTCTTGTCTCTTGGAAAAAGATCACATCTAACAAAGATCTGGGTGGCCTGGGCATCAAGGATGCGCATGACCAAAACCAAGCACTTATGCTCAAGAATGCTTGGTCCTTTCTCAATGAGCCTGATAAGTTTTGGGTTAGAATCATGAAGGAGAAGTACGCCCGTCGTGGCAACATCACTAAACAACATGGGTCGTCAGCATGGAGTTTTATCAGGAAAAATATTCCTTTGCTGCAAAGCAACAGTTATAAAATAATTAACAATGGCAATGATACGGATGTATGGAAGGATCGTTGGATCATGGGTAAATCAATCCATGACTTTCAGCCTGACTTTCAAATCCCTATTGATCTAGAAGGCCTAAAAGTTAATACTATGCGCTTGCATGACGGGGAATGGGATTGGGACTTTATTCGCCATTATCTGCCCAACTCTACTTGGAACTACATTAAATCCATACCTGTCCCTTATGTCAACAATGGGCGTGACACTCATGGTTGGGATAAGGAACGGTCTGGTACGTTTACCTCCAGATCAGCCTATAGATGGCTATGTGAACACAAGGATTGCGTTGTACCTGGAAGGTGGAAAGACATTTGGGGCTCCTTTCTTCCGGCACGTTTGAAAGTCTTCTTGTGGCTTCTTCAGCATAGAGCTCTGCTCACTAACATGGAGAAACAATGCCGTCATATTGATGTTAGTAACGTCTTCCCGCACTGCAATAATGCAGAAGAATCCATTCTTCACTGTCTTCGTGACTGTTCCTTTAGTAAACCAGTCTGGATAGCACTGGAGAGGGATCCTCACTTCTTCTCACTGGGAGAGGACGCATGGATTTCAGCTGTTTGTAAGGGTGCGTCAGAGTCCAGTAATGCAGCTCCGATTGTGCAGGTTGCTTGCTGGCATATTTGGCAATCCCGGAATGAACAAGTGCATACACATCTCCTGAAGTCAACGTCTAGCATGGTCGACTTCATCCTTGCTCGTTCCTCTTCTATCCAGTTGCACTACCAGGTGCATCACAAACCCACAAAGCCGGCTAGAGTGGTTGTTGTGTTGAACGAGCAAGCTCAGTGCTTCAATCACTATGTCCTGGTGGATGCCTCCTTTGCTTCATAGGCTGAAAGCAATGGCATTGGGGTTCACATTGTAGATGATGCGGGGATCTTTTGTTATGGGTATGGCTCCCACCTTCAAAGCTCTTGTGCTCTCGAGGCTGAGCTTCAGGCAATTATTCATGGTATTAAGGTCTGTCTAGAGAAGAACTGGCGCACTTTTATCATATTGTCGGACTCTGCCCAAGTTGTGGCCCTTGCAAACTCTAGTGCCAGTCCTATGAACAAGTACCATCCCTATAGGAATAAGATCCAACTCCTTCTGGGCAATTGTGATGCTGTCCAGATAAGGCACATTCCGAGGAAAGCCAACAATGTCACTGACACTCTTGCTAAGCAAGCCTGCCGCACTTTACAAGATTTTAGTTTCTCTGTAAATAAGCCTGTTTGGCTTTCTTTGAGCACTTATGTTGACATTCCTTTTATCCTTTCCTGCAGTAGAGAGCGGGGTGAATAAATAATCTCTACACTTCCTTAAAAAAAAAAATTTACCAACACATTTTTTGTCAAACTACACTTCAAATGAGAAAAAGCAATTGTATAAAAAGAATCAGTGTAGAAAATAGCCTTTGTGAAATTTGAGAGGAGATTGACTCTCCGTCGAACTACAATTCAACCATGATTGACCTTGGTCAAAGTACATTTCGACCAAGACTCACTCCAAAGTTAGAATATGCACTAATTTTCTATATGTTGTAAACTCAATTATCAACATCCCAATGGATACTTCACCATTTAGCTTGGTCAAAACAATCCCAAAAACTATATAGACCATTCCTAAGTATTTCCTATATATAGGAGTGCCTATGAACAATTAGAGTATACACCTTAGCAAAACCTATTAGATTTTATCTTTCTCTAAGGTTTAAATTCTACATTTCTAACTTTAGCTCTAAGCCATAGCCCAACAATAGTTCCATACTCCACCAGATATAGCCTTGCATATCCTTGTGGACTTTGATCATCACTTAGTCATAGAGAGCTTCATATTGTAAATCTTATGAAGAATTTATATTTGTATATTGTGAGCATTGGTGTTATCTTTCTCCAGTCTTATTCAACAACATTGTTCATGTGTTCTTGGACTACTTGTTGTGAGAAGGTTTTCTGGGGACTTGCTAGAGAAGAAGGAGTCTTCTTATCAGTTCTCTTCCTTGGTCTTTAAAGAAGAGGTGAAGGTTCAATGCTCTTCAAACCCATTAAAGAATAAGTGAAGGTTAGAAGAGGTTCAGTTCTCTTCAAAGTCATTGAATAAAGGGTGAAGGTTCGGTGCTCTTCCTTGGCCATGAAAGAAGAGGTTAGAAGTTACACTTTTTGTTATTTATTGCGAGTTTAATTTTGGTTATTCATTACAAATACTAGTTGGGAACAACCAAGTAGTGGACTAACATCTTTTACAGAACCACTCTACATTGGATGTGTATTGTGGTTTGCTTTCATTGTCCAACTACTTGCTTTAAATTTCTGTCGCATTATCTTTTAAGAAAGTAGCAATCTAACCTCCTTAGTGTTTGAAATTGCATAATATTTATATTATCTTTGTTCAACCCCCATAGCACATCAACTCCAACCTGTAAGAAACTTTCCCAACTCGATCTAAGATTGGGTAAGGTCCCATGAACCTAGGATCCAACTTACCCTTCTTATTGAACCTCAACACACCCTTCTAAGAGGAAACCTTAGATAAATATAGTCTCCAACTTGGAACTCCAACAGTCTATGGAGATAGTATGTGTAAGATTTATGTCTATCCTATGTTGCGTTTGACTATAGTTGAATCACCTTGATCTTCTATGTGGTTTGTTGTACTAAATTTGGAGCCAACAAATGATATTCACCTACTCCATACCAATAAAGAGGTGACCTACAATGCCCACCATAAAAAGCCTATACACTTTTGGTAACCATTGTTGTCAAAAATCTTGATCAAACTCAGGTGAATATCCCAACTTCAAAGTAACTGAGGCACACATGCTTTCAATAGATCCTATAATGTATGTATGGCTCTTTTGGATAGACCATCTATTTATTGGTGAAAGGTCATTATAAACCAAAATAGGCTATATGTATACATTCTAAAAACCTTCTTGTGAATGGAGGACCTCTATATGACACTATCGTAACTGGTATTCCATGCAGGAAAACTATTTCATCAACATAAATATGTTCCAACTTCTCTACTATGTAGACAATGTTGACCAGTAAAAAGTGAGCTAACTTTGTCAACTGATCAACTATTACCTAAGAATTATGACCCTTGGTTGTCCTGGGAAGACCAGCCACAAGGTTCATAGTGATATGATCCCATTTCCACTGTAAACTGACAAGGGTTGCAACATTCCTACAAGCTTCTAATGTTCTACTTTGACCTGTTGACAGAGTGGAAACTTAGCTAAGAACTCGACACATCATGATTCAAGCCCATCCACGAGTATAGGTCCTTAATATTCTAATACATCTTTGCACTTCTAGAATGCATCATTTACATTGATGAATGAGACTCCTCAAGCACCACCTCCCTGAGACCACCTTCCTAGAAATCACTATTTGGTTGTGAAAGTTTATTATTCTATATATTGTATCATTGAAAACTTCATGCTTCTTACTACCGAACTCTGATCTAATGTTCTATATCATGGTATCATCCTTTTGTGCATCTATGATATGTTGTATCCGCGTTGGCTTAACTTGTAGTTGTGTCAACAAACTTTCCAACAAGGATACTTACAATTGTACATTCATCTGTCAAAGCGAGACTAACATGTTAAGTTTGTGACAAGCCATGCAATACATTTGTGTTTTATCATATGACAATGATGAAGATGGCTTCCAGCTTAGTGTATCCATCACTACATTAGGCCTTCTTTGGTTATAATCTATTGTACAATTATAGTCATTGATCAACTCCAACCATCTCCCCTGTCTCCTATTCAGCTCCTAATTTGAAAAGATGTACTGAAGACTCATGCGGTATGTGAACATTTGACACTTCTCTCCATACAGATAGTGCTTAAACTCCTCAAGGCAAGAACTACAATGCTAACTCTTGTTCATGAGTTGGGTAGTTTTCCTTATGTTTCTTAAGATGTTATGAAGCAAAAGAAATCATGTTCTTGTCCTACATTAGCACACATCCCAACCCACTCTTGAGGCATCACAAAAAATGATATAGCCCTTACCAGGATCTAACAACACTTAAACTGGAGCACTTTTCAACTTCTCTTTCAATAGCTGGAAAGAATGTTGACACTTGTCATACCAAATGATAGGAACACTACTCCTAGTTAGCTTGGTCAAGGGTAGATCTACTGCACTGATGTTCTTGATGAACCTCCTATAGTATCCAACTAAACCTAGGAAGCTTCAAACCTCATTTGGTGTCTTGGGATGCTCCCACTCCAACACTGACCCACCTTCTTAGGGTCCATACAAACACCTTTTGTAGAGATAACATGACCAAGAGAAGACACTTCTGTTAGCCAAAACTTGCACTTACTAAACTTAGCATAAAGCATATGCTGCCTCAACAACTCTAATGACTGATGAAGATGTTTCTCATGTTGTTGATTGTTCTCAGAGTATATCAAGATATCATCTATGTACACCACCACTAACATCTCAATGTATGGTCTAAACACTCTATTCATCATGTTCATGAACTTTGTTGGTGCATTTGTTAGCCCAAACAACATGACCGAAAACTCATAATGACCATACCTAGTTATAGAAGAAGTCTTAGGTAATCCATCTACCTTAATTCTTAAATGATGATATCATGACCTCAGATCTATCCTATAAGACACTACAAAACCTCTCAACTGATCAAATGACTCATCTATCCTCTACACCAGGTACTTGTTCTGCACTGTGACCTTGTTCAACTATTGATAGTCTTTGCAAAGCCTCATAGAACCATCCTTCTTTTTTACAAACAACATTGGACTGCCCCAAGGAGATGTGTTTGGTCATATGTAACCTTTATCCAACAATTCTTCCAACTGCTTCATCAACTCCATATAATATAGAGCCATCCTATAAGATGCCAGATCTATGAGTTGTAAACCCACAACTAGATTGATTTCAAAATCAATCTCTCTCAGGGGTGGAACACCTGGAAAGTAATCAAGAAAAGCATCCTCAAACTCCCTCACTACAGGTATGTCCTGGATACTAGGACCCCTCACCTTATTATCCACGACATGTGCGAATAAAGCTTCAAATCCTTATCTCATAAACTTTTCTACTATCACTATTGACACCATACATGTTGGAAGAATCTTCCTATCTCATTGGAAACTCCAAGAGATATCCCCCTCACAAAATATCACAACATTGGAACCATAGTCCAAAGAAACTCTATACCTATCCAAGGCATCCATCCATAGGATCACATTAAAGCTATGCATATCAAATTGCATAAGATCCATTTGAATGCTGCATCCCAAAAAAGAAAGAACGCAATATGGGTGCATCTCCTGCAACACTGTGGAACCAACTAAAGGGATTTCCAACAAGAGGATATTAATTATATTACAAGTAGGCAAGTTACAAATGTCTATCACCTCTCTGGTTATGAGTGTGCCACAACTAGATCAACTAAAATAGATACATAAGTAGATGCAAATAAGTCAAAATGAAAGAGTATCATCTGACTTGTCATGACTCGTAGGTTGACTACTCCTTCTGGCTGGATCATACCATAGAACCTAGTCATTGCATGTTGTCATCCTAGAGCTCTACTAGCCTGTCTAAAAGACCCTAACTGTAATGACTGGTCATGCCTTCTACTTCCACCACTATTGTACTACTATAGCTACTGTGAGCCTTGATGGATCTGCCTTAGCTATTGTGTAACTTCTTGGTTCTTCATAGGGAAAGAACATCTCACAGGCTAAAACTGACCACACTTGTAACATGTGTTCATGTCATACTGCGGCCTAGAAGGCCCTATCACATACACTAAACCTAAACTATTTGCCCCAACTGGTGGAAAGTTGTGGCCTCTTCCCATTCTAGGAGATCACCGTGATTGTAGTTGTGTCCTTGCCTCAGAAAATGTCGACAACAAACCTCAACTTTTTCAAACTTCCCGAGTGTTGCCCTAAAACTGAGCTGACATTTTCCTGACATTACCATCTCACTGCTCCACACATATTCTCTCTGTCCTCCTCATAGACTCCATGAAGGTGGAAAAATTCTCATGGAATTATAGGGTAGATGTCATCCTTACCAACTTAGTATTGAAGCCCTCCTCAAACATCCTAGTCCTCTCCTTCTCTATGACTTCCATGTAAGGATAGAACCTCAACAACTCCATAAACCTGGCCTTGTAGTCATTCATAAACCACAATTCTTGGTGCAACTTCTCAAACTAAACCATCTTCTCCTCCACATACATCTCTAGGAAGTAATGACTCACAAACTCCCACTAAAACTCCTTCCATCCTACCACCTCACTTGATCTCTTCTCCTCCTCTATGACCCATCAGTGGCTAGCACTACCTCTCAGAAGGTAGACAGTGTGCTTCACCTTATCATCCATAGAGATATTCAGGATTGTGAACACCTTCTCCAACTCTATCAACCACATATTAGCATGTATCTAGTCTGCCATGCCTACATACTCCATGGCTCCCACACATTTCAAGCTCTCAAAGGACTTCCCTAGACCTTGAGGTTCAACACTTGAACAGGCGCCCTTGGTTGAGGTGTAGGTGCCCTGTCAACCAGGAACATGATCATTGCCATTAGTTACCCAAAAATATACTAAAGTTCTAGATCAACTATTATTCAAGGGTCAAAGGGAGGTAGGACAGGTTGTTATCACCCCATCTTAGGTACTCTTCCATCTTGTACCCTCACCTACAATGAGCTCCTGGCACCACAAAGCTACTCTCAGCATGTTCTTCACATTCTCTAGACATATATGTACAACCATAACCCATTGTTGGATATGTTGGATAGGTAAGAACAGACACAACAACTTAGGTCCTATCTCCCTATAGACTTAGTGAACATAAGGCTCTAATACCACCAAATGTGGCAACCTGCCACTATAATCGAGATTACTCAAAACCAAAAATAATGATTTAACCCTAATTAACTATGTTACCAAATTAGTACAAAATTAAAAATGAGTAAAATTCCTAAACATACCAAGAAAAATTTACACACGGGTCCAACTTCACACACACACATACACACACATATATATACATATATATACATATATATATGTATATCTAAGTTACTTTACATGAGTTTTGTGGCCTTAGCCACCACATGTTACAAATGGGATGTTTTCCACATTATTAGAACATTTCCACTATTCATGATAGACACCCCAAAAACTTGAGTCAATATACATGATATACAAAACTTCCCTGCCTGGACATGAGAGTACATGGATGACTTTAGGACTCTACAAAACCCAAACAACCTCCCAATCTCTGCAGATCTTCAAATGGCACCTCTTTCCACTCAACGTCTAATCGCACTACTAATCACCTAAAAAGGGTGTGGAAACCCATGAGGTGAGACCCATGTCTAAATGATATTGTAGCCTCTAATAACATTTATTCTTTCCAACATGTTATATACATAAGCATGTATGGAAGATAGTATTACAAAGTTGAAAGACCATGTAACATATACAAAATATTAGGCATATCTAGAGTTACAAATACAATTGATTTCTCTTAGGTTTTTATAATTCATATATTCTACTAAATAAAACTTAGTGAAGTTCATTATCCAAAGTTATTCAGCACATAACCCTAAAATTTATACTACAAGATTGGAGTACATATTTTATAAATCCCTGTGTAGTTTGAGGCATACCATGGGAACTAGTAGGTGAACACTACAAAGTAAAAATCATCTCCGTATAATATCTAGGATGACTAGAATTCTAAAAATTGCATCCCCTTGTCAGTACGACTGACAACTGTAGTGGCACATCGACCCAACTACCATAAACAACCTAGTATGCCCTGGGTGAATAGGCCATGACATCTGAATCTAGGGAATAATCCCTCAAATCCGAGTTACACATGCAATCTCTCTCATTCACATCAAAATCTGAGACACAACCTCAACTGCTCTCTAAAAGCTTAGAATCAAGATAATAGGGATATACCCTCCCTACACTGACATACACTAAATAAAATATGACTCTAAGCTCCTTTTTAATTTCTTGTTTCACTATCTAGAAATTTTTTACAATGGGATAGTTCTAAGGTCACATGACACTGTGTGATTAAGGTCACACTTGATTACTTAAGTTAGTGAAACATTTTTGGATGCATCAATCAAGTTACATACAAACACCCCAAAGGTTTCTATAAATTAATTGGGGTTTGCAACCTTAGAAGATATAAAATGTATAAAAAAATTCCATGTCACTCTAGGCATATTTGTTCATCCTTGATAATGAAGTGATCCAAGACACAATTTTGGACATGTAAAAAATCTAATAGGGTACTTAGATCCAGATCAGCAATAATTTCTTGTAAGAATATCAATAGTAGTTGGAACTTTGTTGAGAGGTTATTGAGTCATAAGCAAAACCATAGCCAAAGTTCCATCATAAATGTTGGTAAAAAACTCTGTTGCTATATCATTTGCCAAAAACTTTAGGTACAAAAAAGATGCGCCCCCTCAGACCTATGCTAACAGCACTTACAAACCATTACCAGGGTTCACACAGGAAGCAGAACCTAAGACAGCAAGAAACATAAAAAACATTTACAGACGCCTAAGACTGGGTACAAGAGCCATCCAAACTTTATAACCACCTCATATGCATTAACCTCACCCACAAAGAATGAGAGTTGTCAAGCAGGATAACAAGAGCACAAACAACTTTAGGTGTCCCAAATGGAGAGATATACAAACTACCTCCTAAGAATCCACTAGCCAAAGCTCAGACGTCAAAAAGAAAATATCAACTCCCAGCTACCATAGCAAGCAATGTCTGCTACCCAGCAACAAGACTCCTATTCCAATCAATCAGAATCACCATCATGCCTTCTCCATACCATCCACATCACCACTAGCAATAAAAACACCTTCAAGATGTGGAAAGAAGATGACACAAAGAAAACATTTTAACCACCCCAATAAATAAGAACAGCAGGAACCCATGTTAAGATAGCATGCACGCAGCTAATCCTCCCTCTTTTTCCTTCCTGATTTCTTCTTAATCCTTGATCTTGGGTGACCAAGGAAATCCGATTCAGAACCCAGTGATGAGACTCAACATCTGAGATCGAGTCTCCCTGAGACTTGTGCCATTGCCCATAGGGGCAAGTCATCGAACACCTAGTGGTTGGCCTGTGAACAGGCAACGACAGTGTAGGTGAACACCCAGTGAGGACTCCAATCCGTCCACCTACCAGCCAGGTGTGAAGAACCAGTGAGGAGGCAGAGGAGGAATCCCATGTGCTTCCGAGTGGACTCGGCGTCGAGGCAGTACACCACCAAGGATCCCGAAGGGAGTCCTTCTGCTGTGTCGGGGTCAGAACCCCATAAGGGGGCCAGATCTGCGGGATCAGAGCATGCGGCGAAGAACAGGACTCCACCACATGGTCACGATCGGCCACCCAGCTGCCAAGCGCCGGCCACCCTGCTGCCAATGCCTGTAGGGCGAGGAGGACGCTACCAGAGCTTGGGGGAGGGACCCCATCAAGCCTGGGTGATGCCGCCAGAGCCCATGAGGGCTGATCTATGTTGTCGATGGAGAGGCCCAGCGGTAGAAACGGTACAGGAACAAACCAGACCCTCGTCGAAGAGCCAACTCCACCTTGGACACCAGGCTGAATCAGATGCAGACGGTGGTGCCATGAACCTGGATAGCCAGGTCTTAACTCGAGGGGAAGGTGGCACAAGTGCCAAGGACGGTCAACAACAAATGTGAGTGACGACGGGGAAGGCTCTTCTCCATTCCTTTCTGTTGAATGAGATGGAGTCGATGAATCGAAGGTGCCGACCTCAATCAGGTCACGGCTCACGTAGCGCAGACACATCCCGTGCTTCCCGGAACCGAGAGAGGCAACCGTCAGGCAACTGGATGAGCTCGACGCTATCACCTCCAAGATTACGAACCCTCCATCATAAATGTCCAATAGATGTAAGAATTAAGGTATTTCTGAGAAATAGGCAAACATACAGTCTTTATTATATATGTGCTAGTTTTAATACAAGAGTTTTGTCCAACCACCATTGTAACATTGTGACAGTGTTTACAAGTCCTAAAATTACATAAGATACTTAGCAAACTGTAAGGCATAGTATATGGGTCAAATTTCCTTATTCTTTGGATGTTAAAGCATCACATGTATAAATATTTAGGAGTCCAAGCACCTATATATCGAATTCCAGGCCTTTCATATTCAAGGAAGAGTTCAATATATAGAAGGAAACGTTCATAAATACCAAATAAACCTTGTTATATAAAATAGAGTACTCAAATGGACTGTCTTTTAGCATTCTAGGAATTTCTAAACAAGATTAAAGTCATGTATGTAGAAAGAATGGAAGAAATTTATTTAATTTTATCACTCACCTTGGTAGAGAAGGAAACTGAAGTCTAAGATGAAAATATCTTAAATCAACAACAAGGCACCAAGCTTGGTCCACCAAAGCTCCAAGAACACCTCCTGACTCCACGAACAAGGTGATTCTAGAGAAAGGAAGGAAGAAATAAAAGTTCTCAAACTCTATGTGTATATTTCTGACTAGAATCACCATGTCACTCGGTAGTAGAACGAGGAGGGTGAAAAATGGCAAGGAAAATGGTTGAGAAACAAGGATCTTACTTGAATGGAGCAAGAAACAAGATTGATTACCTTAGATCAATTAAAGGAGAACTCAAAATCAAGCATGCATCCATGAAATAACATGATCTTAAACCCTGATGGGTTCTCATCGACCTCTTGATCCACAAAAAAGGAGTGAAATAGATGAGAGGTGAAAGAGGGTAGTCAGCAAGGGAAGTTGTAGGCATAAGGACATATTGTCCCCTCATCGATCAAAACTCATCAACCAAATACTCGTTGACTAAAGCTTGATCATCTGTTAGATACACACACACAACTCAAAGCTCTATCAATTGATGGAATCTTTTGTTGAACTATCCAGCGACCTCCTCGGGCATCAGAGACATGTCATTGACCCATGAGCTAGAGGCTCCTCATTGACCACAAGACTTATTGGGCATTGAAAATTTGTTGCCTGATGATTAGGCTAGATTATGTCAACCAAAGAAAACACTACACTATTTCTACTAAACAAATTACACAAGTATAAATCTATGGATAAGTTTAAAATCATACAAAGGAGAAAAAATTGAAGGATTCTTAAGCACATCATGAAGCAACTCAGGAAAGTGTTAAAATTATATCTACACCCCCATAATAGGGTAATTCGCATAAAGGTACACATATTTCAAGGATTATACATCTAGAACAATTAGGATCTGATGATTTCAAAACTAAACATCTAATTAAGCCAAACAATTATGTTAATATGTTTATCAATGTTAAGGGCCCTTACATAGATAAAGATGTAGTCAAAGAAGACAGTCTAGATTCTCGAAGATCTTTTGTGTTACAACCCTAACATTTCTTTTCTAGTGGTCTTATTGGTTAAAAAAACCCTATTTTTAGTTTGTAGTTGTTGCTGCCTTACAAAACTTTTTGGTTAATTAATGCTTGTCATTAGCTTGATCTTTCATGCAATCATGTGAAAAAAATGGTTTGTTCTTACATTGAGATTTTAGCCTTAATAAGAGGCATGGACATTGAATCAAGTAGATATTTAATTAGTATATTAATATTTATTTATAGTTTTATTAATTAAAGGAGAACTCAAACTCAAGCATGCATCCATGATATAACATGATCTTCAACCCTGATGGGTTCTCATTGACCTCTTGATCCACAACAAAGGAGTGAAATAGATGAGAGGAGAAAGAGGGTAGCGGGGTATCTATATATGAGTGGAAGTAAGTGTGGTTTAGATGGGTAGTCGGCAAGGGAACTTGTTGGCATAACGACATATTGTCCCCTCATCGATAAAAACTCGTCAACCAAATACTCGTCGACCAAAGCTTGATCATCTCTTAGATACACACATAACTCAAAGCTCTATCAATTGATGGAATCTTTTGTTGAACTAGCCAGTGACCTCCTAGGGCATTAGAGACATGTCAACCAATGAGCTGGAGGCTCTTCATTGACCACAAGACTCATTGGGCATTGAAAATTTGTTTCCCGATGATTAGGCTAGATTCCATCAACCAAAGAAAACACTACACTATTTCTACTAAACAAATTACACAAGTATAAATCTCAAGATAAGTTTAAAATCATACAAAGGAGAAAAAATTGTAGGATTCTTAAGAACATCATGAAACAACTCAGGAAATTGTTAAAATTATATCTACACCCCCATAATAGGGTAATTCACATAAAGGTACACATATTTAAAGGATTATATATCTAGAATAATGAAGATCTGATGATTTCAAAACTAAACATCCAATTAAGCCAAACAATTATGTTAATATGTTTAGCAATGTTAAGGGCCCTTACATAGATAAAGATGTAGTCAAAGAGGATAGTCTAGATTCTCAAAGATCTTTTGTGTTACAACCCTAACATTTCTTTTCTAGTGATCTTATTGTTTAAATAAACCCTATGTTTAGTTTGTAGTTGTTGCTGCCTTACAAAATTTTTTGGTTAATTAATGCTTGACATTAGCTTGATCTTTCATGCAATCATGTGAAAAAAATGGTTTGTTTTTACATTAACATTTTAGCCTTAATAAGAGGCATGCAAATTGAATCAAGTAGATATTTAATTAGTATATTAATATTTATTTATAGTTTTATCAAACTGTTGAAAAATATCAATGCAAATTTAAATTACTTATTCAATAGCAAAAGAACAAGTGTAATTAGAGTTCAAACAAGAAAGTTATATAATGTTTACTAATAATGTGTCGACCTATATTATGTAGACACATTTCCTAATGCCCATAGAAAGATGTGTGCAGCCCAAAGAATACATTTTGACATGTGCAACCCAACTTCAGTAGGTCAATGTAGCTTCTTCTTCGTGTAGTGCTTCCAACAACATGATAAATCACTAAAATCACTACTACAGAAGTGCCTTTTAGTGTCGGGTGTTTAACCCCCTTTGGCGTCGGTTTCTGAACGACGCCTATGTGGGCGCCGCTAAAAGGTTGGACACTTCAGCGTCGGTTAAAAAACCGACGCCTATTTAACATCAAGGCGTCGGTTTATTATAAAACACCGACTCCAAAAGGGTTCGCGCCGCAGAAAACGGTGTCATCTAGGACGCTTTCTGCGTCGGTTATATACTAAAGGACCGACGCAGAAAAGTGTCCTAGATGACTCCCATTTCCTGTAGCGTGAACACGTTTGGCGTCGGTGTTCAACAAAAAACCGACGCTGTAAGTCTGTGCTGACGGTTATCTGTAAATAACCGACGCCTATATCTATTTTTTTTTTATAAATCTGTTTGCATGCCTGCTGTGGCTGGTCAGCAGGATGAGAACCTGCAGTTCAGTTTTCTGAACTGCAGGTTTACGACATCCATTGATATCAGCCTACAAACAGGCCACAAACCTGCAAAATTAACATAAAAAGATTCACACAAGTAGATACATTCAGACATCAATTCAATTGTCACGTTCACACATATAGAATCATTCAAATACATGTTTTAACATTCAGAAACATTCATTTACAAAGTATCATTCATCATCACTATCAACATCCCAATTATATCTTACAGTTGCCACTGTTTGTACAACTATTTCCCATTCTTCTCTTACTTCATCTAATGCTTCCCTCGTATATAGAGCATGTACATTTTTTAAGCGTTTGCCTATAGTGTGGTCAGTTTTAAACACCTGCAAAGAGAATGATGTATATATATAAGTAATAATATAAAAATAAGATTGATATATTTCATACTAACTAATGAGACTATATATAATACCTCATGTATGGTATCGATGTCCAATGCGGCATGTTTGATAATCATCTGCATAAATCGCATCACATAGTATGCGCATGCCCAGCCATTGTCTTGTGTAGCGCACTATAAATTGAAACATACAAAATAATACAACTAAGCACAATTCACATCAATAATATATACATTGGAGTCGGGGAGTCGGGAACTTACTTTTACGTTCTCCCAAGACAATGGCTGGTTCTTTTTCCTTTGGACCTTTCCTCCAGCATTTTTGAATGCATCTAAACCCCTACATGTTAATATAACACACTAAGTTGCATAAGTAAATAGTAATGTAATAAAAGATGTTAACGAATATAAAAAATGAAATATTTCTCACCAGAATAATGCCATTCTCATTACGTGTCCAATTTTAGTGTTTAATGTACTTCCTGCGGGATCTAGATAATAAACAGTGAACGTCCCGGGGACAATAACTAGTAACTCCCAATGTCTACCACTAGAGGTAAAAAGTTAACAATTAATAACTCAAAATGCAAAATAATAATGGAATTTTCTTAAGTCCAAATTATAAATAAAGCAAACTTACTTGACATTGAATGGAGCTATTATTATCGTCTTCATTTGATGACCAAAAATTGTAAAAGCATCTATACAGTATTGTTGAACACTATCAGGGTCTTTAGCTACCATACTAATCAATGATGGAATCAAAAATCCCACATGATCATATGCAAATTGTTTGCAATGATCTTCGATTAAGTAGCTGCAAAACATATAGACGTATGCATTAATATATAAGAAACTAGATCACCGGATCTTACACAAGGTATATGGATGTATAAACAAGATCTCACCTTATCCATGTCTCTATCATTGATGTATTCAACCAATCATACATAAACAGCTCAATAATATCTTGTATAAATAAAGAGCTGTCGTATGATTGACCTGCATAATCTGCATCTAAAGAAACAATTATAGGGCAAAGTATATTATGTGCCCGTAGCCAACATGCCATTCCCCTACAAGCAGGACCTAACGGGTATGGTAGGTCAGTTGGAACCCAAGTTGGTAATGCGGGAATTGGAGGTGGAGGCCTAGGTGCTCCTGGTGTCTTCTTTTTAACCTGTATATATAATTTCAGATCAGTTGACATCATATATACACATTAACAGTCTAAATCAATGTAAATTTGTCTTACAATTTCATTCGTGTAGAGGACATCTGCTTTGGGCCACAATATGACCCCGCTTTCTACCTCACCAAGTGTATCAATATCTGGGTGGGCATATGGCAACTCAACTTCCCTCCAATCGGGTAATACATGTATCGGGCTCACACGAATGTAGCCCTGCGGCATTGGAGTCCCATGAAACGTTGCCCCAGGAAGGGACTGGTAAGCTTGCGCCTCTGCAACAACATAGTTTTCCATTCTTAAGCGGCATGGCTTCAATGCCTACAAATTTACGTAAAGAATGTTATACATATATACATATCATCTTGAAAACATATCATCTTGAAAAGACTAGCTACAATGTCATAAACAATACTTACAGTAGACGTGTTAGGCGATGGGTCTCCAGGATTACTTGCAGTCTGTGCACCAGGAGAAGAGTGGGTCGGCATAGGCTGATTGGAAGCCTGAGATGCCTGCCACCGCAGCAATTCTTCCTTGACCTTCTCAGCAACCACATCGTTGAGCTTCTTAGCAACTATATCCTCGACTCTCTTATTCTCCTATACATGGATAAAACAAATATTAGCTTTTTATTAATGAATTTCCTTTTGCAGTAACATTCTAAAAATAGAATATGTTACCTCTTCTTGAGAAAGTCCCGCTCTGGGTTTGCGCTGGGATGGCCCAAAGAATGCTTTGATGCCCACACCAGCGCCGACACCTCTAACACATCCAGGATGCTCTGGGTTACCCAGAGAAACTGTCAATTCATCCCTTGTGCCCTGAGGGATGAACGTGCGTTGTTTCCTCTGCTCGTGCAGCTCCCGCTAATCACCATAAAAAAAAATTGGTAAGTTAACACCACAAATAATCAATATTCAAATGATTGCTCTAAGAGTTGTATTTTACCATTTTTGCAGCCACCTCAGCAGTTTCGGGCTTCTTTATTTCACCCTTCTTGTTTTTCCTTCCAGCTATCCAGATATCATGGCGAGGCAAGGGTGTGGCCGTAGACTCCTGAGTAGCCGCAGACTCCGCCTGTAGTCTTTGGCGAACGCTTGCATAGCCTTTTGGACCCATAGTATGGTCATGTACATTCAGTGCACGCCTTGCTTTTTGTGCGTCACTGAGGGCCTAGTTAGTATGCACATTTATAATTAGGTTAGTAGCACTAAATGTTAATCTTGAATAGGTGAATACAATGTATATTAATTAAAATGGGAGTGACGCCTAATACCTTGAATTCTTCAGATTTTCTTGAAGCAACAAAATTGTCCCAATCTTCTTTGTCCAAGAAGTTCCATTGTTCAAGGGCTGACTTCTTCTTCTTATCACCCTGTCTTATGTATTCTCTGTTCAGATTTGTCCTGTAATTCCTAAGCATCTTTCCAGCACGTTGCATCACACTTTTACGATGCAACATCTCATCCAATGCAAACAGATTCTGTAAAATAGAAATGTTATTAACTAGTACCAAAAATATAATTGCAAATAATAGAATTTGTAATCTACAAAATAGAATTGCAAATAATAATAACTCACGCATAAATCTTTCCATATCAAGTCTTTCTTCGCCTGAGGAACTTTATGCCAATTATCATACTTAACACCACAATGGCTTCGAGTGACAACCCCAAGATAGTTTATAAAATTATTGCGGTTCACTCCAATTGCATTCCCTCCATTATCAAAATCCACAACCAATTTGGATCCACTGCCACTCAGCGCAAGTAACTTTTTCAACAGAGTGATACCCCTTTTCTTGTTAAGTTTTTGTTGCTGCGCATCAAGTTGCTCAATTGCTTCAGTGGGTAGCTGTGCATCATCAACCTAAAATTTGACAAAAATAAACACACCGAATTAAGCCAATATAGAAATACATGATATATGACATAACTAGAAGATAATTAATTTTATAGAAATACAGGATATGTTTTTAGAACTTACGTTGGTATCCTCGCCATGCTCGTCATGGACAACATGCTCATCATGGACTTCATGCTCATCATGGACATCATTCTCATCATGGTGAGCCATCTGAAAATTTCATTAAAAAGGAAAACATTTAGCATTTGTATCAACTAGAATAAGGAAAACATTTAGCATTTGTATAAACATACATGTCTCTAAAATTGTGATCTTTTATCAATTACCAATCCTTCAATGTACAAGTAATATAAAAAACAATGATTGTTCACATTCTAGGCCAACAAACACATGTGATGTCATTCTTATATATAATAAATGTGTACCACCTATCCCATCCTTGAACACCTAATCTCACTAGTAAGTGTATAATGTGTATTGGGTTTTCAAGAAAATTTTGGCAGCATTTCCCCGCTGTTCTCTAAGTACATATGTACTTAGAGAACAAATGGGGAAATGCTACCAAAATTTTCTCGAAAACTCAATACACATTATACACTTACATCCTAAGTGAGATTAGGTGTTCAAGAACAGTCCCAAACCAGGGACTATCCAATATTTACTCCTAATGAGTAAATCTTGGACGGGTTTCTAGGCCAACAAACACAATAATAGATATCTACAATGAAGCCGGACTCCATACAAACAATATATAATTTAGTGATTGTTCATTCTAATTTATATCAATGTACAAGTAATATAAAAAACAATGATTGTTCACATTCTAGGCCAACAAACACATGTGATGTCATTCTTATATATAATAAATGTGTACCACCTATCCCATCCTTGAACACCTAATCTCACTAGTAAGTGTATAATGTGTATTGGGTTTTCAAGAAAATTTCGGCAGCATTTCCCCGATGTTCTCTAAGTACATATGTACTTAGAGAACAAACAGGGAAATGCTACCAAAATTTTCTCGAAAACTCAATACACATTATACACTTACATCCTAAGTGAGATTAGGTGTTCAAGAACAGTCCCAAACCGGGGACTATCCAAGATTTACTCCTAATGAGTAAATCTTGGACGGGTTTCTAGGCCAACAAACACAATAATAGATATCTACAATGAAGCCGGACTCCATACAAACAATATATAATTTAGGGTTTAAACAATGTTAGGGTTTAATCAAATCAAATGATGCTAGAATGGACAAGTTTAAATCAAATTAGGATTTAAATTAGGGTTCCAATAGGATTCAATTTAATTAATTTTAATGTGAAAGATGTAATATTATAATACATACAATGGCAATGAAATGAAACCCTAATTGTATTGGAACTCATAAAAGGATGTCTCAAAGGTTGAATCTAATATATGCATCCTAAAAAAGGTATCACATCACAAATGTGCATTTCAATAATCATATTTTATTTCCTTCCAATTAGTGTGGGTGCCATGTTTGGAATTGTTTTCTAATCATGGGTCCCTTAATTTTATTTAGGATAGAAGATAAAATCAAGGATATCAAATAGTAGGCAAAAGGGGTACACTCTAGGATTTAAGATCACACTACATCATGAATTTTATACAAAATTACATGTATGTGTATATAAAAAAAATATATTTATAAGGAACTTCTATACATATCTAATCAACAAAAGTAGTAAAACAGCAATCAGTAAAACTAACAGCAAGGAAATCAGTAAAACTAACCAGTGTTGTAGAAACAGGACGCCGGGTGTCAGCAGGAAGAAAGGAAGGAGCTAGGGCAGGCAGGTGGGCAAGCAGGAGGGCACCAGGCGTGGCGGCGGCGCCGGTTCTTAGGCGTGGCGGCGGCGCAGCGGATGGAGCAGCAGGGTGCACACGCGGGCAGCAGGTGGCTGGAGCAGCAGGGCGGCGGTGCAGGGCGGCGACGAGCGGACAGCAGCAGTAGCAGGGGCGGTGGAGAAGAATGGCGTCGGAGAAGAAGGGCGCCGGAGAAGAAGCTAGGGCGGAGGCTCTATTGGAAGAAGCTAGGTGGGCGGCGCCGGTGACGAACAGCAGCAGCAGTAGCAAGGTCGGCGGCGACGCACAGCAGCAGCAACGTCGGCGGCGACGGCGAGGCAAGGAAGCACGGGCAGCGTCGGCGACGGCGAGAACCGGCAGGCGGGCGATCGAGCAGCGCGGCAGCTAGCGATGAAGACAATGGAACAGGTAGGTGCCTAACGGGCGTCGCGCGGGTCTATTAGGTTGCTAAAGGCGTCGGTTGATAGTAATACACCGACGCCCAACAATGCAACCTTTACCCTAATTTTTCGCGCAAATTTTCATTTACATAGGAGTCGGTTAATAGTTACCAAACCGACGCTGTAGGAGACGAAAAAAGTTCGCTCGAAAATTGATTTTCGCGGGCTACTTTTAGACGTCGGTCTGTTATAAATGGCCGACGCTGAATACAAAGCGGTACCCGTGTCTGGCTGGTCTTCGAATATAGACGTCGGTGAGTATAAATAACCGACGCCTATGTAAAATAGGAGTCGGTTTTCCTAAATAACCGACGCCACTAAAAGCGCCACTGAATGATATTTTTGTAGTAGTGAATGCTCAATACTTGAGATTTAATCAATGAAACTAGACAAAATGATATCCTAGCTTCGTAATTATATAATGTACCAATCAATTGCTAATATCTAATAGAGGAAATTGTGATTTTGGGGGAAAATGTTAAGAATAGAGTAAGAGTAGGAAACCTAGGTTATATTGATTAAGGTATTCATGTTATCGACAACCCTTTTCTTAGGAATATTTGAGTATCAAGGTTGATTATGGAATTGTGTATTCTCCTTAAATTTTTATGTCTTCTCCAAGTAGGCTTTGGTGCATCGATTGTGAGAGAAATAGTTTGTAGGAGGAGTGTGGGAATTCTTAGTCTTGATCCAAGTCGTATAGGCTAAGATCCAACTAGAGAAAGGATAGAATCATTTTGGCAACTACAATTTGGTAGAGGTGAATGGAAAACATCATTTAGCCTTGATTTTTAAAAAAATAGGCCTAAATGCGAAGAATATGTCCTAAAAATATTATTTTGCTGTTTAATGAGATTTTCATCCTAAATAGAAGATTTCAACTACATAATTGATTGATCCAATAAGTTTGTGTAAGGTTTATAGTTACAATTATCCTTATATATGCTTATATGAAAAAAATATATAAAATAATAGACTTTTATAGCATCCATGTACCTCTGTTTTCATTGAATCTACATAATTAAAATGAATAATGGAAAATGTGATAAACAGTTCCTTTAAATTATCAATTTGACATGATGAATGCATAATATTATCCATGAATGCTCAATTTATTCAGTCCAATATATATACAATATTTCCAAAAGCTCAATTACAATTCATAACCAAAATAGTGGGAATGAATGCAATAAATACATATTTAATAAAGAAAATATCTAGTACCCAATAGATCAATCAAATCATAAAATTAAGTAGACTATATATGGCATGAATACCATAGAGTTCATCACAACAATACAAGTAATGAAGGAGGAAACATGCATATTGACTAGAAGAGTCCATCATGAGGTAGGAGAGTGTACCAATGGGGTATGCACGACAAATCCCAAATAACACATTCTACTCATAATATTAAGGTATCCAACAACAACTAGAGATTTCAATGTTGGTATAATTTTTGATAGTTCTTCTACCACTCAGTGAGTCAACCCCTATGGAACCATTGATGCATGCATTTTAGCCTAGATACTTAACTCTCTCTGTGAGTACCTAGGCTTAAAGGACTACTTCACTTTGAATGGCTAGCTAATATAGATGCTCGGGCAAGACATAAAAAACCTTGTTGTAGGTTGAGGAATGAGTTTAACAGACTTAGTATCTTAGATCTAATACACAATTTATATTCTTATATTGTATCTTACTAATATAGCTCCACATTATGTGGTGCACTTCAAGTGGTCAAGGGCATAATAAAATCAATAGGATACTACTAAACGGTTTTATTCATTTACTTCTTGTACTTATCATCAGTAGGTGTTCCATGTTGGGTGATTTATAGGTTTTGACTACTATGATTGTATTCTTCTGTGTGTAATTTAATTAAAAATATGCATATATATTTACGTATGTATAATCTATATAGATCAGCCTATCTTCTTTCTGACTTTCCATGCACCTATCCAGTAGATAACACTCTACTAAACAATTTTTTAGACATGCACGTCCATCTTAGTAATAAGAATTTGAGCTAGTTTTTGATAGGAGGAGATGATTTATGGTCCTTTAAGGTGTGTTCAATATATTTTGACGGTCTCTTATCTTAATTTCTGTTCTGTAGAAAATTCCAGACTTAATTTTGGTGTTTTTATTTTCAAGTTATATACTTAAGAGAGGAAAAGATTAAGGATGATTTATAGTTAGTGGATATATTAGATGTTTAGTAGGTTTAACCTTGACATGCTTAATCTTTGGTTAGAGATTTTGAGTTGCATTAGTTTAAAATCTTCTGTACTTCAATTCCTAGGTAGTTGGGATATACACTTGAATTTGATAGAATTTTCTGCAACAACATCAATAAGAGTATTATAGACATGGAACCATAAGAAGCTTTGTGTGGTAGCATTATAGATTTCCTATTTTTTAGTATAAAATAATCAAATAATAGGTTTTTCAATCTAGACTTAGTAAATCAGATGACTAAGAAGATACAAATAATCAATAAATACTTGAAAGAAAAACATGATAAAAAGGGTCTTATGTTTATAGTCATAGGAGACCGAGTTTATCTATTGGTTTCACCTTAGAAGGGTTTCTTTGAGGTGTAAAAAGAATTTTAAAATTGATCCAAGACAAATGGTACCTTATTCTATCATAGAACATGTTGGCATATATAGCTTCCTAAATTTTAACGTTATACCTAAGTTGAGTAGATTACATGATATTCCTATATTTATACTGAGAAGTGTCATCATGATACAAAGAAGACATTGATTCCAGTTGAGGTTTTGCTATATAATGACATAATATGAGGAAGAAATACTCCATATCATGGGTAGACGTACAAAAAAGTCAAGCTGTGAGATACCCTAAGTCCAAATTTTGTGGAATTACAATGGTGTTGAGGTGCCACTTGGGAGTTGGATGATATGTTTTGGTTGTATCCAATTCTATATTAGGATTTTGGGGATGAAACCTTAATAGTATTGATGAGTCATGAGGCATTAATCCTTGATTTTATTTAATCATGATTTTTTCCTTATTTAATTTATAATTTATTCTTGTATCATTTGGAATAAAAAAATAAATATGACATTGCATGATAATTCACACATGTGATGTAATTTATAGGATTTAATTCGTTGGACTTGTAGCAGCTTAGGTGGTGTGCTCTGTCTTCTTTAGTCATGTCAAAGCAAACGAATTTAGGTACTTGAACTATGTGGGTGGTTGATGGGTGTATGTTTTGCATCAAAGTGAATCAACCTAGGTAGCATGTGGTTTGGTATATGTGGATAGTTATTGGGTTTGTGATAAGGTTTTGGTTGAAGTTGTAGTGAAGAGGTCAAAGTGAGTCAAAGTGACTAGTTGGTGGTTAAATTGAAGATGGAATTGAGTTGTTGAATTGTTGTTAAGAAATTTCTCAAGAAACATATATAAAGAGACCATGTTTTGACTCTAGAGATCTATTGTTCAATTTTAGATATATAGAGAATTCGTTAATGTTGTAACAAGATGATCTTGAAGAAGAAGCTCTTGCATGTTGGTAATATAGAATATTCTTATAGATAAAAGCTAGAAATATTTTTTCTACCTTGAAGATGTCGAATCTATGTAGGTTTCTTCCCTAACTTTAAACTTTCACTCAATTCTCTCTCCAATTTACAATTTTCTTCTTGATATCCTATTAAAGCTACTACATGCCAAAGTGCCTGAGTTTGGGGATGTTAGGTGGAGAATTTATCATGGGTTTTGGGATTTTCTTGACTGGACCAAGCTATTCACCTACACATAGTGATTGTTGTTTTATGGTAACCCTTGTGATATAAATCCTACAAATAATTATGAAACTTCACTAAATCTATGAAAGTAGAGTGGATTATGGCGTTTTTGGCTGGAACTATGGGAAGGTAAGGATTATCACCTTTCCTATATACCTTGATATTTAAGATCAAAAAATGATGACCATTTTACTTCTGTATGGCTAAAGATATGAAGTTTGTGCGTAACTTACCCTAAATTGACAATTTTTATCCCTATTTTATCATATTGAGCTCATATTAAGGAATTCATATATGTAGCTTTATGGAACAATTACTCACTTTTAGGAAATGATATTTTTGCAGTTTAATATGCATGTTGAGTCCTATTCTTGGTATGAATTGTATATGGCTAAAATTTGGAAATTATTGGCAATGCATGTGCTCACTGCAAACTAATTAGGGTATTGTGATCTTTGATGCTTTAGTTGTTCAAACATTAGAGTTGCATTCTAAAGTATACCTTCTTGTTAAAATAAACATGAGTAAATGGACGAATTAATTTGTAATACTCTAATACATTTAGTTTCCCTATGACTGTAACTTTCCTCTATTATAAAGTTAGGAAAGTGAAATTGGTGTCTTTGTTATAATCCTAGATTATGAGAAGGTACTCACAATTGTATATTTTTGACATACAAGGGTTATTGAGAATATATAAGAAGTGGAGTCCCCTCGGCACCTTGAGATCACATGTGTTTATTAGAGTTGGTCAAGGTTGTAACTCATTTTATTATTTGGACATTTTTGTAATGTGATGGAAAATGATGTGATATGTTGTTAATATATAAGTATTTCCAATGTGATATGATAGGTTTAATGTCCCAATTACCTTATAATATTATGAAAGGTTTTTTAGGTTGTAGTCCAATGAGTCTGTAGTATTATTATACTTGTACCATTCAAGGTGTGGCAGGATCTTGGTGACACCAAATAGTACTATGATACACTATGGTGGGCTATGGGACTTCACAGTCACTATCTTACACTTTGGCCCATACATCTCAACCACCTAGGTCTTAATAATAAATTTTTAGTCAAATTATGTTGAAATTCTTTTCTAGATACTTCAAAGCCTTTACTGTATCATTTTTCAACCAACTTAAATATGGTTTGGGGAAGTTTCTCTTTAAACATTGAATTGTCTATCCAACATATACAGTTTAACGTGTGTGATTTGTTTAATATGTTGATGCTTTATTTTTTTCTAGAACTTCTAGTGAGGAGCCTCCTTCACCTAGAAAACAATGAGTTGAAGATCACAGTCTAAACTTTGAAGTGATCAATTTTATCCAAGTAAATGTAGGTGTCGTTCAAGGTGTTTAATAAGATGATATATCTACACATTAGTTTTCGTTGTATGCCTTGTATATGATGCACATTTCATAAATATGAATAGAAATATCTTTTGTATAAAAGGGTTGTCACATAGGTCAAGTTTGATGAACAATGCCCAACTATAGAATGATGTGTGCAAATTTGGTCCTTGCTTAATGGTTGTATATGTGAATCTTGTTAAAATTATATATATGTTTACTCTTTCATGTTGGTTGGATGTTTCTAGTTAAGATCAATTAGGAATTTTTTATATTTTGGTGTTCTTCTAATAGTGTCACCTATTGGCCTTACCATATGCTTGTGCACTGATCATTCAGATGGGTTCCACACTCCTCCTCTAATGGATACTATGCATATAGTCTTGTTTGAATTGGATGTTGTCTCAATAATTCCATCCTCTCACTAAATCTATTTTTCCAAGGAATTAATCCTAGGGAGTAGATACGAAATGCTTGATAGGAAGATTTTGGAAGCTTCCCTAAGAGTCACACTCCCAATACTAATCAAGAAAATATCACTCAATGACTATGTCATATAAATTTTAGGAATTAGGATAAGTTTGACACATTTGAGTCATATATATACTTCTAGACTAGACATACAATTTTTTGTGAAACAAACTAAGTCCATCTTGATTTTATCACATGAAAATTGATACAAAGTTGTGCTATATTTGTCTCATCTGGGTTTATTTCTCCCATCCATCTCCATGACTATTATTTAACCTATGTTTTCTCCACTTCTCCAATAATTACCCTTTTTCATCTCCCATAGAAATTGGTTTGCACACTTACTCATCCAAAAAAGATTTGAATAGAACTTATTATTATTTGCCTCACCTTTATTTATCTAGCAAGCTAGACTCTGTTGCCTCTCCTATCCTACCACTTTTGATTTCTTTCTCCTTGCTTCAATAGTTGAACTAAAGAATTTGATGTTTTCCTCCATTTATTTTACCTTCTTTACTCTGGTCTCTCTCTAATAACATTCCTCCCATCAAAGTAGTTCCCTAAGATCTCTCTCATCCATATCTATTTCAAACATACCATCCATTAATCTTATTGTATCCCAATGTTCTTTCAATTATCTATCATATAGTTCTTGTGTTGTCACTTTCTCAAAAATATCCTCAACTACCTCTTTCACTAGTACATAACTGACCTTTAGTGTCGGTTATTTAAGGCCTTTCACATCGATTTTAATGTGACACCTATGTGGGCACCGCTAAAAGGCCAATCGTTAGGCGTCGGTTTTCAAACCTACACCACAACCCTTCACGTGCCACCGAAAATGCACCAGCATGGGGGTATAGGCGTCGGTTATTAGTTTTGAAACCAACGCCATAAACCTTCACACCACAAAAAGGGCACCATCTGGGGTACTATCAGCGTCAGTTTATTAGTGACAACTGACGCCATCTCACCCACTACCCCAGCACGTCCGTGTTGTCTGTGCTGGCCAGCACGACCGTGTTGTCTGCCCGCTGCCACGGCCGTGGTGTATGGCCCACTGCCACGACCGTACTGGCCAGCACGACCGTGGTGTCTGGCCTCATTAGGGAAATTGACGTCGGTTACTAGTAGGGAAACCGATGCCAGAACCATCAGCGTCGGTTTATTATTGATAACCGACGCCACATCACATGCATTAGGCATCAATTATAATTATTTATCCGACGATGTAATCATTTGTCATCGATTTTAAACAAATAACTGATGCATATTTCATGTTTTTTTCTTATCGGTCTGCAGGCTTGTTATGGCTGGTCGCAGGATGAGAAACTTGCAGTTTAGTTATGAACTACAGGTTTTACGACATCCATTGATATCAGCCAACAACAGGCCATAAACCTGCAAAATTAACAACATTAATTTTCACAGATTTAGCAACTTGCAGTTCCATTCGATTTTCACACATGTAGAAACATTCATGTAGCAATTTGTAGTTCCATTCATTTTCACATTCACACATGTAGAAACATTCATATAGCAACCAGTAGTTTCATTCATTTTTACATTCACACATGTATAAACATTCAAACACATGTAGAAACATTCACACATTATAATTCAGAAATTCATTTACAAAATATCATTCTTAAGTCATTATTCGATATCAACATCCCAATTATATTTTAAAAATCCCACTACTTGTATGATTGTTGCCCATTCTTCTCTTACATCATTTAATTCTTCCATCGTATAGGGAGCATGTACATCTGGTAAGGCCTTTCCTGTAGTGTGGTCAGTTTTAAACACCTGCAAAGAGAATGATGTATATATATAATTAATACTATATAAATAAGATTGATATATTTCATATTATCTAATGAGACTATATATAATACCTCAGGAATGGTATCGATGTCCACTGCGGCATATTTGATAATCATGTGCATAAATCGCATCACATAGTATGCACATGCCCATCCGTTGTCTTGTGTAGCACACTATCAATTGAAACATATAAAATATAAAAAATACAACTAATTAAGCATTGTTCACATAAATAATATATACATTGCAGTCAGGAACTTACTTCCACGTTCTTCCCAATTATTGGCTGGTTCTTTTTCTTGGGGAACTTTCCTCCAGCCTTTTTGAACTCATCTAAACCCCTACATGTTAATGTAACACAGTGCATTGTATAATTAAATAGTAATGTAATAACATATGTTAACGGATATGAAAATGAAATATTTCTTACCAGAATAATGCCATTTTCATTGTGTGTCCATATTTTGAATTCAATTTAGTCCCCTTAGGATCTAGATAATAGATAGTGAACGTCTCAGGGACAATAACTAGTTACTCCCAATGCATACCACTAGAGGTTAAAAAGTTAAAAATTAATAACTCAAAATCTACAATAAAAAAATAATTTTCTTAAGTCCAAATTATAAGCAAAGTAAACTTACTCCACATTGAATGGAGCTATTATCACTGTCTTCTTCTTTTTACCAAAATATTCAAAAGCATCACAATAGTATTGTTGAACTGACGGAGGGTGTAACGACCCAGCCTCCCAGTAACCCCCAATTAAGGGAGACCCGAAGGTCAGAGCCGTTATTCAATTAACAGGATCAAAGTTTCAAAAAATAATCAATAACAATTAATATACTTTACCAACTAAACTGAAAACTGGTATAAAATAAAACTTTTCTTCCCTTAGAAAAATTGGGATTTCTAAACTTCTATCCATGAAGATGCTAAACTAACTATTCATCCTATGCACGTTATTTCTCAATTAATTCTACATCTGCCACTTTACTATTTGTTCTTTTCATTTGTACCTAAAACGCCGACAAAAAAATTGTCGGTCAGCAAGAAGCTGGTATGTGGGGGAAACAATAATCGTGCAACTATAATAACAAAGTAATCAGCCAATTATCATTTAACAGCCAAGATTAAGATTTAAACCATACTACTCAATCTGTTCCTATCCCCTATCTCTGTGTTGTCCCTACAGTGGACTGAGATCCCACCTCTCTCTAGGTAGATCCTTATTAAACCCTGCATGATCCTACCTAACAGGTAGATCAATATCTAGGGTTGAGTCACATGGCACTACCCATAGGTAGTCCAATCTCTAACTCAATGTGACTTGATGGACCTACCCCATCGGTAGCCATTTACTAACTCATCCAATGACCCGATGGGCCTACCCCATTGGTAGCCATTTACTAGGTCAACCCATTAAGCTACAAAGGGGACTAGGATCTGAGCTAGTAGGTATATATCTCATGTGATAGTCATATTCACATTATACTTTGCATGAATTAAATACATCCAACAGGTGAATTCAAGCCACGATGGAAACATCGACAAAACCCCCGAAAAACTAATTCTGATAGTCATAAGCGTAACCACATACCTGTACATGTAGATTCAAGTGCAGGAATAATCCAAACAACAAAGGGGCAAGCAAGCATTCAATAAGATCCTGAAACAATTATACAATCTCCTTTTATTACTCATGTCATTAAGATCTATTAAATCTAGTTCGCTTCTTACGGTTTCTAGTCCACTTTTAGGGTTTCCATTGCAATTAGGGTTTCCCTTCATCTTTTATTATTTTAAACCCATATTTAACACAATTGATCACAAACCCTAAGTATTTCCACATCTAATTATTAATTCCGGATTAAAGGCATAATTAACTATTAATTAAGCTCATTAAGACTCTTTTATTAAAGCTACTATTTTTATCCTTTTAATCCACGACAAGATCATAATACACCTTTATCATTACTTCATAGTTCATTATGATCCAAATCACATATGAACTTGATTTGCAATTAATTCCACCTTTTTTCATGAGAAAACCCTAATTACTACATTTAGGGTATTTATCCACAAATTAATGCTCAAAATAGCTTAGATTCAGCATATTCCAACTTTAATCATGAAATTAATCAACTAAAGCCATTGATAGTCAAATTAGTCATCATTAGGGTTTCGAGGCCCATTTAAGTATATTCATGCATATGAAACTCTAAATTAACTAGTTATATGCAAAGTCCATCCTTTTTCTTCCTAATGTTCTTTTTATCATTAACAGGCTAATATCAACTTTAATCATCTATTAAACCCTACTAATCACTTTAATTATATCAAATTAGGGTTTCTTAACCATTAATTCATTAAAGTTAATAACTTCCATTAGTTTTCAAATTGCAAGTGGAATAAAACTTCAATTATATTTTTAATGGACTCCCCTCAATTTTCTAAGCAACTTTCATGTATAATGCGCATCTATCCGAGCTACGGTTGAGGAGATATGAATTTAACAAAAAAGACTTACTTTGGCCAATGGGGGGCTTCCACGTAGGTGCCTTCCATGCAACACATTTTGCTTTTTTTGGAAACATGATGAAAGGACAACTTTGCCCTTAGTAAGTTGAGCGCCTTCTACAGCCCGCGGAGGGCAACTCCATCCAAAGCCAGCCCTTCCTTTCTTCATCCTTGGGCAACCCTAGGGTTGCCGCCCTAGCTGCGACTGGTGCAGCTTTTCCTTCCACTTCCTGGACCCGAGAGCCCCCAACGACCACTCCATTAGCTCTGCTGTCCACCATCGTTCTCCACCCACCTTTGACCCATGGCCAAGATGGCCGGGACGGGTCAGGCGGAGCTGCATCTTGCGGCCGTTCAGTGCAGTAGTGTGGCTGCAATGCATCGACTTTTAGAGCATGGCGTTGTTGGCTAGAACAACCTATGGCGTCGTGGCACGTTCAGATCCATTGCCAACCTACTCGGGCGCCCCGCTGCTATAGGGTCATGGTGTTTTCTTCTTATAGGGTTTAAGGACAAAGACAAGGAGGAAGAAGGTAGGGAAAAGAGAGTGTATTGCATGTAATTTCCCCTGGAACTCAATCCTGAGAGTCTACCCTTTATATAGGGTGAGGAAAGGAGACTTAGGTCGGCTATTCACGAATCAAGGAGTCCCTTTCCAAGTACGAAACCAATTCCTTCAATAAGAAACTAGTTCTCTCTCTCATATTCCTTTAGTGTTCCTTCTTCTTTTGATATTAGGATTTCGAAAATTATCCCTCTTATTCTCTTTGTTCTTTCTTTTTAAACCATAGGCACAAAATCCTATTTTCCTTTAATGGAAATTACTTTTTTTTAGCAACACCACATAATACATTAATCGTATACTCACATTATCTCCTTATTTTATATTATGGGTATTTTCTCATCCCTCTTCTTTATTGGGGTTCCTTAGACCCCAAGAAACTCTAATATTTCAAAATTACCTTTTAAAGATACTTATTATCCTTAAATGCTTCCATATGCATTATTTCACATTATCTTGTTTATTCTTCATTAAAATATCTCTTTTTGAGGATTTCTCTTTATTTCTCTTTTATTTTCCTCATTGGTATTCCTTTTATTATTAGGAATCCTTGGGATACGAAATTCCACTAAGGATAACTTGATTATACCTCTTTTTGCTTATTTCTCACATATTATCATTATTTTCAATTTCTTTCTTACTAAAGAAATACTTAATTAACTTTTTCTTTTCTTATTGCTTTCTTTTTGCAACTTGGGACTCTTTGGAACCCAAGGAGCCCAAGAGGCACAAAATCCATCCTTTGATCACATTCTTTTTCCTTCTAGAGGTTTCCACACTTTTCCTTTTTCTCTATTTTCTTATTTGCTCGATAATAGTGGAATTTCTTTTATCCTTTCCTTATTATTGGGCCCAATAGCCAATAAAGCCCACAAATAAATCAACAAGGCTATTTCAAACGAAAATCATGCATTCATTCATTATTTGTTCACTTATCTTTAATATGAGAAATTACATTTCTCAGTAAATGAACCCAAAATTGGGGTTGTAACAGAGGGTCTTTAGCTACTAGACTAATCAAAGATGGAATCAAAAATCCTACATGTTCGAATGAAAAATATGCACATATCTTGTCTAAGTAGCTACGAAACATGTATTATGTATGCATTAATAAATAAGAAACCAGATCACCAGATCCTACACAAGGTATATGGATGTATAAAGAAGATCTCACCATATCCATAGCTCTATCATAGATGTATTCAGCCAATCATATCGAAATAACTCCAAAATATCTTATATAAATAGTTTTCTTTTGTATGATTGACCTGCAGCATCCGCATCTATAAAAATATTTATAGGGAAATTTATATCATGTTCGCCTAACTATATTGTCATACCCCTACAATTAGGACCTAACGGGATAGGTAGGTCATGTGGAACCCAACTTGGTCATGTAGGAGGTGGAGGTGGAGGCCTAGATGCTCTGGGTGTCTTCTTTTTAACCTGTATATATATATATATATAATTTCATATCAATTGACATCATATACACACACTAACAATTTAACGTAATGTAAATTTACCATACAGTTTCAGTATAGAGGATATCCACTTTTGGCCACAATATCACTCTGCCTTCTACCTCACCAAGTGTTTCACAATCTGGGTGGACATATGACAATGGAAGATCCATCCAATTGGAGAATATATGTACCGGGCTCACACGAACCCAACCAGCAGGTAATAGAGACCCATGAAACATTTACCCTGGTAGGGATGGGTAAGCCGACGCCTCTGCAATGACAAATTCTTTACTTTTTATACGACATGGCTTCAAACCCTACAAATTTTTGTGTAAAGAATGTTATATACATATATACATATCATCTTGAAAACATATCATCTTGAAAAGACTAGTTACTATGTCATAAAAATACTTACAGCGGATGTGCTAGGTGTTGGGTCTATAGGATTACTCCCAACCTCTGTAGTAGGAGTAGAGCGGGATGCCATAGGTACTGTCTGTTGAGTGGCAATCAGAGATGCCTACCACTTTCTCTTTGCTTCTTCAATTTTCCTATCAACGATCTAATCTACCTATACATGGATAAAAGAAATGTTAGCTTCTGATTATTGAATTCTCTTTTACAGTAAAATTATAAAGAAAGAATAGGTTACCTCCTCTTGTGAAATTCCCTCTTTTGGGACATGTTTGCGCTGGGATGGCCCAAAGAATGCTTTGATTCCCACACCAGCGCCTGCAGCCCTAACACGTCCCGGTTGCTCTGGGTTACCCAGAGCAACTATCAATTCATCCCTTGTACCCTCAGGGATGAACTTTCCTTGCTTCCTCACCTCATGCAGCTCTCGCTAATCACCACAACAAAAATTTGTAATTAAGTAAACACCACAAATAATCAATATTCGAACGATTGCTCTAAGAGTTGTATTTTACCATTTTTGCAACCGCCTCAGTAGTTGTAGGCTTCCTTATTTCTCCCTTCTTATTTTGTCACCCAGCTATCCAGACATCATGGCGAGGCAGAGGTGTGGTACCTATAGTAGAGGACTCCTGAGTAGCAGCAGACTGAGTAGTATATTCAGCCTGTAGTCTTTGGTGAATGCCTGCATACCCCTTTGGACCCATTGTGTGGTCATGCACATTCAGTGCACGCCTTACTTTTTGCACCTCACTGAGTGCCTAGTTAGTATGCACATTAATGATTTATTTAGTAACACTAAATGTTAATCTTGAATAGGTGAATACAACATATATTAATTAAATTGGGAGTGACGCCTAATACCTTGAATTCATCAGTTTTTCTTGAAGCAACAAACACATCCCATTCTTCTTGGTCGAGGAAGTTCCATTGTTCATTGGCTGTCTTCTTCCTCTTGTCACCTTCTTTTATGTATACTCAGGTGAGATTTGTCCTATAGTTCCTTAGGACTCTCCCAAAGTGTTTCATCACACATTTACGATGCATCTTTTCATCCAATTCAAATATACTCTGCAAAATAGAACTGCTATTAACTAGTATTCCAAAAATTAGTAATCTACAAAATAGAATTGCAAATTAATAATAACTCACGCATAAATCCTTCCATATTATGTCTTTATTCCCCTTAGGAACTTTATGCCAAGAATCTATCTTACAACCGCATTGGCTACAAGTAACATACCCAAGATATGAAACAAACGAATTGTGATTCACTCCAATTGCATTTCCTGTATTATCAAAATCCACAACAAGTTTGGGTCCATTGCCCCATTATGCTATTAACTTCTTCATCATAGTGATGCCCCTTCTCTTGTCAACTTTTTGGTGCTTCTCATCAAGTGCCTCAAGTGCTTCAGAGGGTACATGTGCATCATCAACCTAAAATTTGACAAAATAAACACACTTACAGGATATAACTATAAATGGACATGTAGATATAAATATATGATATATTTTTAAAATTTACATTGTGAGGTGGTGCATTGATGTCCTCACCCTCACGGTAATCATCAACATGGTCATCAGGAGAATGCTCAGCCATCTGAAAGTTCACATTCACATTGTAAAGTAATTCACATTGTAAAGCTCACATTGTAAAGTTCACATTCACATTGTAAAGTAATTCACATTGTAAAGTTCACATTGTAAAGTAATTCACATTGTAAAATTCACATTGTAAAGTTCACATTCACATAGTAAAGTAATTCACATTGTAAAGTTCACATTTAGAATAATAAAACATATAAAAATATAAACATGCCTCTAATATTGCGATTTTTTTATCAATTAACAATCCTTCATTGTGATCTTCGTGCGCATACAAGTCATCATTAGCTTCAATATTTGCTGGTGTTGGCAACCCAACTGAGAATGGACTGGATTCATCATACTTATCATAGTATTCTTCTTCATCTATAGGATCTTTAATGAACTGTCTTTTACCATGAAGAACAACCGACCATTTATCATTTGCAGGATCATCGATATAAAATACTTTTTCGCGTGTGATGCCAATATGAATGGTTCACCCTTCTTGCCAATCTTTTCAAAGTTCACTAAAGTGAAACCCAATTCATCCACTATAACTCCTTTGGTCTTATCAACCCAATTATATTTGAAGAGCAGAATTCTGAAATCTATGTAGTCAAACTCCCATATGTCTTCAATGACACCGTAATATGACATTTTAGCTTCACGTGGATTCTTATCCTTTGCACTTGCAAAAAACATAGTCGACGCTTGAAGGGTGACCCCACTATTTTGGATGACACTCTTATCATCTTGGCACTTTGTGCAATATGTGAATCCATTAATGTCATACCCTTCATAAGACATAACATTCAATATTTGCTTAAAGGTGAGGCATTTTATAGTTTTAGTAATATCATCGGGTGTTTGAGATAGTTGATGTAAGATTTTATCTTCAAACCACTTAATAAATGTCTTGTTATTCTCTCTAGCAAGCCACATTGTATTGGCTCGAGGATATTGTCTCTTGATGAAATTGGTATGTTCCTCGATATAAACACTCACTTCATCCATGTTGTGTAAAATATACAAGTGACCTTGTTCCAACTGCTCACGGCTGATTACTTTCACTCGTGATCCCAAAATTCCTTTGCCAAATTGCTCCTCAATATTCTTGTCATTACCAGGAGTGTCATTACCACTAAGAAAGTCATTGCAAAAATCCATAACCTCTCTCGCCACATAACCCGCAATAATAATCCCTTCAGGCAAATAACGGTTTCGAACATCACTTTTAAAAACACTCATGTATCATTCAAAGGGATACATCCAATGCAAGAAAACTGGTCCCAACATTTTCACTTCCCTAGTCAAGTTGACAACAAGATGTACCATGATATCAAAGAACGACGGAGGAAAATACATCTCAATCTGACATAGGGTAACAACCACTTCTCTTTGCAAATTATCAAGAGTACCAGGGTCAATAACTTTGCTGCATAGACTGTTGAAAAAGAAACAAAGTCTGGTGATTTCAAACCTTACATGCTTTGGTAATATAGATCGAATTTCCACAAGCAATATTTGTTGCATTAGAGTGTGACAATCATGAGATTTAAGACCTATCAACTTCAGATCTTTCATTGATACCAATCTACGGATGTTGGATGAGTAACCCTATGGCACCTTAACATTTACCAAACATTCACAAAAAGCTTTCTTCTCCTTTCTAGATAATGTGTAACAAGCGGGAGGTAAGTATGTTCTCTGATTTCCCATTTCACGTAATTATGTTAATTCTAACCTTATTCCCATTTCACCTAGGTCCAGTCTGGATTTTATCCTATCTTTAATCTTACCTGGTATATTCAACAAAGTACCAATGACACTATCACAGACATTTTTCTCAATGTGCATGACATCGATACAATGCCTGACTGTCAAAGAACTCCAATAAGGAAGATCCCAAAATATTGACTTCTTCTTGAATAAATATTTGTCACTCTGTGTGGCCATAGTACATTGTGATCTCTTACCAAATTCATTGACAACGTCTTTTACTCTTTCATAAACAACCTCCCTTGGTATAGGTTTAGGTGCACTCCGTTCCTCATGAAATCCATTGAATGCTTTGTGCTTCCTACGATACGGATGGAATTTTGTAAGAAACATTCAATGACCGAGATATTCAGTCTTACCGCCATGTTTTAGTCTTGTTGAATCAATATTCTCTTCACATATAGGACACGCTTTAGCTCCTTTGACACTATATCCAGACAAATTCCCACATGTTGGAAAGTCATTAATAGTGCGAAACAACATAGCATGCAAACGAAATTCTCTCTTCGTGAAACATCATAGATCATCACACCTTCACCCTAGAGTTTCTTTAAGTCATCAATCAGAGGTTCAAGATAAACATCGATATCATTTGCAGGTTGTTTAGGGCCCGATATCAACAACGACAGCATTACGTACTTATTTTTCATACATAGCCAGGGAGGAAGATTGTATATAACAAGCATGACTGGCCAAGTGCTATGTTGGCTGCTCAATGTCCCATACGGATTCATCCCATTTGTACAAAGCCCAAGTCTTAGATTATTTACTTCTTCACCAAATTCAGGGTACAATAGATCAATCTTCTTCCACTATGGGGAATCATACGCATGTCGTAGGATCCCATCATTATTTTTCTTAACATATGCATGCCACCTTAAATTCTTCGCATCTATCGGATTGGCTAACAAGCGTTGAAACCGTGATATTATAGGCAGATACCACATCACATTGACAGCAAAACCAGTTTTGGACTCCTCCGAAGTCGTCAATTTATACTGTGATGCACCACATTTTGGACAATATTTCAAATCCACATAGTCCTTTTGAAATAATACACAATCTTTCGAGCATGCGTGTATCTTCTTGGCATCCATTCCCATTTGGCACAACAATTTATTTACCTGGTATGTTGAGATTGGCAGCTCGTTTCCTTCAAGAAGCATATCTTTGAACAAAGACAACAATGACGTGAAGCTTTTGTCGCTCTATCTATTGTTAGCTTTCAGCTTATACAATCTCAACACAGTGCTAAGCTTCGTAAACTTAGTACAACCAGTATATAACGATATCTCAGCATCATGCACAATGTTTCTAAAAATGGGAGGTGGATCGGTGTGTTCTACCCCCACAACTATCCAGCATTGCATCAACGATGTCTACTAGAAGTGGTTCATTCATATCTATGTCATCGGAGGCAATTTCTTCTTCCACACAAGCACTGCTATCGACATCCACTAGTTTTGGGTTTGTAATCTCTCCATGCCAGTGTCAATCTATATAGCCTTGTATAATCCCGTTGCACATGACATGATTTTTGATTTCGTCACCAGTGCTGACTTTCAAGTTGTTACCGCAATGCCTACATGGATAGTAGAACCTATCTCTAGGTTGTTTCCTATGTTCCTCGGCAAATCTAATAAACTGGTCAAGACCAGAAATAAAATCTGGGGTGCAGTGATTGCGAATGGACATCCATGATCTATCCATTCTATGATCAAAGAGAAAACAAGTATATATTACAACAAGATTAGGGTCTAGGGTTAGAGTTTTTGCATGGTTAAAACTTTAGGCCAACAAATACATGTGTTGTCATTCTTATATATAATAAATGTGTACCACCTATCCCATTCTTGAACACCTAATCTCACTAGTAAGTGTATAATGTGTATTGGGTTTTCAAGAAAATTCCGGCAGCATTTCCCCACTGTTCTCTAAGTACATATGTACTTAGAGAATAAACGGGGAAATGCTGCCGAAATTTTCTAGAAAACCAAATACACATTATACACTTACATCTTAAGTGAGATTAGATGTTCAAGAACAGTCCCAAACCGTGGACTATCCAAAATTTACTCCTAATGAGTAATTCTTAGATGGGTTTCTAGGCTAACAAATACATGTGTTGTCATTCTTATATATAATAAATGTGTACTACCTATCCCATTCTTGAACACCTAATCTCACTAGTAAGTGTATAATGTGTATTGGGTTTTCAAGAAAATTTCGGTAGCATTTCCCCGTTGTTCTCCAAGTACAGATGTACTTAGAGAACAAACGGGGAAATGCTACCAGAATTTTCTTGAAAACCAAATACACATTATACACTTACATCCTAAGTGATATTAGGTGTTCAAGAATAGTCCCAAACCGGGGACTATCCAAGATTTACTCCTAATGAGTAAATATTGGATGGGTTTCTAGGACAACAAATACATGTGTTGTCATTCTATAACATTGATTTCAACATTTCAAATGTCCATGCATGCTCATCATCAAGATAATGATTACACAAAAATTAGTACGACCTAGGGATGGAGAGATTCATAATTGATTTCAAAATTTCAAATTTGCTCATGCATTATCATCAATATACATCATACAATAGGGATTCATGTAGATGTTAGGGTGACACATCACTACAAAATCAGAGATTTAACATTAGGGTTTTAATATCTTACATAGATTGATCATAAGATTTCATCAATATAGTTAATTCAAGATTATGGTGAAATATGTATTAGGGTTTTAATATCTTAATTCAACATGCATCAAAATTTACATAATTAGGTCAAGCATTAGTATTCAATTTCAAATGTATCTTCTTCTTCCTGTTCCCTCCTTACCAAATGGATAAAAGCAAGGCCACGACCATGTGGGCTGGCCACGGCTGTGGCTGTGTTGGCCTACCATGGCCGTGCTGGCCAACACGGCCGTGGTTGGCCAACACAGCCACGACTGTGAGCATCCCACACGGTCATGGCCTTGCTTTAATCCATTTAGTAAGGAGAGGGAGAAGGAGGAAGAAGAGGTGGAGGAAGAAGAAGGGAAGCGGCCTACCTGGGTAGGAGAGCAGCGGCTTGGAGAGCAGGGGTGAGAAGAGAGAAGGGGCAGGTGCCGGAGAAACAAACCACGACGCAAGAGAAGGTAGGCACGAGAGCAATGAACCACAGGAAGGCTCGGGCGCCGGAGCTAGCAAAGAAGGGTGACGGCCGAAGAGCAGGAGAAGGCCAGTGAGGATAGCGGCAGCAGCAGCAAAGTCGGTGAGCAGAGTAGCAGCAGTAGCAGCGTCGGTGAGGAGAGCAGCAACAGTGAGTGGCGGCATTGAGAGGAAGCAACGGTGGCAGGATCGCCAGACCTAACTGATCAACCAATGAAACAGAGAGAGTGGGGAAGAGTCGATCGCGCAGGTGCTATTAACTGCACCATCGGCATTGGTTGTTTAAAAAACCGACACCCAAGAAAGAATGGTGTTGGTTATCTAAAAACACCGACACCTATGCTCAATGATAGTCATCAGTTTTTACTAGAAAAAATCGACGTCTATCTACATATGCCGATTAAAAAAATTATTCTCGATTAATTACCATAGTCGTCGGTTTCTTTAGCAAACCGATGCCCAAGGGGTGTGAAAAATCTCCCACGAACAGTGCGGGAAACCCCATAGGCATCAGTTATTGTAGTAAAACCGACGACCAAAATGTGCCAAATTTCTGTCTCGCGAAAATTCTTTCGTCGTCAGTTTAAGAGTTAATAACCGACGTCATATGTTAAATTTTGGAGGGAATTTTTTTCACTGGAAATTTTGAATTTGGCGGTTAATTTTAGGTGTCAGTTTCTTAATAAGGAACTGACACTGAATAAAAGTGATACCCGTGTTTGGTCGCCCTTCACTGATAGATGTCGATTTTTTTTAACCGACGTTTTATGTGTTAGGTGTCGGTGTATTTATACAACCAACGCCTTTAAAAGTGATGTTATAAGTCATTTCTGTTGTAGTGTTTTTCTACACTCTAAGCACTAATTTGGGTGATTTTTGTTTTTCATACTATCTATAATGTATGTGTTATGTTGTGTTGTGTGTCTTGTTATGAGTTATGTTGTGTTGTGTTTTTTCGTTATGTGCTTTAGACTTGTCTTTTCTATAGCATTTTTGTTGTGTGTTTTGTTATGTGCTTTAGACTTGTCTGGTCTTTATCATTTCTTTTATCCCATATTACCTAGTTATGTTTCTCACTTACTCTCTTGTCCTATTAAAGAGAGTGCATTGTATTTGTTTTAGACATATTAAATAAAGGTTTTCTTTTTTTAATATGGTATCCAACGTGTTTGATTCCCCTTAATTATAAGCCCCAACCCCTCCTCTCCTCTCTCCATCCCACTGTCGCCCACTCTTCCCCCACCACCATCACAACCAACACCCCTCAACCTCCAAAATCTTCACCACCTTTACCACCCCCACCACCCATCAACCTCCATTACCTTTGATCTCCATCACCTCAACCACCTTCCCCAACCTCCATCACTCCATTGACCTCCCATCACCATCAAACTCCAACCCCATCGACCTCCACCCCATTGGACACCAACACCCCATCGACCTTCTTTGACCTCCATCTCCTTCACCACCTTCACTAACCTCTAACACCCTGTTAACCTCATCACCATCAACATCTAACCCCATCGACCTTCACATCATTGACCTTCAACACCCATCAACCTCCACCCCATCGACCTATCCCCATCACCCTCCACCCCGTTGACCTCCACCCCTCATTAACCTACATCCCATAGACATCCACCCCATCTACATCCACCCCATCAATCTCTCCCCACAACCTTCCACTCCATCAACCTCCACCCCGCTTCAACTCACATCCCCTCGAACTTCACCCCCATTGACCTCTCTTAATATTTTCTATCTAGTTCCAAAAATAGCACATTGAAGACCTACAAGTACCAATTTTTGTCTTCCTATGCCACATGGTGGACTAAATGTCACACCATGGTGTTGTAGATCTTCCTTCTTCTCTCTATTGTCCCTATGCAGGTTTCTCAGATCTATTGATCCAGATCTACTTCTGCACTCTACTACCCCTATGCGGGTTTCTCAGATCTACTGATTCCCATTTTCTACTATTATTTCTTCTACTTAGTTCTTGTGCATGTCATCACTCTGGCTTCTATGACAAGTATAGATCCTCCTCAATCTATGTGTTGTACGACACTAAAACTTGATAGATCAAACTATCATCTTTGGTCGATGTCTTTTAAACTATATGTCAAAGTCCAAGGGCACTATTCCCATATTTATGTTGATGCTCAGATCCCTTAAGATGCTAGGGCTGATGAAAAATCTAAGAAAGCCTATGCTCAATGGTCCAATGATAATTTTGGAGTTATGACATGGACAGTGAATATTGTTGAACCAAAAATGAATTAGTCTCTCATTTGTCTTTAGAATATCAAAGCTATGTGGGATCAACTATCCCACATGTACTCTCACCAATATAATCCAAAGAAGGTATTTGAGATCTTAAAAAATGGAAAAAAGGAGTATTCAATTGATGGATCTATTAAGGACTACTACAACCAATATACTGCACTCTGGGATGAATATGAAGTATATCATCCCCTTTCTTTTGACATCGAAGAATTTTAGCAATATTACAGCAAACTCCAGTTGGTTCATTTCATGGATGGACTTCCTCCTACTCTCTCTGGAGTGGTTGACCAAATCTTATCTAGTGATCCCTTACCTACACTAAGGGATGTCTCAAGTGCGTTCAATGCCTTCCTTCTATGTCTTCCTTGCCTTGTACTTTTTCTGATCACCCATTCCTAGTGATCTAGTTCTACAAATTTGGTCGAGGACATGGATGTGGTCATGGTCACGATCTTGGTGGTCATTCTTATAGTACTCCTAGACGTGGTCCTCCTCCTAGACCTAGACAAAATCAACCTCAATCTCCTACTATCAACTGCTTCTGCAACTTTTGTGGGCGCATGAACCACAATGAGGACCGCTTCTTGGAAAATATGGCACACCTTCTTGAGAAAATTGGGTCTCCTATGATGTTTGTGAAGATACAACTACTATTACTTCAAGTCCTACTCAACCCACTATTGAATGATTCACCTGGAGTTTGACAAACTCCTCCAGGCTAATATATCCTCACAAACACCTACTCAAGATAGAAGTTCTTCTTGTTTACTTTCTTTTCCTGCTACTTACTGTAAAAATAAATGGGTCATTAACTCAAGAGCATCAACTCATATTTCTATCTACTCTAAACTTTTTACTTCCATATCACAAACTAATCGAGTCCCTCCTATGACACTAGCAAATGGGATTCAGTCTGCGGTACATGGTATTGATAGTATATCTCCATCTTTAAAAAAATCTTTAAAATATGTCTTATATGTGCTAAAATTTCCACTTAATCTATTATATGTTAGTAAAACTGTGAAGAGCCTTAAGTGATCAATGACTTTTGATCCTGAGGGTTGTATATTTGAGGATCTCCAAATAGGGATGAGAATTCATTCTGGCAATGAAGGACCTGGCAGATTGTACTACATGGATTCTTCTCTTCTATCATCTTCTATGACTGGTCTACACTAGCACTACCATCTGGGACATCCTTTTGCTGCAAAACAACAATGTCTATTTTTTGATATTATTATTAAACAATTTTTATGTGAATCCTACCAATTTGGCAAACAAACTTGATATATTTTTATAAGAAGAAAAATATTGGTTCTAAAAATCTTTTTGACATTGCCCATGCTGATATTTGGGGGCTGTGTTCTATTGCTAGCTTGTCTGGCTTTCACTATTTTATGACTTTTATTGATGACTATTCTAGGGAAACTTGTTTGTTTCTTTTAAAAGATCACAATAATATTTTGAACACTATCACCACCTTTTTTACTGAGATCCAAACCCAATTCAATACAATAGTTAAAATCTTGCAAACTAACAATGCCTTAGAATTTATAAAACAATCTATGGATCTTTTCTATATTGCTCAAGTACCATTTATCAAACTTCCTGCTCTTACACACCACAAAAAAATAGTGTGTTTGAGAGGAAGAATCACCATCTTCTTGAAGTAGCATGCACCACTCTCATTGACTTTCATGTTCCTAAGCATTTCTGGCCTGAACTTATTTGTTATAATATTTCAACATTGACACCATCTTTTTCACTGAGACCAAACCCAATTCAATACAAAATTTAAAATCTTGTGTAACTTATAATGCCTTAGAATTTATACAATAATATGTGGCTCTTGTTTGTACCACTCGGCGTACCATTCATCAAACTTCCTTCTCTTACACACCAAAAAAAAATCATGTGGCCAAGAGGAAGAATCTCCATCTTCTTGAAGTAGCACGCACCATTCTCCTTCACTTTCATGTTCCTAAACATTTCTGGTTTGAAGTTGTTTCTACCCCATGATACTTAATTAACCATATGCCTTCTTCTGTGTTGCATAATCAAGTACCTTTCTCTCATTTGTATCTAGATGTGCCTTTGTTTTTCTATAACTCCTCACATATTTGCATCACATGCTTTGTTAAGAATATCCACCCTGGGATATCTAAACCTGACCCCCACTCCTCTAAATGTGTTTTTCTAGGATATTCACAAACTCAAAAAGGATATTGGTGTTATGATCCTGTCAAATGACAATGGTTTATTAGTGTGGATGTTGTCTTTTTTAATACATGTCATACTACTCTGACCTAATAGTTATACATTATCCATATTTTCATTATTACTAAACCATTCCATTCATATGTATCTAATGTCTATTTAAGATTGATTCCAAGTATTAGGTACACAAAAAAGATTAATTAAATCAAGTCCTAGCTTGATTGAATACAAGTCAAAGTCAATGCAAATGCACTTTTGTGGGAAATTCCCTAAATGACTTAGGACATTTTTTGTAATCATTTGTATTGAAGTTACGAATTGTAATTATGATGAGAAAAAATCAGGAGTAATTAATTCGAATGTTTAAGCACTTTAGTGATAATTTTAAAAATGTATCACATGAAGTCTGTTCAGTCGATTTTCCCTCTTAGAAACTCGACCGAAACCTAAGATGGGTCTTGGAAATTTCTAGGTTTGGGCGAGTTTTTCCCAGGTCAAACTCGACTGACACCCTGCACATACAAAGTGATTTTAAGACATAGGTCAAGTTTCATCAAGGATAAACTCGGCTGACAACCCAAAATTAGTTTATCAAATAGTGCAATCGGTCAAGTTACCTTTATTGAAATATGAACGACCACACTGTACTGAGTGTGTAGAAAAGTTTTTCTTGCTATTGGATTGTTGCAAACATAAAAATAGATTTGTTGTAACACCTCAATGACTATAATTCATCCCCAAAGGCTTCTAGTGGCCAGTGGACACCCCCAACTATAAATTGGGACCCTTGGGCTTCATCCCAAGTTTGCATACCTTGCTTCTAGCTATATTTGAGTGTATTTGTCCACATAGAACCCCTTTCTCTCTATTTCTTACGAATTAAAATGTCATTATGAGTGAGATAGTCTATGTGTGTGAGAGAGACTCCATTGTACTCTTGTAAACCTCACAAATATTCACTTTCCCAACCCCTTTCTCAAGACCAAAGTTGGTGAAAGCTTCTCCAAGGTGAAGGAGAAGGTGAAGGTTGAAGATCCTTGAGAAGAGTGGCTAATTCCTTCTAGGTGGAAGACATGTTAATGAATAGATCTGTGAAAAATGGTATATGATCCATGCACATAGGACTATACATACATTTAATACATGACACATTATATGAACCTAGGGAGAGCTAAAGTCCACAATGGTGAAACTAAGGCAATGAGTATGGAGCCAAACATGAAGGTACTAGATGGTAATTGATGTATTGATATCCACTCACTTTTCACAGGCTATTTTCCTTGCATTAATTGCATATTAGCTCATTATGATATATGTTTAGGCATTGTTTCTCATTATTAGCCTATGTAATATTATTGAATTAATTATTAAGTATTCATACTGAATAATGTTAAATTATCATTTATAAGTTTGGTTTATGTTATTTTCCCCTTATTTCAGGTAAATTAATCACATATATGATAAGTTGGTTCTACCGACATGGCAAAAAGTTTCAATAGGAAAATAAATACATCTTAGTGATACCAATACCACCTCAGTGCTACCAATAAGAATTTGATTTACTGAAGCTACTAGTCAATGCTACCAACTCACTGTCTAGGGAGCATCATAAGTCAGGCTTAATTGTCTTGGAGCCACTGATTGGCATATCAGTGGTATTGACTTCAGCAATCTCATACATCCAAAACACTACAAAAAGAAACTCAGTATTATCAACACACATGTTTGTAGTATCGATATAGTTCGAAGGTTATAAGTCACCCAGAAACTCGATTCCACCAACACACTATTGGCATTACTGACCCTTCACGATAAATTAAGATATAAGATTAAGTCAGATCCAACAATTATGACTAAATGACAACCAAAGTTTCACTTATGACCTAAGGAGAGTGAAATAGAAAGAGAAAATAAGTGTTCCATCACACAAAATAGCACGATGTTGAGAGAGGGGAGACGAAGGAGATAGACATAGATTGGATGCTCCGAGCTATTTTGGAGAGAAGACCTGCATCCAAAATGATGTTGATCAGGGTGTTCACTAGAGGGAATCACCGATACAACTTCTCTAGAGGTTATTATGTCAGTTTTCTAATATTTAGCATGTTTCTCCCTCTTTCTCTCTCTGTATGATAATTGTAATCATGCATGGATTATCTCCATATTTAATAGGAAATGAGAGTAATCATGTATGGTTTTGTATTCATATTTTATAAATATATAATTTAATAGCTATGTTCTTAACGTGAAATTATAATCTCCTCTCAATCTCTTTGTGCTTCATGTCCATAATTAAAATAATAGACTACTAATTTCTTTAGGAGAGGGTTTGATAGTAGCACAAATTGTATATTTATACAGCCTATATTGTGCCTCGATAGAGGACTGTGAAAAAACAACCAAGATATTTCAATAATGTACACAATTAGTTCCTAAACCACTATAGGAGTGTGGTATTTTTTAGTTTAGATAGTGTATTGCATTGCATGAGTGGGTAATACTTGCTTCATGTTTTTAGTCTAGGGTTAAAGGTTAATAATGCAATGACATGGAATTTAAATGCAATGCATGTTGTGATAGAAATCATAGTCCTAAGGAATCCATCCATTCTTGGATGGAGATAACTGATGACACTATTTCTCTCTTAGTTTCATATTTTCTCTCTCTCTTTAAGAAATAAATTGAACATGAGATAACGTAAAAAAAAATTTACTATGTTATAACATGTTATCTCATGTGTTATGTTTATTTTGTTAAAAAAATCATTATCAAAATATGTCGACATTAGTCTTATTTTAAAAGATTTTTTGTTAGTAACTCATCAGTTTTTATTTTGTGTAAAATTTCATTACGATTTGAGAGTTATAAACAAAATAAATTTCTCTCTCTTCATTTTTGACTTTCATAATCACATTATAAGACATGTATTTTTCTATATTATAACAAAGTTATAACATGTTATCCCATGTGTTAAATAATTTTGTTCAAAATATTATCAAAATATGTTAACCTTAGTCTTATTTTAAAATATTTTTGTTAGTAACCCATCATTTTTTATTTTATTTAAAAATTCATTACGGTTCAAAAGTTATAAAAAATTAATTTAAAAAGAGAAAATATTAAAAATTGGAAGGAGGTAGTGTCACTACATTATTACCAATCCAAATGTAAGATATCTCAAGTTGAAATTATTTTTTAAAGAGACAAATCCTAGTTTCATATTTTCTTGCTTTTTAAGAAATAAATTGAACCTGAGATAATGTAAAATTATTTTTTTCTATGTTATAACATGTTATCTCATGTGTTGTGTTTATTTTGTTAAAAAATTCATTATCAAAGTATGTCGATACTAGTCTTATTTTAAAGGATTTTTTATTAGTAACTCGTCAATTTTTATTTTGTATAAAATTTCATTACAGTTTGAGAGTTATACACAAAATAAATTTCTCTCTCTTCATTTTTGACTTTCACAAACACATTATAACACATGTTTTTCTATGTTATAACAATGTTATAATACATTATCTCATGTGTTATAATTATTTTGTTAAAAAATTTATTATCAAAATATGTTAACATTAGTCTTATTTAAAAAAAATTTAATAACCCATCATTTCTTATTTTATTTAAAAATTCATCATGGTTCGAGAGTTATAATAAAAATTAATTTCTCTTTCCTCTAGGTTTACCTTTTACATTTATATTAATTCTCATTTTTTAGAGTGTACATTTTATTTTTTCAAAACATGTCAAACTTGGTCTTGTTATAACATGTTTTTGTAAGGAGTGCATCGGTGTTTATTTCATAAAAAAATTCATTACCGTTTAAAAGTTATTAACAAAAATATGTTATCTTGTTTTTTCTCTCCTACAACCATTTTTCCTCTACAATCCCCTCTCCACTCCCCCCCTTTCTCTCTCCCTTTCTCCCTCTCATGTTGCAAAAGCAACAACAGCATCATCGTAAACAACTGCAGCGTACGAATGCAGCTGGTGATTGATGGGTAGGTGGGCCTAGGTGGGTGGGTGGGTAAGTGGGCCATGGAGACAAAACAACAATGGTCTTTTGTTTTCTCGTCCCGCTTTTACTCTGTGTATCATTCCCTTTGTTAAGTGACTCAAACCTTCAACCCTCGTTTGTTTCAAAATCGATATTATGAAATCCTGACCAGGTTAATCATTAGATCCGAATTAGTTTTTCTTAATGCGATCATGTATTTGTTTGGTAACCCAATCCCATTGCAAACATTCATTAAATTGGGATGGCCTTGTAACTTGTGTTTTTCAATCTGGCATATAAAACAAAATACCACAAAAGACAAAACCAAATTCGGACTGGGATCCCAAAATCTTACTGATTGATAGCAGGATGGACTTGGTTTGGATTATAGGATTACGTAAATCAAAACAGACCCATCAGTTTGGTTTTTGCAAACAAAACAAGATTGGATCCCGTCTGGGGTAGTCAGGATTAGTGCCTACGTGGCAAAAAAAGACAACACCTAGTCCGGATTGCATCTCGAACAAAACGGTCCCTCAGGTGATGTTTGGTTCGAAATCAGATCCAATTCAGGCGTTATCATTTTATGTCACATATGCGTTAATCGCGACTAATGCAATCTACTTTTAATCTTATTTTGTTTGACAAAAATCGGATGGATAGGTCCGTTTTTAATTCAGTAATCCTTTAATCCTGACCAAGTCAGTTCTATTTTTAGAAGGATTTCATTTCTCGGTCCAAATTTGACCGCCTTTTGTTTTATTTTATTTTATATACTAGACTGAAAACACAAGCTATGATACCATTCCAATCTAATGAGTGTTTGCAATGAGATGAGTTCCCAAACAATAATATGACTAAATCCATATAAGCTAATCCAGATCTATCGACTAACCCAATACAGATTTCATAATCTCGATCTCGAACCCAACATGAAACAGAGGCCATGTTTGGTTCGATATTTAGATTGTGAAGTTGGGATTGAGTTACTCAATAAGTCCGGATTAGTCTTATTTGGATTCGGTACCATTCCGTTCGGCTACTCAGTCCCATTATAAGGACTCATTAAATTTGACTTGCCTCATTTTTAGTGTTTTTCATAGTTGTATATAAAATAAAACAACACATAAAACAGCTAAATCCAGAACATAATTTCGAAATCTTACTAACAATAGGACTTAATTATTACATAATCCAAAATGTGCCTTACTAATCTTGTAACTTATTAAATAGTAAAACTGGATAATCATGATTAGCTCTACAAAAATTTAACCTAAATATCATATGTTTGCACTATTAGCATTTATATATGTGATATGTTTGTATTTGTGACATAATATAACTTTATGTTCAAATGTATTTTGTTATAAATCAGTATCTGGTCTAGTCTACAGTCTGATCTTACACTGGATTAGACCATCGATTGAACTTTTAAAATCTCATATCAGACCAAACCCATAATTTTTGACATCATATCATCCAAGAAGTATGTCAACATATACTATGCAAATGTATACCTATAACATGGTAGAATTCTCTTGTATTTTGCCTTCACATTGTCTAAGAAAAGAGGATTTGCAACCATTGGACAATTTCCTCAATGAAGTGTTTTTTTCTAGAGAAGGAGGGTGACAAGGTGTTTAATTATGAGTTTCCTCAATGAAGTGGTTTTCCTGGAGGAGGGTGAGGGGGTATTTAATTGAGTTTGTGTATTTATCCCATATTTGATTGAAGGAATACATATATGTTTACACAATTGTTCTATACTGATTGATATAAAGGATTTTCTAGCTATAAATTTGCTTTATATGTTTTTCCTGTTAACCCATAAGAGCGTAATTATAAATATCAACTGGAAGATGCAACCGCCTAGGCTAGTATAGAAGTCATCACACTTGTGTTAGGAGGAGAACCCCCAGTGGCTCAAATATAGTTATCCGATTAACCTATCTGAGGTGATATAGAACAGCAAGCATGGGGTGGGATCTACTTAGACAACTTAAAAATAAGGCAAAAAAGTAGATGAGGCATCCAAAGGGGTATAGTTCACAAATGTGAGTGGGATCCATTCACTACAACTCACTCCAAGTAGTTGTGATAATTATGACAATATACCTAAGCATAACATTAGTTGATTAGTAAATAATAGAGGAGGAGCACCAACAACATCAGATAGCCTGGATATCATCCAAGTCGTCGTGATCAATTTCATAATTAGTGATTAATTCCTACCATAGAACGGAATACATAATCACATGAGATAATGAAGGCTTTGGGAGGGTCGATTCAGATTAAGAGTTGATGAAGCATCCCCCTATAGAACAAACAAAGTCAGAATAAGTGCTACAATAAAAGTCAACAATAGTATGAACACTAGAAATCTTAGAATCCCTGAGAACTCTATGATTTTGTTCTATCCAAATATGCCATATGATAATGGAAGATAGAGTACACCAATGTCCATGTAGATATAGGTATATGTAAGATTCATTATTGAAGAGTGTGTAGATGGTGCATGTGCTAATATAAGCAAGGTGAAAGTTACCATTGTAGAAATGAGACCAAATTATCAATTTTTAGTAAAAGAAAGTGTGATCTACCTTGTTCATATATCTACTATCTATGCAGAGTTATGGCCCCTTGTACCCACTCTTACACACATTAGGAGTTTTTTATGAACCACATACCTAAGTAGAATGTGATTATTAATGTTCTCTAGCACTTATGTGCCAAAATTTATAATTAAAGTGTGTCGTAATGCTCAAATAACTAAAATATAATATGGTATGAAACACTAAACTTTTCAACCAAATTCCTAGTGTTTTTATAATGTAAGGTATAGTAATTAGTTGAAGGTGTGCATGGTCAGGTCATGAAGAACAATTATAGTGATATCTCTACATGGGTTGTTGGTCCCGTTAGTGGTAAGCATTTCCAAACATGAGTGAAGTTGATGTACCTTATAGTATAAAGAGTATGGATGTTGGGTTTGTATTGAAAAAGTCATGGATACAAGGTACTAGGGGATTTGACCCAATTTCATAGTCAACCAAGAATTAGGAGGAGAAATGATGGAGCTTTCAATGATTTCTTCCTTTGAGAAGCTAATTCTTGAAGTGTTAGAACAAGATTTTATTGACATGTGTTCAAAGTGTCTTGTGTCTATAATGTTTATTAGGAAAAAATTGACCAAGCTTTTTTTAACACATATTGAGGTCAACTCCTCATTGATAATACAAAAAACATTAAGGTGTAGGTTGACAAGTCCCAACCACCAAGCCTCTTAGGTCTACATAAGGTGTGCAATTTAACTCAAGTAGAGTTTTTTTGTCTTTTGTTTGACCCTGAAAATTTTGTGTTTGGTTTTATCAATCTATATTTGCAACGTGGTGGAAAGTGGTATGTATCAATAAACTAGAAGGTCGAGATAGTGAGAGATACATTAACCATAGTGATGAGTGATGCTGAGACAATTTAATCACCAAGAAACTAACTTACATTGCACTTTACAAATAGGGTTTTCCAGACCTGGACCGACAGACCCAGATTTGTGAGGGAGGGATTTCATATTTGTACATGATCGTGGAGAGGAATGATAGAGGTCTCTATAGGTAAATATATGCACATCACAACAAATTAATGAAAAATGGAGGATACTGCTTTATTTTTCATTGAAACTCATTTGAAAATGTCATTGATGCCAAACTTATCCTATAAAGTTTAGCATTTAACTTGACTCAAGACAACTTATAACCAATCACCTATACTCAACTTTTTAAAAATCTACATTGTACTTGAAATCTACTTTCATTCAATGTGCAATACTCCCACTTTCATTATGTAAACATTTTGTTGGTTGTTTGAATATCATTATAGATAGAATGCAGAACAAACCCACAAAAATATGAAATAATGATTCTTTGTATAGAAGATAGACTCACCATCATTGATTTTATTCTTATGTGAGTTCCACTTTTTAATTTCAGTAGTGATTCCAACAAAAACTATGTATATTTCTACTTCTTGCATAAATAATTCTATTAGAGTTGTATAAAGGGTAGTGAGTTTGGGAAGGCCTACAATTTTCCAGTATATATAGGTCAGCTGAAGCCTTTGGTAGAAAGTTTGGCACACACAAATTCCTTTGAGATTAACCTCTTTCCTTGGATTTTGAGTGTGAATAAACTTTTCAATGGTGAGAACTTAACCACAATTTTCTGTAGACCACATGCTTTTTTATTGAAACTTTAAGGAAAAAACCTCTTACATACATTCAAATTTGGTTGGGTTCGTTCATTTTTAGTAGGACAATAAATGCCCTCATTAACACCTTTTCAAAAACGTTTTACAAGATACATGATCAAAATGCTTAAATATCAATATCTTTGGTTCTCACTTGATCACAGGAAGAAATATCAAATATAAAAAAAATTAGACGATCAATTTTTTTAGTTGAAATCATTTAAAATTTCCAAGAGAGATCACATTGTTGATATAATTTTTCTTGTGCATTCACTTTAACTTCTTATGCTCTTTTTACATATGTTTATTCATTCCCTTGTAAGCAAATTCTAATATATTAGGTGAAAAATGAAAATTGTGAGATCCCCGCTGGTGGTCTCACTTGTGGTCAACAAGGTATTTCCCATATGTTCAGCTATTTCTTTGGAGCCTCTTATGAGTAATGTATTTCTACCTTCCTTGCACAAAGTAGATAATCCTCTAGGTTTGATGAAGAATATAATTTTCAAATTCTTGCATTGTTCTTCTGATACTTTCTTTGGTTTGGAAAACATCATCTCGATAGCTTAGGGATACCCGCTTTTCCCAATGATATTGAATCATTAGAGGTTTTTTTATAACAATTATTTGTCGTCATACTTTTGAATACATATTAGCATTTACACAAGAACCTAAAACAATTATTTACATTAGTCTTTTGGCACTTTACATTGAGTGGTTATGCATTTATAACTTCTATTTATACTTAAAAATCCATATATTATATATTAAAGTCAATATAAATATGTCATTAACAAGTTATAAGTAAATATGTTCCATTTTTTGTAGATAGTTTGAAGGACCATGGGGGTTTTGTGGTTTTACGTCCTTTATTCACAATTGTGTTACAAAAACTTAACCAAATAAATAAGACATATGTATCCTAAACAATAAGGTCCACCTTCTCCCACGGGGCATATTTGTAATTAAGGTATTATTCATATGTGTCAATTATGAATAAATTTGTCCAGGGAACTAAAGGATATGAAGATTTAGAAAAAAAACCCAGTCAATGAACTAAAATAATTCAATTTGTGTAGTTATTGAGTGACTTCATTAAGAAATAGAATGTACTTGGACAATGTTATGTTTGTAAAGAAGAACACATTTTCTTTAATTTTGCATACATTTGAAAATGAATTATAAATAAACAAGGATTGATCATGTTCATTGCATCTTCTTAAAATAATTAATCTATTAACTTGAAGGTTTGTAGAATGAGAATTTTGGATGATGTAGTTGGTCAACAAAGATATACACTAATGTTCACACACTAAATGCATTGTTTTTGTCTATGCTTAATGAGTACAACTATGCACAGTGGTTTGGATGGTATTATGTCTAGTGGAACTAAAGAAAGGTTTTTTTCATGTTATTACAAATATATGAATATTACCATGAATGAAAACATTTACAATACGACAATAAAATAATATATTGAAATGCATATCTAGAATAAGTTTAGGATATAAATAACCTTCCTCAGCCTGTAGAGTTAGGACAGTAAATAGACATGGGTATACCCGGATACCCTCAAACTCATACCCTCCATACTCATCATGGGTATATATTTTTTATAAGCATGTAACTATTTACCCTTATACTCTCATATCCATCTCTCACTGGTTACAACTATAGTTATGCATGTAACCATACCATGTATATCTATATACCCATTCAATCATATTTCATATAAAAAAAGATATGAGAATGTAGTGATGCATATTGTAACACTCACATATAGAAAATATATGTACTTTAGATTAGTATAAACATATATTATAATATAATGTTTCATATTGTAGAACTCAAAGTATATATAAGCACCTTACAATAGTAAAATAAACAAATCAATTGAACCTCATGCACCCTCATTGCCACACATTCACATTTTGTCAAATTGAGAAGGACATAAATTCATTCTTACATTCAACTCTTCTTTCCTCATTGCCTTGAATAATATTTCTCCATAACAGGTCTAGAGATATGTTACATATTGTTGGTTGCACATTTTCTTCCAATGTGAAGCAAGCCAACATAATTTCCAACATCAACATTGAATGTCTTATTCTATTAATAGTATATTCAAACTGTAAAATATTCACCATCATAGACAACAACTATTATTCCTCTTTTATATTTTGATTTATCCATGTCAATATGTTTGTCTGGGATGCCCGTTTTAAGGGGTCATATTATTTATTTATCAAATATGATGTTCACACAAAAAAGAATGTATTTGATGTAATACTACTACCAATATCACCCAATTAGTGTGGTAGTTTGTTGTATCTTGAAATTTGTGGTGTGTTATTGTTTCAAGTTTATCAATAACCGTATATCCACTTATTCATCCATATACCCAATAGGTATGCAGATATGTGTATGGTGCGGGTATAGAGTTTGGAAAAGTGGGTATATACCCATACTCATACCCACTTAACTAAACAATTACTATTATAGATATGTGACCATAACCGCACCATACCCTACCCATTTACAGCCCTATAATAGAGTGCCATAGGTTGGATCTAGACTACAAAGGGTGCACTAAATCAATAGTATTGCTTAACGAAATATCATTATTGATCTTAGTCTATGATTTAAGAAACACATATATGTTGTTCCATGGAAAGTTAAATTTATCTATATGGTGATGTGTAGGATAACATTTTATCATTATCATGTCTTCTTCTTTTTCTCAGTAAGCGCCTCCCATATCTTTATTAAAAGGAAATCATTATCATGTTGTATTAGAGGAAATATAAGTTTTTTGTAGCAAATATAATTCTTACTTAGCTTTTGTTTTGGTTTGACCACTTAACCTAGTGTCTTCTGTGTAAAGGTCCAATTAAATATACTTTTTAGAAAGAGAAATCTTGTTGATTAATGACCATATTTGGTGTGGGTTCCCACATATCATGATTTAGTAGGTCGGTTAACAATGTTGTAAGTACAAACTTTTAGCCCAGTCGAATACAAACTCCAAATTGGGTTCAACTTAAGCATGGGAGTAGCTCAAAACGATGTCTTTTATGATACATTGAAATATATTGGTTGGAATAGAAACAAAAAATAAGGCATCATCTTAATGAATATTTTTCATCATTAGTTAATGTACTTAAATGTGTACATTAAATTGAAATCCACAAGAAACATACAAAAAAGTGATAATGTTGATAAACATATATATGTTTAACCCATTCTTCTATTACATATCAATGTATGTATTGTTTAATACATAAGTTTCTAATTCTAGAGTTACTTCATAATTTTTGAAACCATGTTATGAATTTGTATGAGAAATGCTTGGCACTACATAGCTCTTGATAAGGATTTCAAGTTACTATGACTTTCTACATATATTATCACTCCCTAATATTATGAAGGTGGATAAAAAGTATCTAACATTAGGACTAAGAAAGCTACATAAAGAATAATGGATGACCATAGTAGAAAGAGAAATTTAAAATTGTGCACGACATATATTTTAGAAGTAGTTGTAGTATATGACCCTAGTTTTGTGTAGTTGAGAAAAATAAGGATTTGTTCAAAATGAAATCATCATGTAACTTTTTTGTAAACATTCTTTAATTAATTTAAAGTTTATTTTAGTTTTCTACCAAGAAAATGGACTAAATGCTAAATCTGAAGGTATATTCTAAACCTGATCACCCAGATTCACATTATCTATACCCATTTAAGATAAAAAAATGATGTCCCTATTCATCTCAGGTCCAAATTCACTATTTTGAGGATGATGTTCTGACGTGTTACATTAAATCTCAGTCGTGAAATACTCAATAATTTTTTTTTCAAGGTGGGTCTTTAGTGTTAGATGTAAGGTTAGGATTAGATGCAACAACTTGTAAAAAAATATTTCAGTTGCTCAACTCATACATTCATCAAGTTAAAAAATTCAATCCTAAAAAATAATCAGGTGCATTTATTGTAGAGAGGAATAGGGACTCTTTAAAGACACCAGATAGGAAGAGAGGACTTAACCCCAATCACTGTGGGTTAATGGCATGATATATGAATGTTACAAATTGCTAAAAAGTACATTTATAATATTTGTAATGTATTAGGTTTTGAACCACGTACGAAAAATAGAATTAACATGTTTGAGTATAATAAGTATGTAGTATAGGATATAGTGTTCTGTTGCAATCTTGAATAAATAAGGGTTCAAAATTCAACTAAAATAGGAATATAATATAATGAAGCTATTGTTCAGTTGTTAACAAGTTTATAATAATAATCTTCATATTTAAGCACTATCGTGAATAAATTCTACCTTTATTTGCAATCTTATAAGCACTTCTTAAGGACACCAAATTATATAAATTTTTATACATCATGTTTGGTTCATGTTATTCAAGTAGGTATTAGTTTGATATGAACACATATGAAGTTTCTATATGATTAGATCATGTAATAAATTATCAACATCCTTTAAAAAAATGCCAAGTTTGTATCTTCAGGAAATAATATTGTTACGAAGTTGTAATGTGCATGAGGTTGTATATACTAAGACAATTTGATGATGATGTGATTTCCTTCAAGAATATATAACGAATGCAACAGATCCAAAATTATCTGATGTATAAGAAAATTTATGTGGTAATGACTATGTTTAGATAGAGTTATATACTTAAATAAACACTTTGGGCATGTAAGCTACTATCTATGGAGTTTAGACTTTGAGGATAGACTCCATATATAATGGGTCCTTGAATTGGGTGTGACACACAATATTATTTGATTTAACTTAGTGTATATTCAAGACAAGTTGACCTAGTATGTTTAATGGGTACATCAAACTAAAATAACCTCTCTGTATATGGATACCTTATTACCTCATTATTGAGTCTTGTGTGGGTTCCATAACGTCTTGAGTTAGTATGTGAGCTTAGAATTGATGGGACTATGGAGGTTCCACCTCATAGATGGTATCTTCAAGATGGGTTCTCCTCAAGTTTGAAATTTATCAGCCAAATTGTATCTCAAGAAACCTAAGACGTGTATCTTGTGAATATACTAAAAGGTGATCCTTAGTACTAGAAAATGAAGAATAATTTTATTTCAATAACTATCACATCATATATATGATATTTAAATGTGTACACTACGTAACAATTTCCAAGAGACATATTTCTAGAGATTATTGTAGAACCAAACTCCTAGATTAACATAATTAATCCATAAAGTAGGGCTAAGGATTTAACTAATCTCAAAACAAGTCAGAAAACAAAAAAATGCTTCATCAAAACCATGATGTGATCAGAAAAAATTAGTGGAATCATAAACACATAACTCATCATGTCACAACTGGGCTCAACTCAAATCAACTCAATCTTGTCTCAATGTATAACTTACTGGTCTCAACACGTAACTATTTTTAACAAGTCAATTGTCACATTATAAGAACAAATCTCACATAGACAATGTAACGAGTGGGACCAGAGTGGAGATCCACTCTTCATGTTGAATAGGGAAATATAACCATCATATTCCAAATATCAAAGAAATGATGAATTTCATTATTTACCAAATGGTATATATGAATACACACACACAAACATATATATATATAGAGAGAGAGAGTCAGGATAGAATACACTCGAGTGTACAGATCACACCATACACCCCAATGGTGTTTGCCTATCTAGACCATGTTTTTATAAAATCTAATCCATTGATCTTCATGGTTACAATAATAATATGTCACATACAAAATTTGAACTCATTTGGATAAGTTTAAGTCACTCATACAAGGACAACAAAATTGACACACAAAACTAATTTGAAATACATGATTTTTACCTCCTTTAGATGCACGACCTATAATTGTTCAAATGAGCTAAAATTTATTATATAATATGTTCTTATGATAATTAAGAAGATCAACGGTTTTTTTCAAAAAATTATTGCATCTTCAAAAATGACTGAGGTGTACGGTGCCTCCAGTACACTCGAGTGTACACTAGCCTGACTCTCTCTCTATCTCTCTCTCTCTCTCTCTCTCTCTATATATATATATATATATATATATATATATATATATATATAGCTAAAAGAATATTGTGTACCCGAGTACATGTAGCTTACATGTACCCACCTTCATTTATGATGATTGCAAAATTCTAATGAATAATACAACCTTATGGATGTAAAGTATACCCCTTAGATAAGATGTATACAAAAAATCACCACAATCTGATATTCATAGATCATCCACCAAAAGAAAATGTGTATTTTCTAATCAATGGTAAGTTGTAGAATTTGTATAAACCATTGAATGATGTCTTGCTATATCTCATGATCTATATGAGATATGGTTTTGATTTTTTAAATACGTCTAATCTATACAGTTTTGAATCAATCCATATGGTTGGATTTTATCAACATACTCCACATGTGCTATTTTTATGGCTGAAATAAATAAGTTACATGTACCGACCGGTGCACACTTCCTAACCTCTCTCTCTCTCTCTCTCTCTCTCTCTCTCTCTCTCTATATATATATATATATATATATATATATATATATATATGCTTTCATTCATTGGTCGCGCCGATAGTTACCTGCTTCAAATTGATTTACTTCTTTTGGAGTTTCTTACTTTAGACATGTAGAGGGTTATTCAGAACTATTATTTCATATGCATAAATAATTACATTTGTATCAAATATACAATTACATATTTGTTTCAGAATTTTTACTGTGTATTCTGTCTAGTTTTAATTTTTTTAGTTGAATGGTTACTTTGTGGTAAAGAAGTTACTTTTTTTATCCAGAGAGTTACTTTTCTAACCAAATAGTTATTTTTCGAGCGGCACAGGTAGCGAATTTCAGCTTACCCATGCAGATCTTAAAGATAACCCTATATATGTTTGTGTGTGTGTGTGTGTGTGTGTGTGTATATATATATCACAAAGCATAAAAATTAATAAGCACCAAATATAAAACTATAACAAAGTTTTAGGATGATTCATCTAGAATTTTTCCTCCCTATAAAGGTGGTATAGGAAAGTAACAAATATACATCTAGAAAATCTAATAACATGCAAGACCCCTTGTAAAGGGTAACTGGGCCATTCTAAGCCATCCTCAAGCGCAAACTCCTGGATGTTGCCTTCTTGAGTCCTTGTCCTCTAATGTATCTACAGGCGGGTGGAAGGGGAATATCACCCATAAAATACAAAACAAAGGCATACATCAATAAGCATTGAGTATGTGCATATAAACAATATTTGTGTATTAATTTGGGTTAAAGTATAAAAATGATGTTCCCATGAAAGAAGGCCATAGAAAAGTAGGTAAATTCAATAAGATTTAAATCAAGAGACCGAGGCATAATATTTTTGGAGAGCAATATTTGAAATACAAGAAACTTGTGTCATAGAAAACAGTCAAAATTTCTAGATAAACATTATCTTTGCATGCATAAACAATCTAGCCTAAATACATCTAAAATAGGGTCATAACACCATAGAATCATGATCTAAAAGATAAGGATAAAAATAAACACCCTAGAAATAATACACACTCTTTATAAGTATGATTGTACATAAGGATCACTATTCTAGATATTCTAGTCAAAACTTAGCTTGCACAAATGAAGTGGCAAAATAAGCATTTTAGTCACTATCACATAAAAAGGAAAATGTAGAAGGAGGGCTCCAAGGTCCTATTATACAATAGTTATACAACATTATTAGGAGCTAAAAAGACTTCAAATCAAGATATATGAATATTAAACAATTCATTTTCAAGGAGAATTAATAGTTCAAGGGACGCCTCTTTGGGGAAGTTAGGGTTTAGATAAATAATACCCAAAACAAAATAGAGAATGTACATACCTGATATCTGTGACTAGTCCTATTTCTATTGGTGGAATTCTCCATTCAGTAGTATCCAAGGATTGGTGTTGAATGAGACATAACGCAGAATAATAGTTTTTACTATTTGTCATGAAATCAAAAGTTATTCAATTTGGGTTATTTAGGATTAGGTACTCCATCTAGGTTTATTATTCTATTTTTCTTATCAATTACATCTCTATAGGTTTCCATCTAGGTCATATGTGATCAATATTACATGTCAAGATATATGATCATTTTCTCTAGAATAGAACCCCACATGTTATTCCCTCTATAATAGCATGGTTCCGTTTAATTAGTAGGGTTGAAGATGTTTATCATATGATGTATATTAAATACTAGAGTACCCTTAATAGGAATGTATGGGGTTTAATCCAACATAACTGAGCCACAAACTTAAACTTATACCTCAATTATGTACATTAATACAAGTACTTACCAAATTGTTATATGGAATTAGATTGTTTTATATTATAAAGTAACAAGTTCCCTACCCTCATCCAATTGTATATATATTAATAAAAGTAGTTCAATTTATATGTTCTATCTCTTTCATATTATTGAATTTAAGATAGGACGCTACAATCTCCCCCATTTAGAATCTTGACGTCCTCATCAAGCCTCAACTATATGGCATTGTAATAGTTCCCCATTTTTGTGCAAACCCAGAATGAACCATGGGCACTCGGCTCTCAATCACGACTACCAACACAAGCGTGGATATATCACCATGGACATTCCTTTCCAACATGCCTGGACCATATGACTCAAGATTGGCAAGTCATATGCCCATATGGGCCCCACCTATTGGAGGGGTATGGCTCTATTACCATTTTTAGTGTATAAGCCCATTGCCCAATGCTCTAGTAGAGTTTTATGAGTGATGACTACTCCACATACCACAACTTGCCTTATATGCGCACTTTGTCCTCACTCAAACAGAACGTGGGATCAACTTCCTGACTGGTCACCAATCCTAGTACTACTCCAATTTGAGCATGCTTAACTTTGGAGTTCTTAGTGATGGGATCCCAGAAAAGGAGGTTTCTTTGGTGATATGGGTAATCCAATCATTCATTTTAAGATTATTTTTTTAGGCCTTAAATCTTGGGATGTTACATTAACAAATCTAGGTGTTATTGATAAGAGTAAATAGTTTATCTAAAGATTATGCATAATAAAATAGATTACTAATAAAAGTTCTAACTTCCATCTTTTTAGAACTGTACATGCTGCTGACCGATGCTAATACATTAGTGGAGTAAAACTTTGGTAATTAGTCATTATTTTATTTATTTTTGTTCATGGATTTTATAACCAACCCTCCTAGTTTGTCCAATGTTTACTCTTTATAATATGTTATATTAATTCTTAGAAATGATATTAAATGGATGAGTAACCTACCAATGTTGGTTGCATGAATGGAGATCTATGATGAGCAAGCTCATGTTAATCTTGGTTTTCTCCAAACTGGCTGGCATTACTCTTGGACATACATGACTGAGGAATATCCATTGTTTCCATTACATGTACATCAAGTTCAATCATTGAGCACTAGCAAATAGATCCATAGAGATCATCAACAGTTGGGGTATAATGTATCCCCTATAGGACACTATAGCCTTGAAAGAAGGTTTCCATATTAGCAAGGTATCTAGACATAGACATAGATAGGAAATAATCAACATGGTGGTGACAACACCTCTCAACCTATCGGCCATGGTTACATAGTGTGAGACTGCACTACAACTATGTCTATGTCATCATTAGCTGGCCAAGCAAGCCATACTCGACACTCCATAGAGTTTGTTGGTTTGAGATTTTAGGTGGTGAAGGAAAAAGATAGGGGTGGATCTCTATGGTGGAAGTTGATAAGCAAGTTCGTCGAAGACTACCACAAAAAATGGTGACACTTCTATGACCAAGACAACCAACATATGGGGAAGGCAGGAAAGCAATGGTTGTAACCTAAAGTTGTAGATAGAAGAGATAGAAAATGAGGGAAAGGAAGAGAATATAAAGAAAGATGATCAGGATAAGAAGGGAGGTTGGGATGAGATCAAGGGGTGACAAGAAATCTTGAGTCATAGAATGATGATTTTGTGGTTAGTGTAAGGAGAATAGGAAAGGAGTGAAGAAGAAACAATCATTGATGCTTGCCTAGCTATCAACATTAGTTTGCATAATGAGGAATATGGATAGAGGAGAGGTGCAATGGTGTCGGTAACATTGGGGGATATTGCAGTGGTGTTGGAGGCACTAGTGGAGGTTATGGTCTCACGAATTGATAATGTCCAAATGATGAGGGAAAATGCAGTACCAGTTGGTTAAGGTTGTAGAAGAGCAGAAGTCAAACATGTGCAAGGAAGAAGAAGGAGAAAATTCAGATAATGGAGGTGACATGATCACTTTTAATTAGTGGTGGCAGACCAAATAAATAAGAAAGAAGGGTGCACCACCATACTTAGTTGATGCAATACAATCTACTAGCCATTGTACCTACTGGAAATGACCTCCCCTCCGCTAAGAAGCTTGGTGCAAAGTTGAAGACCTAAATGACAACTAGGATTCTTGAGGGGTGGGGTAAGTAAGACAAAGAAGAAGATATTGGAAGAGAGAGATAGGGAGTAATAGGAAGGACATGGAGATAATAAGTGAGGGAGTTGGCGGTACCACCCATTACAATGTAGGGAGGATGTATAGGGTGTTGACCCATGGTTAGAGTGAAGAACAAGTATAACACCCGCATGAAATATTATTGTTAAGTGATTGAAGAAAAGAAACGAATGATGGTAGTGAAATACAGATATCTAGTACATGAATGTGTACTAAAACTATAACTTTCAACCAAATAAATGAATATACAATTGAATATTGATTAATATAAAAATTAATAGATATGATAATTAATATATATATATACATACATATATATACATATATATATACATATGCATACATACATATATATATATAATCCAAATTTGAGTATGTTACAGACAATGCATTGCCTCAAATTGATTCTTATTTACAACATGATAACACATATAATATATATTTATTATCACAACATATTTCTAAAGATTGGTAACCATAAAAAATATACAACTTCTTAAAATACAAGAATTTGCAACACAACGATATCTAATTAATGTTTGTGTGTGTGCATTTACTCTAAATAACTAATAGAACCTCACAAAACTATCAGTCAAGCCTCCACGAAATCCACACATTCGATGCACTCCATTGATTATCTAATAAGTATAGTTAAAATATTTTAGGAGTTGGTTATGCCTCAATTAGTGAGAATTTATCACCTAGAAGAAAACAATATCCATGGTTTTTTTTATTACATGGATTAGTAAGTAGCTGCAATGTGTAAGCAAATCATGATACCTTACAAAATATTTGATAAACATCCAAGACATATATTCATAAGAAACACGCCAAGATTGTGTAATCTTGTTACTACATCTTTTAACATAATTACAAAATGCATCTTAATCACATTGACCTCATGTCTTCTCTTCTTAAATAAATCAATGTGGTACCACATACTACATGCAATCACACCCTTACCTGATGTACCAACTTCTATGAGTAATTTCTCAAGGGCCCAACTACTCAATGTGATAAGAAAGGGGTCCAACATTCCAATGGATAGGAGTTTGAATATAGGGCTGGACTATCTCCTTCCATTTGTAACTAGTATTGCAGTCTTGTTCCCATCTTGGTCAAACTTTCCTCAAACCCTTTGGGCTAGGGACCCATTCCCAACACTTTGGGAATTCCTCCAACCCAATCATAACCTCACAAATTCATCTTACATGTCACTACACATGTTGTACATTATAATCAGTTTCACATAACCCTTAATCTTCTCTCATGTTCATGTTATGCACCTCATAGGCATCATCAACATCATCATTACCATCATAACATAATCCATGCACCAATATTAGGTTATGTGTATCTGTTATGTATATAAGTATACACTCATTCTGTTGCGGAAGGCACCATCACAAACATATTAAGCTATCTTTTCTCTTAGGAATTCATATTCATTAATAGAGTGACATAATTCATCTTGAAATTAAGGCTATCAAAATATTAAAAAACCTAATCAACAAGTATTCAATATGCATAGAAAATCATATTCTGTATGAAGACAACCCATGGTAAATCATCACAAAATGCACACTAGAAGAGCTACCATTTTAGATATAGAATTTATAGTGTTTTTTTTATTTATGTTCACTAATACAAATAGGGACTACTAGAGTAAGTACCAACATCTCAACATGTCACATAAGCAAGAAGTAGGTACATAAACATGTAAGATGGTAAATTCAGCTTTATCATTTATGAATTGCCTCTTCATAATAGAACCATTAATACATCAAGCAAGAAGAAGAACAAGTGACATATTCCTATAAAAATTTTAGAATATGAATGAGAGATAAGGTTGTCATTCGTCCTTGAACAACTCTGTACTACAAACATGGTTGTAGATTAATCAAACATAAAATGTCATTATAATTGCAAGGCAAGAAGAAACTAGCATTTCTTTGGGAAACAAAGGGCTGAAAATCTATATTACATCCAAGCCGCAAAACAAACAAGTGAAAAAATCCAAGAAAACATCATACAAGCATCAAGAACCACCATGAAAATATAAAAATGCAACTTCCCACTCCTTCAATCAATTTCTACATGTCACTTGAGAGGGAAAAGTATTTACCCACCTATATAAAGATTAAAACAATGCCAAGAAAGGTCCAACAAGCTCCTATCCTCAAGTTCAAACCTTCAGGAAACAAGGTTCATCGCCTTCTTTGTTCAACCTATGGAAAACATCGACACAACCTTCTCACAGTAAATATTAGCTCACATGGCATAAACAAGCCTTTTAATTGACATATCCTTCCTCATTCCTTGCCAAGGAATCAAGAAACTGGGGTAGACAAAGAAGAAAACTTGGTATCTCCATTATCCAACCAAGAACATGCATTCATAGTGTCAAGAAAGAATATAGGAGAAGAAGTCTACAAAGAAAGGGAGAAACCAACCTCTCAAGTAGGTTCTTAATTAAGATCTCCTATGCATCAGCCTTCTCCAATAAAAGGAAGGGTGCTCTGCCTCTAGATGTCTCATCCACTAGTCCTATGAGCTCAACACCTGCATTGGGTAAAAGGGTATTGATGTAATGTGGGGGGGGGGGGGGGTTCTCCAACTATTTATAGCCCAAATATACCAACACCCCAATGGCTCTACTAAACAACACACATAGAAACTAACTTGACATGATTCAGGGAATTTGATAGGATATAGACCAATCTGGCTTGATTTCCCTTTGTGCAAAACCCAAAGAATAATTTCAACCATTCCCTCTTATTTTTATCCATATAACATCAACAAAGGTCAAGGACCACAATTTTACCCAGATTGAAAGGATTCTGATTGGATTCTAGTCTACAATATGTGTAGTTGACATATTCATTTATTCATATAAAACCATCAACCTTAATGGGAAGGACAACCATATTCCTTGAATCCAGCCTGAGTTCAACATGCACATGACCAAAGACTCATGGGTCGATCTCCTATGAAGTCATCCTCATGATCTCACCCTAATTGGTCAATTTAACATTGACGTTGGCCATGTATAGGGGTCTAAGATCCAGAAACAACTCTATCCCAACTAACTCTTATCAGTCATTGACATTGATCTTCTCCTACTAACATGGTTGATTTGAAAGTCAACTCAACTGTGACGACAGACCCCAAACATCAGATAATGATGAGTGCGGAAGAAAACATTAGCAGTGGATTAACAAAAATCACTAAAAATTAAAACCTTTTGCAAAGAGATCCAATTCTAGGAAACTCTTAGTAACAAGAACCAAAGTATTACATGTGCATTCTGGCCCACAAGTACATACCATGTACCATCTCTTCTTGAGGATTACATACATTAATTGCTCTGTTAAGTCTATACATGAGCAACACAAAACCTCGAGGCATTCAAGCCAAAATCTCAGATCGATTATGAAAACACCAAGTACTAACTCCAAGGACCTGAGAGTACAAAGATGACACATAGGACTCTTATCTACAAGACATGACAGTCAGTATCTCCACCTGAGATTTCATTGTTGTCCTTGATGATGTTGTCCTTCCCCTATTGTATGGTCTCTACCTCCTCATCCTCGTCCACCTTAAAAGGTTGGATCCCATGGGGGTGAGACAATTGAAATTGTCCCAGCGAGAGATATAACTCTCCTCCAGAAACATTATTATTGCAAATAACATTATAAAACTGAGCAGGGGTTCTTTTATATTAACAAACATTATTAATCATTGAATGAACAAAATAAGATGATATCCTTTCTTTACGAGAACATTACATCTACCCATGGTAGAATTATAAATCATCTATCTACTTTGCAAGGAATGTAAGGAAACATATATATCATCTATCAACTAAAGATGCATAAAATAAATGTAACATCAGCCAATGATTTTCATATTCAATCCTTAAGCAAACATGCTATATGGCTGATTACATTTTATAATCACACTTATGCCCTGAGGAGATGAGATATACCGCTCATACTCCAACCTTCGGTTGCAAAACCCAAAGTCAGTGCCATACAAGGTCAATGGAAGAGCCGATTACCATGACCTCCCTCATCTCGGTCAGTACGAGATCTCATGCATGACATCTTGTGTCACTGCTAAATAGCTTTTCAGGGTATACTGGCAACTTCGCTATAGAGCTATAGTGGCGGCTGCACTCTCTTCGCAATCAAGAGATCTCATGTTTATCTTACATCAATCCGACATTAAACATCATTGGGAGATTCATGATACATCCATCCCGACACATATAATGAAGGATTGAGAGATCTCGTGTTTATATCACATCAATCCCACATTAGGGCATAAGGTATTCGTGCCCATAACCCCCACATATTCAAAAATATGCGTTCATCGGGTTATGCCACGGAGCAACCCATTTCACCATCAGCAAATCCTGACACTGATGGATCTATGGCCAGGGAACTACATGATAAGGTTCCACTTGATTAATTAAGTGTATTACCATATTCTTTTAGCATCAATCAAGTTTTCAAACATAAACTATTATGACAATTGCTACAAGGGAAAGTGTAATACATTTATCAAGTAATTTTCAAAACTTTATAAAACATCGGGATCTCAATCCCTCATCTCATTACTGGAATTTCACATCCCTCAACAACACTATTATCATGTTTATTAGATCTGGGTATTCAAACCCTTAGTTAATCAGTGTACAAGGTTACCACTTATCAGGTAACTTTTACCTCCAGGTCATTTGACCAAGGTATGCATGATACTTTCTATACAAGCATCTCACATGGCTCACAAGGCCCATTAAGTATCTTGTCACCTCTCACTAGGAAACAAATTATTACATGGCTCACAAGGCCATTACATCTTGTCACCTCTCACTAGGTAACAACTTATTCACATGGCTCACAAGGCCATTACACATCTTGTCACCTCTCACTAGGTAACAACTTATTACATGGCTCACAAGGCCATTGCACATTATACTTTTATTCAAGTATTTAACATGCCTTACGAGGCTTATGCAACAAAAGAATTACAACCTTCCCATCATTAGGGCTAGGGTTTCCGTTTCTTAGCAATTTAGGGTTTCTCTTACATATCATCACCCTTTATTAGGGTTAGGGTTTCCCTTTCTTATCAATTTAGGGTTTCTCTGACATATCATCACCCTTTATTAGGGTTAGGGTTTTCCATTTTTAACTATTTAGGTTTTCAAGATCGTATTTTTTAATGATCAAACCCTAATTCATTGCTCCACACATCTAGGAGCCAATATTGATATCATAAATATTCAATCATACTTATTTATTCTAATCATTTATCATTAAATGAATTATGAACACAAGGTATGAGTTTCTCTCTCATCTTTACCAGAATATGATTACATCATACTTTATTAACTTGGCTTAACCTTTTCTTAATGTATGTTAGCCTACACTTATCAAAGTGCATTACATCTCAATGTGACGATTGACATAACACATTTCAAGTGTTATTCATCCAAGTATATTGGATTTAGGGTACATCAAGGTGTATCAACCTTGAGGTACTGGATGTGATATCTATCATGTCTTGATGTATCACTTCCCTCATCACTTTTAACTTACTTAAGTTCATCAACTTATCTTATATTAGGATATTTCCCATCCTAATACTTTATGCACCAACTCATCACATTATTCATGTAATGTATTGGTCATAAGTCACTCATTTGAATTATTCAACCATTATCAATGATATGGACTCATCTCAGATTAAGGCATTATTGATATAAGGTTATCCATTATCAACCACTTTAGGTGTTTCACCTAACAATATATTAGTCAGTATTCCATTATTAGGAATAGGGTTTCCTATCTTTATCAATTAGTGTTTTACATAACATCACCCTATGTTGGGGTTTCACATGACATCACCCTATATTAGGGTTTCACATAACATCACCCTATGTTGGGGTTTCACATGACATCACACTATATTAGGGTTTCCCAACATATATTAATTAAGGTTTCTCATCCCATTACCTGAAATTAGGGTTTTTCAACCCATGGCCCAAAATTAGGGTTAGGGTTTCTCATCTCCATTGATTAGGGTTTTATGCTTACCTCATTAGTCCAAACCCTAAGTCAGTGCTTCCACATATCTTGGAGCACATAACATTATTAAAGTATTAAATCATACTCATCATTGTTCCATGTACTAGGTACACACATCACCATCATACATTATTTAATTGACTTATCCTTTCACTAAGTACATACATCTACACTTATTATGGTGTATTGAATTTAGTACTTTCATAGGCATTGAGTAATAATCATTCTAATTATACCAATCACCTAAGTACTTTAAAGGTACTTTCATTGGAATCATCCTTGAAATACTCTTCAACCACTTATGGGGTTATTAGTACTTGTATAATTTGAATCAATTGGACCTTCAAACGGTTTTGAACCAAATGAACCTTCAAACGGTCTTGGATCAATTTCACCTTCAAATGGTCTTAAAGTTACTTGACCTCCAAATGGTCTTGAGGTGCTTGACCTTCAAACGGTCTTGAAGACCGTTAGACCTTAAACGGTCTTGGTTCAATTGAATCTCCAAACAGTCTTGAACCTTTTGTACCTCCAAACGATCTTGAGGTGCTTGACCTCCAAACGGTCTTGAGGTACTTGACCTCCAAACGGTCTTGAGGTTCTTGACCTCCAAATGGTCTTGAGGTGCTTGACCTCCTAATGGTCTTGAGGTGCTTGACCTCCAAACGGTCTTGAGGTGCTTGACCTCCAAATGGTCTTGAGGTGCTTGACCTCCAAACGGTCTTGAGGTGCTTGACCTCCAAACGGTCTTGAGGTGCTTGATCTCCAAACGGTCTTGGTCTCAATCATCCTTAAACGTTCTTGATCTCTTGATCAACAAATGGTTTGAAGACCGTTTGATCCTCAAATGGTTTGAGATCGTTTAGTCCTCAAATGGTTTGAAACCATTTGGTCAAATCAGAATTGAAACCGATTGAACCTCAATTAGGGTTTTGACATCAATTGATCTAGGGTTTTGAAACCACTTGAGCTAAGGTCATGAAATCAATTGTATTTGATTGTTTAAATTTATTAGATCATGAGACCAATTGAACCTTGAGTCTATTGAAACTGTTTGGTCTCTAAACAGTTTTGAAACCGTTTGACCTCTAAACGGTTTTGAAACCATTTGATCACTAAACGGTTTTGAAACCGTTTGACCAACAACAAAAGTGAAACCATTTTCTTTTGATATTCTTGAGGTGTGTGCGAAGATGATGTCATCATCATCAAGCTTTAGACCTTCGATTTCTACTGACATACATATGATGAATGCAGCAATTTATTCAATAAGAACATAAAGGATTAACATGTGATGAGATATTGAAATCAATAATAACGTTGATGGGTTCAAGTTATATAACCCGCCTTCAAAGTAGCTTCAAAGATCCAAGATTCACGTATCTAATGGTGAATGAAGCTCCTTCAACTATCCAAGGCTTGTTTCCAACTCTTTGGATGCAAAAGACAATCAAGGTTGGACATTGGATGGAGGAGAGAAGAAATTCAATGTTGAAATCCGATTTCAACCATCAATTCAAGGTTGAAGATGATCATGGAGCTTACCTTCAGCTTGGGGAGCATTTTCCTCCTGCTCCTAAGCTCCTTGGTCGTTGGCCAAAGCAAAGAAAGAAAGTGGTTTGCAAAATGGCCTTTCAAGTAAGGAGGAAATTGAATATATGTAATTGATTTTCTAGGAGAGAGAAAGTAGAAGAAAATCTATCCACTTTCTTGCCACATGCCCCCTCCCTTCCTTGCCTTCGAAGACATCTTTATTTCCTACTCAATATTCTCTCGTTTATCCTTGAATTAAAAGCAATCACTTAAGCACCTTAATTAATATAATACTATTATCCATTTTTAGTGGACATTACTTTTTAATTAACAAATGTGAGTGGATTTCTTCACCTACTTGGGATATTTCAGTGCAACTCAAGTCATTTGGACGTCCTTGTACTATAGGATTTCAACCACAACCTTTTTAGTTGATGGGCATTTCAATTAATATATTTGTTTTTGCTACAAAATAAATTAGGGTTTCAATTATGCTTAAATCTTGATTATTTTATTATCAAGATTATCTCTCCTCAAAAGTAATTAAAACAAGATGCCCCATTCTTTTTATTTTATCCAAATGATACCAAGAAACAGTAGGGACATTCTTGAAGTGGTATTTTACATATCCAAACCTAGATTTTGGGTAATTTGCAAATTACACCAAAACTAGCATTCATTACACAAGCATTACTCAAACAAGCTCCTTCTTGGATTTTAGACTTACAAAAGCCATACCTCAACATCACTCTCATTATTATGATGCTAAAACACTTGAGGAACATTTATAATGTAACATTTGCAAGGTAACCCCTTAAATTGGGTAAATTGTACTTTAGTCCAAAATAGGTAAAACATTATTTCAACATTATTCAAATAGGGCCAAAATTGAAACATAAGTTCTCCTTTAGTCATAATTACTTTTCAAAGGATAAAGACAAGAATATAAATGACTTACTTAAGTAAAAATTTTAGGGTTAAGGAAAAACCTAAGTCAGGGATGTTACATCAACTAGGTCTGAAGGTCATGAAAACCATCCACATTGTTTATCATCTATAAATCTATATGTGCAACCATTTTTAGACATACACATGCACATCATAAAACCTAGAATGAATATGTACACATACATCTTCTCATTGAAACTACAAGATTTCAATGCATATTGTCATTTCCTTAAGCATAACAACTTTCCAACTAGGGCACTGAAGGTCTCGCCATAATATTTCTAAACCAGGATAGAAATGGGTTGTTGGACAATGGATTTAACGATATAGAAAATATTGGATACAAAAAAAGTTATTGGAATTAATGATATAGGAAATATTGGATAGAAATGAGTTGTTGGGTAATGGATTTAATGATATAGCCCATGTACATCCAGCTCCAGATCATGGCTACCAGGAAAAGCATGGCTCCATCACCACTCATAGCCCTTCCTAACTTGTTTTTACTATATGTCTCAAAGATTGGCATGCCACAATCCCATGAGTGTCGCTCCTACTAAAGAAGAATCGGATCTTATACAGTTTGTAATGCCCAAGCAACTTCCAAAGGATCTAGTAGGGTTTCAGGAATGACAAGTGGACCCATAGACCACCATTGGCCTCAGATGCACACTTTGTCCTCACTCACACATAGTCAAGGATCAACTTTCAAATTGGTCATGCATTCTGGTACTACTCTAGGTTGAGCACACTTAACCGAATAGTTCTTAGTGATGAGATCTAAAAAAGGAGGCACACCTTGGTGATATGAGTAATCCAATCATTTTTTAAGATAATTTTATTTGAGGCATCAAATCCAGGGATGTTACAAAACGCAACGTGGATAGAGAGAAGTTTGTTGCTTAGACTATAACAATAATAACCTATCTAAAAAGTACTAGGAAAAATATTTTGATAGTGCATGAGTCGAGTTTATCTTCCTTTGAATCAAACTTATGAACAAAAGTAGTACACCTGGAAATGAACAAAGTAAGATGAAAAATCATTTTTGTAGGAAAAACAACCAAGGGTGTCTTCCTATGTAGAGCAGATATGGTTCTTGATGGATAATATAGCATACAGTGAGAATATCTTCAGACCAATAAGACTTAGGCAACTTTCCTGGAAACATAAGGGTGCAATAAATGTCAAGAAAATTATGATTTTTTTCGTTCTACAATCCCATTTTGTTGTGGGATATGAGAACAAGAACAATTATGGATGGTTCCAATTTTAGAGCAAAATAAGACACCTGTCCCAAAACATATTCTAAAGAATTGTCAGTTTGGAAAATTGTAATGGATATATTGAATTGTGTTGAGATTATTTATGGAAGGTCTGAAAAACATCAATCATTTCATCATGGGAAATGAACAAGTACAACCAAGTTGTGCAAGAGAAATCATCAACAAAGGTAATAAAATAACAAATCCATTAGGACTAACTGTTGGTATGTATGCCCAAAGAGCCAATCATATGATGATTGGGATGTGGCAGTAGATACCAGATTTGATAATGATAAAGGTAAGTTTCTAATTGATTTTGTATATTCAATTATGAGATAATGAATTACATAATAAATGTCTAGAGAATCATATTACTCAATGATGTATGTATTCAAGTTACTAACCTTGTGGATGGGATCATACGAATAATAAGAGTACATATACATATTCACATTATGTTCCTGATCGGTTGTTATTGTGGAAGGTTGATAGACAACAATAACATATAAGATCAGAGTGTGAGTTGGTTGATGACTAAATCTCATTAGTCATGATATGGAAATATCAAACCAAGCACACATATACATGTTAGAGAATAGTGTATCAGACAGACCCACCGTGAGACTGACACATGGAAGCCATCATCATGGAAGTCATAGTCATCTCCCGTAGTGATGGTGGTATTTGTGGTTCTTAGAACTGAAATCACTACACTCATCAAATATTGTTGAGTACACTTTGACATCATCAAAAATAGTCTTGAAAGATGGGTTGTTACAAAGGTGATGATTGTGTGACTTTGACACATGGGGACTGGTTGTGAGTGATAGAGATGGGATTTGTCCCTCTAATAGGAGTATGATATCCAAGGCCTCTTGATTAGTGAGGCTGAGAAAAGTATGACCATACACATGTGAGTTAATATATGATATTGAGCTTACATATATCTCATGCAGTCTACTCTGGTTCAAGGAACAAGATTGAATAAAAATGAGGATGATTGATCCATGCCTCTAGTTCAATCTAGATATTAGTGATAAAGGAATTATAAAAACACTGTAACACCATACAAAGATTGTACGTTGAAGTTACTACCCAAATTTTCATTCACTTGGGTAGCAATGATGTGCGACTAGACACCGCTCATTACTTGTGATGTCATAAACTAGTTATGGACATTCACTGTCAACGTGATATGTGACCTATAGGGTCACACACATAGGAACTCATCTAGAAGAGGAGTTTGATCTTGAATTATCATTGAATTGATTACTAAAGCATTTAGGTATTTCAATTGACGCAGCGGATCAGCTGACTAGACTGCCAAATGATCAGTTTTAGTATTGAGACTATTGTTTGGAGTGTCAGGATGATTGTATTATAAATTGCTTGGAATTCTTCCTGGCCTGGCCTGCAAGATGCTCGTCTCATTTGTGCAAAATAGCTTCCTGGCTTGGTGCAAGATGCCCATCTCAGTTGCACCAAATGCCCGTCTCAGGGGTGCAATTTGATTGCATCAAGGATTAGTGATGACGTCAAGTTGAGTACTGATTAGAATTGAATTGCCAACATATGTGCAAAATAAGAAACTGCAAAATGAACGTCTGACATGCGAGATGACCATTTTGATGCACACATGTTGTGAAACTTCTAGAATTGTTTCAAAAATTTAAGAACTTTCGGTGCTTTCCACTCCCACTTTGATCCTGCATTGGTTGGGGACTGGGAACCCTACCCTAACACCTCCTATATATAAAGGGGTATTGGGGGCTTCCCAAAACACAACTACAACACAGACAATTGATAATTAGTTTCTCTGAAAATTGTTTTCCTCCCTAGTTGATGTAACCATGAGAGCCCAGGCAAGTCCTACCTGACTAGGGAGGGATAGCCAAGGGAGAGAAACAACTGAGGATCATTGTTGTGGGAGACCATGTTGGTGACTAGTACAACAACGAGAGGGACAACTCCTTCATATCTATTATAGCAAGACAACATGAGTTATAGTTGCTCCATGTGGACTACTATAGAGGTAGGGGTCCTTTGGCTACTGCTAGGAGAGGAACATGAACTCACACTCCATGGCAAGATCTGAGGAGCTATTGCAGTAGTTGTCTGAGTCTGCTATCCTTGGACGAGCAGTCAGCCGAGTCTGAGTGAAACAAGGAGCTGCACAAACACCATCCAAGATAGAGTGCACATCAACATCGATGAGGATTGTTGTTAGACTTGCTCCAGGACTAGGTATATCATTGTGAAACCATCCTTCCCATTACATAGTTATTGATGCGATCTACTAGTTAACGGGAAATACACTAATAATTTTTTTGTTTCCGCTACCTATTTGATGTTGTATTTCCCTTAAGTGGTATCAAAGCCACATCAATTAATTATGTCTTAGGATAATCGATATGATTGGATTTTTTGTTTTATCGAGTTTATTTATTGCATGTGATGTGAATATTTAAACTAGATTTATGTGCACATCTGTTTAATCACCGCGTAAAGAACCCAAATGAATATATATATATATATATATATATATATATATATATATACATACACACACACATATATATATGAAATTTACACACATCACCATAAAATAGGTTTTGATGGTGGATGTAAAGCATGGTTATGACCAAAACCCCAGATTTGTTGTGCATGGTTGTGGTTATTATTCCTATTATTAATCTATCTACGTACCGAGCCTCTCTCTTCTTTCCAAATGTAAATTAATGCTCTTCTTCCTATCCACAGAGTGGATAGGTGTAGAATATATACACATCATTTTTTATGAACATAAATTCTTATATGGATGAAAACCTTAAAGTTAAAGTAAATAAAGAAATTATATGTAGGCTCTACCTTGGATTTCAGCTATGGAAATATGTGGTGGGACTCAGTCTTTATAGTCACAACATCATGTGGTAGGGATATATCAACTTATGTTTAAGGTGGCTCACATCATAGAATGGTGACCAACCTATGTTTATGTGCACTATGTTGTGTATCATATCAGATCAGTTCCATGTGTAGAGGTCCATACATATATTCATGTAATGATTAAGCAGTGAAAATATATATATATCCTTAAACTTATTTAATGAATCATGGTCAGAGATGTTTCATGATGATAATGTTTGTTAGTGAAAGTTTTATAGTAAGAATGATAAGTGAGGACACACTAAGAAATGTGATATTTAGAGGTATACTTGAAGGAGTAGATCTCATCCTTGTTGGTTTACCAGTTTAATGATTATAGGTTAGTATGGTCTTTTTTTGTACTACATATTTTTTAGAATGAGGAACCCAAAAACCATAGTTCCAAGGAGGAACTTATGACACAAGTAAATTGTGATGTTTACTCGGTAAATAGTGAAAAATAATAGTAATCATTCTATGATCCAAGGTTAAACTGGTAAGTTAGTATCATGTTAATTTCTAGGGGCATCCAGACATGATGATGCTTTAAACATATGATGGTATAACTTATGGAGCCTAGGATCACAATATATGAGGTTCTACATGATGTTGATATAAGGTTGAGCCTACAAAAGGTGTTTTGATTAATGTTTCTTTTAGTATGCCTAAGGATAATAATGATTGTATGGTAATATGGTAACTACAAACACCCTTGGGTTTATGTAGCTAAGAGAACCATGGTGAGATGCTAAAGTTATTAAGAATGATGTTAAGAAAGTAATGTTAATTTAGTGTTTCTCCAAGATTAATGAGCACTTAGATGCAATGAGAATTTGGATGTAATAAGTACTTGAGTGTGATGAGCTCTTTAGAGAAATGAGCATTTCAGTGCAAGTTATGTGGAGAAATCACATTTGGAGCAATGAATACTTAGTTTTAAGGGGGATGATATGTGCTCATACACATACCTATGTTGTTTGTCTCTCTCTTTTATGTGCATGGGGTATGGGTCATGTACGCTAGTGAAGTGTTATAATAAGGTAATAAGACATGCTACCTTTAAATATACGAACGACTAGCGTGTATCCAGAGATGACACAAAGAAAAGGAGTTGAAAATAAAACTTTGAGGCATATAGTCACCTAACCTAATTAGTTTCATATTAAGAGCAAGATCACATACATAAGGTATATATTTTTGACATAGATAAGTGAGTTGGTTTTAACCAATACCCTTTCTCAACTCCCTCTGTGAAGAAACAAGATATATATATCAAGCTTCCTTAGTGGTATATGTGCATGTTAGTCAGATTTAGATGTTTAACCATGAGAGGGTTACACATTGGATGTGTTGGTGAACATTCAAAATTATATTACTGTTAATGCACGCATAATATCTAAAACCCTATGGTGGGTAGACCATTTCAATTTTGAGGGCAAAATTCTCATAAGGTGGGTAGAATTGTAACATCCTAAATATTTTAAGGGTCATAAAATCCTAAAGGATAATCTTCGATCATGTTCTAAGTACAATACTAATAATCTTTTATGAGTGATGTGTAAGGATGAAGATCAAGTGATGAAATCATTTTGATTAATTATTGGGTAGGTAGTTTAGTAGCAATTGGCAATTCATTTTGTGTAATTGTAACGAAATTTCATTTTTGGAGTTGATAATAGAGTCTTGAAAACTTTCCTTGGATGTGTAAGTATTTATGAATGACTTAGATAACCATGCATGTACACATATTTGGAAATTTATGTTAAAATATTTATTCAATTATTCCATAGATCACATGAACGATGGATAATGTACATAAGGTCCATGAGTAATCAAGTGTGACTTGGACTCCTCTTAGGCATATCCAAAGCAAGAAACACATCCTGGATCCATGGGGCTGGTGAGGTAATGGAGTTATCAGGATAATCCTAGTGCCGTTAGAAGACCTCATCGATCCAATCTCCACAGGTAATCAACACGGGATGATATTAGTCCTTATTTATACAATTATACCCATGATGTTCACTAGTAGGGCTTCTAATTATCTGGAGGTACCAGGTCATCCACAGAAGTAGAGAACAACCTAGATGTTTGGCTTCCGTCCTGTTAGGCTCATGCTGAAGGAATCACCCCACCTCTGCAAAGATCAGTAGGGAGGAGGTGGTGAGAAAGTCCTTGCTGCATCAACACACATAGGCGGCCTCTTTAGGTGAAAGCTCGGCGGCTCACCGTTCTGGAGGTGCATCTGTCCACCTTGCACAAGGAGGAAGCACCGCTCTTGGGATCTTGAAGGATCTCAAACCAGCAAGGTCTTGGTCTGGTGGGTAGCAATGGAACATAGGCCAGGGGTTACGCGATGCCCCTTCTTCCTTTGGGAGCGGCGAAGAAAGCCCCTACTGTGGCAGTGCCCATGTATGCACTTCCAGGAGGCGCGAAGGGCCAGTCTTTGCGAGGGGGGTGATTGTTGAGAAGGAGAAGTGAGGGACAAGAAGCGGCACCCTAGAAAGCCACAGAGGGGGTTGTGTCCCTAAACCAATCACCATATCTTACCTCCTTAAGCCAAGCCCAAGGTCGATCGTCTTTCCCCAGACCTGAAAGTCGTAACTCTGCTTTACAGAGTAAACAGAGGCATCAGGCAAGGAAGACGACGCATCAGAGTTCGGGTTACTGGGTTACAACTATAATGCGGATCCAGCCCGAGATCTAGCTAGAACACCTGGAACAAAAAGAGTGTACATGGTGTGCTCAGCCCTTGGATCAACCAGGAAGGTCTTCAATCGCCCTAAAAGGTAAATGTTTTCAAAATTCATATCTTCTGATTCATAAGCTGGATTTAGACATGTAAGGTACCGATTGAAAGCTATAGAAATCTATTATTTTATAAAAATGTCATATTAGGGTTTTGGTACAAGAAGTGAGCACGAATTTAATGAGAAGCAATGCATGGTTGTAATTATGGTTTACTCATGATTCGTAATTAATATGTACCCTAAAATCTTAGTAGATGTATAAAGACCCATGTTGATGTCTATAGTATTGATCTCGTACATAAGATCATGATGTATCATGCAAGATTTCATATTTAATTGTTGAATACCTAATTAGCGGTAGAAACCCTAATATAATTTGATAAAATGACATAATGATAAGTAAATGTCCATAATATCGACATGGGAAGTTGGCCACTTGAAACATGTTCATAACCTTTTATATGAGTAAGTATATATGAGTGGAGTGGAATTGGGAAATTTCTCCTATACATCTAAGATGAAATATGAACCCTAATCAGACCTAAAAATGGTCAGTTTTGGGTTTAACAGATATTCATGAGTTGGTTCATAATATTTTCAGGATCTAGGATCTTTACTTAAAGGTTTAAGGATTAAATTTGGTTTCTACAACAAAGGTAAGTGGTCAATGCTTTGGGTTTCAATTTATAACATTTATACAATTTAATCGTTGAATCATGTTTAAAGTTTATGTTACATATGTTATCATGTGAGCACCCTTAATGTGTTAAGAGGCATTCATATATGCACATCTTATTAGATTTACTACATACATGTTATATGTTCAGATTAGATAAGTTATAATAATATAATTCTTCATGTTTAAGACCAGTAAGGAAATTATGGGTAAAAGCCCTACGTAAGATAAGATCAAGTCAGTTAATAAACAAGTCTCATCATGTTTAAGATCTATGATGTGATCATGGGTGGAAAACCTTATGTAAGATAAGATCATATTAAGAGCTAATAATTAGTCCCTACTCATGAACTTGTATGGAAGGTTGGTGCCTTATGAGCCCCCTTCATACTATTGGGTTCAAGCCCAATCATGTTCACTTTTAGTGTGTTCAGATGACTGTTCACTTTCAGTGTGTTTAATATGTTTATGTTCCTTCTCACTTTTAGTGTGTTCAGATGACTGTTCACTTTCAGTGTGTTCGGTATGCTTATGTTCTTGTTCACTTTCAGTGTGTTCAGATGACTGTTCACATTCAGTGTGTTCGACATATTTATGTTCATTGAGTAGGTGCCCTAATAAGAAAGCTTGATCAAGTTTATAATGCATATGGAAGTCATGAATAATGTTTATGAAAGTTCATATCAATTTTCTTAAGATTTATGTTAAGTTATCTTCGTATATTAATATTGAAATCCAACCACTTACAATTGGTTTGTCAAATGTATGGCTGGGGCACAATGCCCACAGGTAGGAGCAAGCTTAAAGGATAAAGCTATCCAACATGCAAGTATTAGCTTGAGGATCTATGCATGAGTTCTAGACTTGGTGGGGCGCCATCTATGTGATCTAAAGAGGTTTACCTAGTTCACTAGTTTTACTATGTATCATGTTCCTTGTTGTTAGCTTTGTACAAAGAATATCTATGGGAATCAATGTATCCATATCATGTGTAAAGTTGTTTTATATTATTACAATGAATGATATAAGCTATTTGTGACATTCCCCGAGTGTGATCTTTATGGTCCACACTTTTGAGATGTTATTATACGGATTGCACTTGGCAGATGCTACTTTCATGGAGATGTGTGCAAGTCTATGGTGGAGAAGAGGTGTGGGCCCTAAGTGGGTGTTTTATCCTTAGAGCGGGGGAGAGGGCGAGTAAAGACTCACTGGATTTGGTAGGTAAAGGTGGAATTTATGGCGAAGAAATGTTGAGGATTGATAGAGGGATGAAGGAGGGAGAGATTGACGAATCGACATATTGAGAACTATTTCAGTTTCACGAATAATATGGAGGAAGGAGATGATTTATTTTTCATTAGATCAGGTGCAACTTAGATGTTGACCGTCGGATGGTGCGCATGAGAGGGAGATTAATAAATTTAACTCATGACATTGATAAAGGATCGAGACTTTAGGTAAATTAAAGCAATTAATGTAAATTTGAATAATTCCCTAGTAAAACTATATTCAAACCTTTCCTAATTTAATTAGAAGGTCAAACATGGTCCAAATGAATTAAAATTTGAATCATAGGTTAGTTTGATAGTCTATAATATTCCTAGAAAATTAGATTTCAGTTTTGTACACATTTTACCCATAATTTCTATAAATGTCATTTTACTTGGTTTAATGCATTAAAAGGTGTAATGTAATACATTTTCCCCTTAATTGCTTCCTTTGAGTAAAAAATGAGATAAGAACTTATTGCTCTCTCACTACTTATGTCATCTTTTAATTTAAGGTCTTTTTCTTTTTCTTTTATTTTTTGTTAAAACATTTCCAAGAATAGGAGAGAGAAAAGGGAAAGGAAAACTAATATTCATCAATTTGACTTAATTGCAATATATATTGTATAGATGTATAAAAAAAATTGAATCTTATTTTATTCTTCTCACTTTATTATCCATAAAGAAATTTTATTTCATGGTCTTTTTACATCATGACCCCTGACTATAATCATTTAAGGATACCATATTTTAAGGCCTAAATTAGTCTAGAAATTTTGGGATGTTGCAGTAGCCCTTATGCCGAGACAAAGAGGGGAGACACAATGGCCTAGCCCCTAAGGCTTCCTCACTCTCATACTATACAGCTCTAACGAGTAGTAGTGTGGGCTTCCGTCATGTCTAGAAGAGGCACCACATGGGTGAGTGTAGGAGAAGAGCGACCCACCTAGCCCTTGATCGCGTCAGGACCATGATGGTCCAGTAGTGAAAAACCCAGATCAGTTGCTCGTTGCCCCCCCCACTTCCTCTCACGCCTATCGACTGGTCAAGGCGCTACGTGGGCCCAGTGGCATGGGCGCCATATGAGTGGTTGTCTACTCTTTCAAGTGACTTGACAGGTGCACTCTCATCCTTTGGATGTTGGGATGAGGGAAAAGATCATCCCAAGAAATGGTAAGATTCTTCCCCTTTCCAAGATTTATTCATGATCTTTGAAAAATCACAAAAAATACATATTTTGTTCAAACATAGGCATATAATATGCCATTTTGATCATAAAAATGAAACCTACCAGATAAAATATTTGCATAGTATGTTTATGCTCTTATCCCCACTAGTATCCAAAATGCATATTTTTGAAGTCCTTTTAAGAGGTTTTAACCTATTTTATGCATGCTCTTGATCATTGATGCAATAAAACTTTATGTTAGTATAATATCAATAACTTGAACACGTTTATGCATCAAGATTTGAACTTTATCCATATTTGTATCCTAAAACAATCTTGTGTTGCTTACATGAGCTAAAATGGACCTATATGCAAAAGGTCACTTCTTTTATGTTAAAACTTGTTCAAGTGTTCTTGAAATGTCTATGAATGCTCTAAATCAATATATTCCACCCTCAAATGCAATCATTCTTGATCATGATCTTTCTTGGACCCTAATAATGATCTTGTAACACTTAGTGTGTCTTAACATGACTTTAAGTGTACTTTTGTGATGTATATTCAACCTTGTGATTTTATTGATTTAAAGTTTCTTAAGTTGTGTATGTGACCTTGAAATCAATATCTTATTATGCCTTGTACCCCTACATGATTTATGGACCATTCATGTGCACTTTTATGACTAAGTAACCTAATATTGATATCAATGCGACCTAAAGTGCATGTTGTTGTTTTAGAGATCTAATCTTGTCCAATGTTTCTCTAATGATGAACCATGCTACATTATACTTTCAAATCAATAACTCATTGATCTTTGTGACACTAATACTCAAGTACACCCCATTTATACTCTAATGATGACTATATTGCTTGATCATGACTCGAAATGACAATGTTAATACTTATGCTGATTAATCTGGCTCAAACCTCATTTTTTCTCTTCTAGGATCATGCAACCCACATTATTAGTTGTGATGTGTCACCCTAGGCTTAGATGAATCCAATAAGTAAAATGTAACATGATAATAATTATGCATGACCCAGTTTGAGATATTGAAATCAATTATGAATGATATGACATCTAGATCTAGGTGGCTCATCCAACCACCATGATAATGACTGATGATACCTAATATGGTTGATACTAATCCAATTATACTTATTTATAATGTTAGGATCTTATTATGACCTAAATGCCAAGATTTAGTCAAAGTTGATAGTTATTCTTTTCTAATCAATGGTTAATCTTGTGCTCCAATCGTGGTATGCTTCATCCTCCTATTTGTCCAGACTAATCGTATTGAACTTGCATGTATGTATGCTTAAACTTCTTGGATTTATATACTTATTTGAGCTACTTGTTCCCTATGATTGATATGTTCGTTTTGCTTGAAAAATGTTGAAAAAACCTTGAACATAATTGAATTTGTCCATTATACCAACCTTGTGGGTCTGCCTAAATTCTCGGGGTAAGGGCACAAGGCATGTTGAAATAGAGTTAGCTTTTTGACTAAGGTCTTGAGGTCCCTCACGTATAAAAAGGGTTAGCTAATATTGAGCACCCTTATGGATCCTTCCTTTGAGGAAGTTGGTCAATGTCCATATATTGTTGTTTAAGTAAAATGGAAATGCACCTAAAACATGACTGAATGTTAACCAAATAGTCTTTAATGTTTTTGATTTCATTCTTTCTATTATATTAAGTTTTGTCAAGCATATATGTTCTCTTAAACCTGCAAGTTTATATGTTCTATAGCGTACTCAGTACAATTGTGCTGATGTGTACCCTTTTTATTATTTTAGGTAATAGGTCGACTATGACTCCTTCTATGATCAATTCTTCCTCTTTATTATTAGCCATATTATGCTCTTACACTGGTGATCTATAATGTCATGCAAATAGAATTCACACGGGTTGATATATGGGTTTAAGATCTTATGTCAGGTATTAGTTTAGTTTTCCTTATTTTCCATGTTGTCTCTTATCTTGTTCTTGTTTGTGGTTTTATTCACGCATATGTTATGTGATCTATTATAGGGACAGACAACCAAGTCCACTTGCCTTTGGTTGTGTAGCTATTAGGAGTGTGGACTTAGGGTCATAAACGGTTCTGTGACAAATTCCTTCTCACATGTTGTATTAACAAACAAAAAACTAAGATAACTTGTACACTTGCTTGCATGATGGTGACTAACATAACATAAAAGTTTAAATAATGAGAGGGGGTCTTCTAAAAATAAAGTTTCCCAAACATATTTGGAAAACTCAAAGCACAAAAGTTGACATGTCTATTTTTAGTATTGTTGTAAATACCTAACATGAAAAGTGAAAATATCACATGACATCAAGAATATTTCCATACCATGTGCATATAATATTAAATATTATACTATATAGAGCATCAAAGATTTTCTTTGAATTTGTTACTTTATTTTTTATTTACAAACTAGTCTTTGTATTAAAATCTATACTATTCACGAAAGAGGTATGAGTTATTTTATTCACTTTTCTTTTTATACATCACAATTTAGTCATTGTATACTAGTATGGAATCATGGATTTATTTAGATATATAGGAGTGGTGGAGGATTTATTTTTTCAAACTATTTTCTAGGGAATATTCTAATAAGATGTATGACAAGGAGTGAGACAGGTTGGATGTGGTTTGTTACTTTAGTTTTAAAATTAAAAAATCTATAATGAATAGAAAAGAGTGTTGTATATTTTCAATGAAATTTTTATTTTTTATATTTATTTATAACGTACTCTTTTTGTGTTTCAATATATACTATATGTAAAAGAGGGAAGGTGTTGTCTATAATTTGTTCCTTTATTTTTCTAAATAATGAATTAGTCATTGTATTCTAATAATCATACACAAGTTTATGCATTAAAGAGTGGTTGGGGAGTTAACTACAAATTTGTTTTTAGTTTTTCATCCTACAAAATACTTATTATATATTCTCATAAGGTCACATGACAAATCATGCGAGGTTGGATGAAATTTTAATTTTATATTTCTCAAATTTTAAATTGGTCCTTATTTACAATATAAGTAAGGTAATGGGAAGGGTTGCATGCAATTTTCCTTTGTAGTTTTCCAAATTATTAAGTGGCTAGTATGCATTATAATAAAGATTATGCACATCTACATTCTGATCCGACTCCCATTTGTCTTAGTACCATATTGTAATGTCTTTTGTGACTGTTATAGTTAAGAGTGTAGGTCTACCTAGATCATAGGAGGTGCATGACTTGGTCGCTCTGACATTCCTACATCTAGAAAGATATGTGCAATAATCATCGCAAGAAGTAGTCACCGTTCCTTTGAGTGTGCGACTCAAGATTGGTTTTCACTTTCTCACTTTTTCTCTTATTTGGTTTTTTTCCCTTTAAACACCATGTATGATACGACGAAAGAAAATTCAACAATATCTTTTCCTTCCTAATCAATTGCATTCCCAATACTGCATCATTGTCATCTTACCTTTTCTAGATAAAAAGACACAATACCATATTTAGGTATCCAAAGTATTCAAATATTCTTAAGTATGTGCATCACACCATCATATGCCTAATAATATTATAGAACTTGAAAAATAACAAATAATCAAGCATCAACAACATAAGGCTTATGTTATCAATAGCGTTCATTGAATCAACACGTCGATACCACATAGTCAAGGTTGCTCATTAAATGAGGAGAATTAGACACCTTTATGCTTAGTAAGAAACTAACACCAATATGCACTAGTATATAAATGACCTATGTCATCGGTTATTTTAGGCATACCTTGTCAAATATCAACCTAAGACTAAGTGGGAGACCCCAAAACTCAAGACATACATTGTTAGTTCTTTTGGTAAAAAAAACTGATGACATACACATATATCGTCAGTTCCACATTAAAATCAAACTGATGAAATAACACACAGCGTGCAACAAAAATATGGTTTCCCTTGGCAATTTGTCTTTGGTTAAAAAAATAAGAAATGACATGGTATTTTGTATATCTGGCATTAGATTATAAAATAATCGACAAGGTATCAATGAAAAAATAAGGGATTTGGCATTGGCTTATGTCAAACCACGGTTATAATGCTCCATTATGTAGTTAGTTTGGTTGAAATTACCGACAAGGTATCAGTGAATCAGACATGAAAAATAAGGAATATGATGTAGGTTTCATTCAAAAAACTAACGCAGAATGTGTATGTAGTCAGTTTCTTATGAAATAACCGACGATATACGTGATTTTTTTAAGTAGTTCAACAGACCTGTTGTCTGGATACTAGCATGTCTGCCACCTACAGTTTATCATAAATGCAACAATTAATCAAAAATACATGCCTCTGCAAGCATTCCAACTTAACAAAAAGCCACAAAACCTATAAGAAGAAAGATATATATATACAAATACACATATGCATAATCAGGACAATGAACCTCAACATTCTATCCATTTTTTCACTTCAATGCACACAAATATGCATGAACTCACATCTCAATTGATTCATTTCTCAGCCACACATTCAATTTCATAGATATGCACAAATACACATCATTCTCCTCCTCAGGCACTTCACATTCAGTTCACACAAACATATGCATGAATGCATATACATATCAGCTGCCATAAAGTTTAAGCTCATAGTGTATAATAATATAAAAACAAACTATTGATATCAAAGTATGAGTATAAAATATCAATCAACCCTCCCAATTAGTTGACAAGTCAACATGTTTGCTGAAATAGTTTGCCCACTATTTGCATAGGTCATTAAACCATTCCAATGTATATGCTTTAGTAGTGTCCAAAAATTGCAAAGAGAATGAGACATAATTCTAATTGAATTTGTTTGTTTGTATTAAAAAATGAGACTACTTCATTAATTAAGATCCAAGACTAATAAAAATACCTTTAATATACATTTGATCTATGTGGTGTGCGTGACAATCATCTCCATGTATCACATCATGTAATATCTGCATGATTAATCATTATCATGTACATGGAACTGTAGATTTACAATTATGCTAATAAATATAATTTAAGCAGTGTTAGTAATATCTATGCATTTAGAGTGAGAAGACTATTTTTATTAACACTCCTTGAAGTTGTTGATTTCTTTTTTATATCTACTTTTCCTCTGTCACTATGGATCATTTTCATATCCCTATAAGTTAAAATAATAAGTATGTTGCATTATTAAACTATCATATGATGCAAACATTAACAAATGTATTGAGTATGAAAAAATATACTTACAAGTGAATATGAAATTTCAGTGGGTACCCCGTATTTGGTGTTAGTTTTATACTCGAATGGTCAAGGAAATATACAATATATATCTCATGAACAATCACTAACAACTACCAATGTTTACGTCTTAGTGTATAGAAGGAAAAAAAATCTACAACAATTGTATATTCATAAGTTAGAAATATAAACAACAAGCCCAAAACTTACAAAGTGTTGAAGGGAGCTATGATTACGGTCTCGCACACACCAAAAACCTATATTGTGGTACTCACGGGATCAATGACACCACTCAAATCTTGGTTTACATCGCTAATCATTGATGGCATTAGAAATGTCATACTTGATATTCCAAACTCCGCAGCCATGTAATACAAGTATATATATATACAACAATTAGTTAATATATGTGAAACAATTATATACTATGTATTTTTCACACATGACTATTCAGACTCACTATATCGAAAGTTCTATCATTGACTTGTTTAACCATCGATAATGAAATAGCTCAGAAACATCTATCAACACTATAATAGAGTCATGATCTATACTTATGACCTCCTCTCGAAGGTTGATCACCATGGTATCTACTTGATCGTTATTGTCTAACCATACGGTCAATGCCTTGCATTTAGGGCCTAAAGAGTCGAACAATTCCTGTGGAATAAAATGTGGGGGCAGAGGCATTGGAACCCCAGGGCACTTTTTAGTTGTTGTGGTCTACACACATATATTCTCATATTATCTTCCAATTATATATAAATTTAATATACATTTTTCATACCTCAAGAAATACAATGAGTCACTATGGCCACCCTGTAAAGTTACCTTCTACCTCTCTGACTATGGAGTCATCCGGGTGCTCATATTTGAGTGGTGCTTCTTTCCATTTCAGAATGACACTTATGACAGAAACAATCAATGGAAAAGGGAGGACCATGAATCACATCAATGTGTAGATTAGTCGGGACATCTAGCACGACGTTGTATGATGGAACATCAATGGAAATATGCCATTTTATGACCACATACAATTTTATGACATACAATTAAATTGACATGCATATATATTGACTTGAGGGTTTATTTTATCATAAAGTATATATAAATTGACTTAAATTGAATCTTACCCCGGTCGTGCCATGTGGGTTCGAATGAGTACTTCCAATACCCTTTGTGGGTGTGTGACATTATGCAAGATTTTTGATTTCTAGAGAAGCTTGCACTTCCTGAGAAGACTTAAACTAACCTAAGACTGTAGCTATCAATCTTTGCACATCCTCCTAGTCTGTTTCCCCTTTCTTGGTATATTTACACTTTTTTTGGGATGATCTAAATAGGATTTCAGCCCAAACCCATATCTAGTGACCCTAATACATCCAAAGTGTTCTTTCATTCCTAGACAAACCATCAATTTATCATATGTGTCTTGAGGGGTGAACTTGGCCTCTTTTGTTTGCTCGCCCAGTTCCAACTATTCGTCATAAAATTGACTAATTAGTAAAACTTAACAATCCAAGTAAAAAAGAACATGGACATGCATTATGAGACCAAGAAATTTATCATTTTTGCATCCAGATCCTGGGTTGCTTGGACAAAGATTTCTCTGGCTTTTTTCCCCTTACATCTATCCACTCAATATAGTGAGCCAACCATCCACAAGCACTAGAAGACTCAGTAGTATAAGGAGTAGATGTATACGGCCCTTCATCTTGCTCTCTCAATTGGAGGCATTTCACATAACCACCTGAACCCAAGTGGAGGTTGAGCACATTCTTGTCAAGTATTTGTTCTTTAGAATCATTAATGGTCTAATTCATTCAATAAGAAGATTGTTAACAAATTATAAGAAATCATAAGAATGTAATTATTCAATACCGTAAAGACATCTATTTTTCTATGCTCAACAAACTCTAGCCAATATTTTAATCAAGATAGGTCCATTTAAGATTGGGTTCCTTATCCTTCTTGTCACCAAAGATGTATTCTATTATGAGGATTGTATGTGGATCTCTATTCTTCTCCCACCAAGCTACACAATAGTATTACAATGCAACTTTTCATCAAGCTCATACCAGACCTAAAAAGATTTAACATTCACTACTTTTTAGAAATGAGAAAGAAAAAGAATAGGAAAAGACTATAATATCATAAATACATATATCTCACCTCTAACCCCCTCTAGATCAGGTATTTATTGTCCTAACTCACTTGTCTCCAACCCCCAACATAGAGGGGCACTTTGCTTTGACTAAGGACCCCATAGTAGCTAACAAAGTCTTTAGTAATCAGTGTGCCTACTTCATTAAATGTAACAACGCCCTTCTTCCCTTTGTCCCTATTTGAGGAATTTTTAATCAAAGTTATCCATCTCCTGCGTTTAAATTTATCAGCACTATTATCACCATGGTCAGGAGGCCCAGCAAGATCCTCATGCTTAAGATCCTCAAGCTCGAGACCGCCATATTCATGGTCAGATGCTATCAATAAAATAAAAAGTAAACATATGAAAAAGTCACATCACATAATAAAAATTCATATCACATATATGAAAAGTCAGATCACATAAGAAAGAGTTAGATCACATATGAGTAAGTCATATCACCTATGAAAAAGTAAAAAATAAACATATGAAAAAAAATAAACATGATATATAATGCAAATAACATATGAAATATAACATGTAGTATACCATAAACTAATATCTCTTTTGTGTGATCTTCATGTGTATAGTCATCAATGTTAGATTCAAGATTCACACTTGGTAAGACAATAGAGAATGGACTATAGTCATCATACTTGTCACAGTTGTTCTTCATCAATATGATAGTAAATGAACTGTCTTTTCCCATAAGAACGACATACCAATTTTCTTTTATAGGATTGTTGATATAGACTACTTATTTTTCATGTGATACCATGATGAATGGTTCATCCTTCTCGCCTGTCCACACAAAATTCACTATTGTGAAATTGAGTTCATCAGCTACAACTCCTTTAATGTTATCAACCCATTTACACCTAAATAATGGAACTCTAAACTCTGTCTAGTCAATTTCTTATATGTCTTCAATGACACCATAATAATACATCTTTCCTTCACGTGGACTCTTATCCTTGGCACTAGAAAAATACAATGAAGACACTTGAAGGGGACCCAATTATTTTGCATGAAACTCTTATCATCTTGACATTATGTATAGTATGAAATAACATTCATGTCAAACCCTTCATAAGATGCAACATGCATCTTTGGCTTATATGCAATCCATTTGATGGTTTTTGTAACATTATTTATTGAGATAGTTGAGTGAATGCTTTCTCTTCAAACCGCCTAATAAATGACTGGTTATGCTCTCCAAGAAGCCACACTAAACTGGCTTGGGGATATTTTTTCTTGAGCTCATTGGTGTGTTCATGATATAAATACCCAAATTGTCAATTTTGTTTAAAGCATACGAGTGTGCTTGTTCCCACTGCTCATGACAGATATCTATCTATCATTCTCCAAAAATTCCTTTGCCAGTTTAAAGGTCAAGATTCACAATTTTAGTAGGAATTTCATTGCAACTCAAAAAGTTATTGCAAGTCCATAACCTTCATAGCAACATAGTCCTCAATGATACTCCATTAGGACCGAAAACCGTTCCAAACATAACCCTTTAAAACACTCATGTCACGCTCAAAATGATACATGTAATGCAAGAAAAATGGACCCAAAATTTTCACTTCCCTAGTCAAATCGACAACTGGATGTACCATGATATCAAAGAATGAAGGTGGAGAATACTACTTAAGTTGGAACAGGGTAATGACCACTTCTCTTTGCAACTTATGTAGAGTCTTAGAATTAATTACTTTGTTACATAGAGTGTTTAAGAAGAAGCAAAGCCTAGTGATTGAAAACCTTTCATGCTTAGGAAGGATAGATCGAATAGCTTCATGAAATATATGTTACATTAGATTATGAAAATAATGAGATTTAATACCTATCGGCTTCGGAGCCTTCATTGATACCAATCTACTGATAATTATTGAGTATCCATGTGTTACCTAAACATTAAGAAAGCACTCACAGAAAGTTCTCTTCTTCAGAGTTGGCAAGGTGTAACAAGAAGGAGGTAAATAGGTGTGGTTACCCTTGGTCTCTTCTTTTATTAATTCTTTCCTTATACTCATTTCATGTAGGTCGATTATGGATTTGATTCCATCTTTGGTCGTTCCTATTATATTCAACATAGTACTAATGATGCTATCATAAACATATTTCTCAGCATGCATGACATCGTTACAATGTTGAACTATCAAAGAACTCCAATAAGAAAGATCCCAGAATATCAACCTCTTTTTGAATGAACACATTTCACCTGTGGGAGTAGTACATGGTCTCTTACCTAAATGATATACTATGTTGTTTACTCTTGCATAAGCATCCTCCCCTAACATAGGTTTAGGGGCACTCCATTCCTCAGTTGAGCTATTGAATGCTTTGTGCAATTTTCGATAAGGATGCACCTCTGTAAAAAAAACCTTTTATGACTAAGATATACAATCTTACTACCATGTTGTAGTCTGATTGAATCAATATATTCCTCACATATAGGACATGCCTTGGATTCTTTTAGAATGTATCCAGACAAATTCCCATAAGTTGGAAAGTCATTAATAGTTCAAAACATCATAGCATGTAAACCAAACATCTCTTCATGAAACCTTCTCCCCGTAATTTTTTTAGGTCATCAATCAGAAGTTCAAGGTAAACATCAATATCATTGTCAGGTTGTTGGGGGGCCCAACATCGACAAGGACAACATGATGTATTTATTCTTCATATACAACCACATAGGAACATTGTATACACCAATCATGTAAGTTAATGTGCTATGTTGGCTACTTAATATTCCATATGAATTCATCCCATCGCTACAAAGTCCAAGTCTTAAATTCCTGACTTCTTCACCAAATTTAGGGTACAATAAAGCATTCTTCTTCCCTTACAAGGAATTGGACGCATGTCATAGCATAGCATTGTTGTTTTTCTTTACCTCAAGATAACTTTTATGCATATATGATATTAGAAAGAAAAAAAGCATTGAAACCATGGTATTATTAATAGACACCACATCACCTTGCCAAGAGACTCTATTTGTTCTACCTAGACATCGTCCTTTTGTACCTAGACACCCCATATTTTGGACATTCTTTCATAATGATATAGTCCTTTTAAAATAACATAGTCATTCAGGCATGCATGTATCTTCTTGGTATCCATTCTCATTGGGAACAACATCTTTTTCATTTTCTTTGTTGATATTAGAAGCTTGTTGCCTTCAAGGGGAATTTCTTTCAACAAAGACAACAAAGAAGTAAATATTTGTTGCTCGATCTATTATTAGCCTTAAGAGTATACTATCTTAATACCATGCTCAACTAGTAAACTTAGTACAACCTAAGTGTAACAGATTCTCAGCATCATGCATAATGTTTCTAAATAAGTAAGGTGAATCTGTAACATTTACCCCAAAACTATCTAGCATCACATCAACCATGTTTGTTGGAATTAGTTCATTCATATCAACCTCATAAGACATTTCTTATTCGAGACAACTGCCACTACTGGCATTTGCTAATGTCATACCATGAATCTCTCCATGGTAGTACCATTATGTATAGCCCCATACAATCCCATTGTAGATGACATGATTTTTTATTATGTCAACAATGTCAACTTTCAAGTTGTTACTACAATTCCTACAGTTGGAACCTACCTCTAGGTTTTTTTTATATTTCTCTCAAATCTTACAATTTGGTCAAGACCATTAATAAACTCTAGAGAAGCAATTTGGATAAGACATCAATGATTGATCCATTCTATGATCAGATGGGAGATGAGTAGCTCATTAGGTGTTAGCTAATAAGTTAGTTTGTGAATAAAATATATTTGAATTGATCCCTAATCATCTATTAGAATTCATGTGATGAATGTGTACCACTTATCCCATTCTTGAGCACTTCATCTCTCTATTAAGTGTATAATATCTGTTTGATACAAATAAAATATGGCCCCCCAATTCTCCAAGTACACTGATGTAGATAGGCAAATACCCACCTACATATGTACCAGAGAACAAAAGTGGAAATTTTGTCAAAATTTATTGAAATGAAACACACATTATACACTTACATCCTATTGACATGAAGTGCTCAAGAATAGTCTCAAATTGATGACTATCGAAGGTTTACGTCTAATGAGAAAATTTTAGACACGTTTCTAAGTGTGACGTCCCCGGATTTTATAAAACTTAATCTGGTGTGTGACGTCCAAATTGAAACCCTCACCTTAGTGAAAATCCCAATTTAAACAATACACAATAGGCTAAAAATAAGAAAATTAGAGGACGTCAGAAGCAAACAACATCAGCACATGCACATGAACAATTATAAAACCATACAACACATTTTCACCATTCAACATATAATTACCACATGAATTGTTAAAATATTTGATATTGCATATTGAACAAAAAACTTCTACATATCCATGTACTTACCACTAAACAACAGGTTTTTAAGACAATAGGTCCACCCGTACATCATCTCGCCACACAACTCTCAACTATCTTGGTTCTTCAAAAGCATATGTCCACAACCTAAACAAAAGTTTACATGTGGTATACATCAGCACAATATTCAAGAATATTGTACTGAGTATGCCTACATGTTTTTTTATATACCTCTCATTACTAAGCTTGGCAAAAAGATAAAACTAATACTTGGTAGGTATAAAGAAATATAAGAAAAAAGCATATACTTGCACAAAGATGGTCATTAACAAAGAGAACACATATTTTAGGCACATTTTCCATTATATCATCCATGCATTTACTACCTGAGAGTTGAATGCATTAAGGCCTTATGATCAACTACCAAAGAGTTTGATCATTTCATAATGTGATCAAACTACCAAAGAGTTGGACCACTTTCAAGTACTTGACTACCAAAGAGTTGAAGTACCTTATTTTATAGCACTTGACTACTAAAGAGTTGAAGTGCTTGGATATAATGGAACAAATAACTTATGTTTCATGTGTTCATAGCCATAAGTATGGAAAATCAAGCAAGATATCATACAAGAACAATCATTTCATCCAATATCATATGCCAAGTATCTTACTACACATATAATGCAAGCATAATGTATAACAAGCCAAGTAAGGGGTAATGGCGTACCTTAAGCTGAGATAATATATACCACATTCTTGATATCATCTATATCCTTGGCAACCCCTGATTCAGACTAGATCACATATCTCCATCGGATTCTCATCATCTTACATCTCATCTTAACCCTAATGTGTCCATTTTAGGGTTTATCTTGGTTCATGAGGATATTCTCATAATAACTTGTATTCTCATCTTCGAGTTATCTTTCTGATATCATATTCTGTATTATAGTTCATTTACTGATAATTGTGTTTCACATTATTATGTGAATAGATTAACCTTAGGTTACATGCATTAACCTAAATTAGGGTTTCAAACCATGTATTAAGGGTCAACTTCATATAACATGAATTATATGCATCTAACTGATATTAGAGTTCCACATTAGCTTTCCATTACTAAAATGAGGGTGTGTTGTGAATTTCATCATTTATTGATCATTAATGTTTTTTCTACATTTTGTTTAGGATTATTATTCCTAGATAGCCATATTGAGAAAATTACAAGATTTCGTTCATCAACATCATAATCACTGACCTTAAATATATTATAAACATGAATATGAATTTACTATTATCATAATTTTAGGTCATCGTTTGATATTTATTATACATCAAACAATCATAATACATCTTTCATGATATCACTATGATTTAAGAATAAAAAGACTAATATTATGGTTTCATGTTATTTTACATATTTTTCTGAGAATTTTGGTATATTGTTTGTATTTTTCTTATGCTTAAGCTAATTACTATGAATTATACAAGATCTGGGCATTTATTGTGAACTTGGAGTTAATTACCTTTTTTCCAATCAACAACTGCCACATGGCTCTTTTTGGGCATGGCTCCTTGTCTCCTGGTTGCACTGAGATGACAGTTCAAGTTGGTTCAAAGTTGGTCTGGTTTATGGATTGATCTGGTTCATGGTCTCTTTTCCTCCCTTTCTTTCTCCACCCCCATCGTGTTCTTGGTCACGTGTTCACGAACTGCCGCCCCCACGAAGGGGATGCTCCAGTGAGCAATCAATCATGATCTCTTCCTCCTCAACTAAAGGTAATGCCTCCTTAAATCCATAACCCATGTGCAATCATCGCTATCCTCTTGGATCTCTAGGTTCCGCTTCAGGTCTCCACATCCATAACCTCGTCAGTCATAGTCTCTACCACAGGGCTACTCTACGGTGAGATGCCTCGGTCATTTCCTTGCTGCTAGCCTACCAAATCCGCCACCATTAGGTTAGAGGAACCTCCCCCAAGAATCCCAACTTCTCATAGAGGTCTGGTGGCTGTTGGAGCTGGGGCTTGATGTAGTTCCCTTATGCCAGCCTCCGCAGGGACCAAGGAGGGGGAAAACATGTTTCCCACATCATTCTCATTGTTGGAAGGGTCAGGAGAATCACAACACCTCAATGAACTCAATCCAAGGATACAAACAACTTGGGCGAACTCCCTCACATCTCTTCTTCATGTGGCAACCAGCTCCAGAACACGGTGGAGAGGCATAGGGAACAGGGAGTCTGTTCTCCCTATGGCAGCGTCCAAAAGGTATAATATCTAGGTCAAATTAGATCACAACCGGGAGGCAAGTCCAACTTCCAGCCTCTTTCCCACTTTTGAGCCATGACCAATGAGCAGGGTGACATGCATGGTCGACTTTGTGGTCAAGCTTGTAATTGCAAGGCAGAAGGAGAGCTAGATGTCATTCGATCAAAAGACCTAAGGGTTGTCAGCAGTCTTGCATAGAAATCCATGGCTACCCCCTTGTGACTACCTACAACTACAAGATCAGAGATCTAGGGCACGCAACCCACCACTTAAAAGGGGTGTGCAACACAACCAACCTAGGGCAGGAATATTTAAACTTTGGTCCATCAAACACCAATAATGCACATTATTTCTCAAATTTCAAACCTTCATAACTTCCTCTAGGGTCCTCCAATTATCACCAAAATTTAACCATATCTTTACTACCTCTCAAGCTACATTCTAATAAAATTTGGTGCAAAAACCCAACTATTTGACCATTTAATTAAATACTTCACAAATGTATAATTAAGGATCTTAATGATGATATCAATATCATTTGATATCCAAACTTTAATAAAACACTTGGGATTCTAAAAACAACTCAACATGCATGAATTCACTTATGTCATTGGACATGTAAGGTTTCTAAAAGTCCACTCCATCACATCCTACACACATTAAAAGATAGTTTGTCCTCAAAATTAAGCCAGAAATCCAATCAATCACATCATATACATCTTAAAAGAAATTTTGTCCTCGAAATTAGGCTAGAATCCATGGAAAAACCAAAACATCTTCATCTACTTTTAGGCACCACTATAAGTGTAGCATATCAATAGACCGAATCTCTAGAACTATGTCCATACCACTACTAGGAGGATTTCTAGAGCACTCAGGGGGAATTACACCTTCAAAAAGGTTTAGAAACTCATGTTATGACATATTTTATATGTTAGGATCTGCATCTTCATTTTACCCAAACATAAGGATCTCACATTATATACTCATTTTGGGAAGAGTTATTTATAATTAACTCAATTTTATCCATATATATCATAACAATGTGCCATCATCATTACATTGTGTAAAATTTTTGAACTGTATTTGACATCTTTATTAAGCACTAACATTAAAACCACTTGACATATATCATTAATATGGTCTAATTTCACTTTCTAATATTAGGTTAAAACTATTTTTAGTGATTTATTCACATGATTAACCAACCATATTATGTCATCACTATTCATGAAACATGTATTAATAGTGTCATGTCATTGTAATTCCACATATTAGGTTGTCTAGTAGAGATTCATCATGAGATTAGCCAACTATTCACATTATCATCTTTATCCATGTATATGGTTAACCATTTATGCATTGATATCTATCAAACCATATCTAGGTTTCCATCATATCATGCATATGTATTACGTCTTGAGATTAGATCATAATTTTAAATACATTATATTATGGTTGTGCTAAACAAAGTTATATAAGTGGCTTGTCATATATAAAAACTTTATCTAGTCCAACTGATGTTCTCCTGACACATATCATGAGGGTAGTACCATGCTCAACCTCTTTGAGCTAACCCAACTCAATGAGTATATTATATGTGTATATTTTATCTTTCCTCTCTTAGTCTAGGGTTCTTGGATTACCTCATTGGCACTAGTGATACCTTTAGAAGCTCTAACCACATAAGCACATACCAAACCATGATACAATATTCTCTTTTCATAGATCTCTAACCATGAAATAATATATCTCATCTCTCTCTTACATGTACACCACTAGATTTCTACATGGGAACCACGAACCTGGGCATTATGCTTCATAGAAACCACACAGATTTACCTCCTCTAGGGTCTTGGGACTCTCTCTCCCTCACCTAGATGTTTGGTTCTCATATTCATATTCACATATGCACATATAACCAGCCTCTCTTTATCTCTAGGGTTTGGTCCTCCCAAGGACATCTAGGGTTCAACAAGACTATAGGAATCATGCATAAAGAGACTCTACTCAATCACTCATGAGTAGTCTAGTTTAGGACATATCATAACACATACTTCTCGTATCTCATAAGTTGGAGTTTAGGTTCTCTGACCTTCTCCCTCTGGGTCTCAGTCTCTCTAGACTTAACCCTAAAACTGGTCCTAACACTAGAAGTCCTCCTTTATAAAGAGATTGAGGCTCATGTTGACTCACAACCTTGTCTTAGCTTATCTTGACTTAGAAAAGCACACATACTTGCATCATTAAAACTTATCTCAATACTCAAATATGAGCTTAGGTCCTCAAAGACAAACTTTTATCATGACAAACTATCTTATTTAATCTCTACACATCATAGATTGTCATCTAATTGTATTCCATCTATTCCATCTATCACATAATTTTTAACAAGGCTCTAGACATCTAGTCTAGAACTACTCTCTCTTCTAGACTAATGTCATTCACTTTCACTTAGGTTACATGATGACCTCCTATTCTTACTTGTGTGGGGGCACATTTTTGTAATACTTACATATATAATAAAATATTATATAGTTTTTCTCCGATAAAACATGTGTCAGACAATTGGATTCAAAAACCAAATCCACAAAATGAGTGCCCCACACATAGTAGAGAGTCTAGTGCCATGTTACCTAGTGAAAAGGGTGAGAACAGGGTGTATACTAGTGTATCTACTCTAGAAAACAAGTGTCATATGTCTAGGATTTATCTTCCCTTGATGGACATCATTTCCAAATAATGTAATGTCCCATACCGCCACATTATAAGGAAATAATGTCTTCTTAGGACTTGCTATAAAACAAGCACTAGTCTAGACCTAGTTCTAAGACATCTAGGTGCTAACCTAGAAGCTAGGTCAGATCTAGTCTCTAAAAGATGACTAATCTAACCCTAAAGATTATTAAGGTTCAAGGTTTTCTTTAGTTTGAGTTGCATAATGAGAAAATGTTAGGATTTGCTATTGTTCATGCTCTGATACCACCGGTGATGTCCCCAGATTTTCTAAAACTTAATCTGGTGTGTGACGTCCAAATGAAACCCTCACCTTAGCGAGAATCCTATTTAAACACCACACACTAGGCTAAGAAGAAGAAAATTAGAGGAAGTCAAAAGGAAACAACGGTAGCACATATACATGAACAATAGTAAAACCATACAACACATGTTCACCATTTAACATATAATTACAACATGAATTGTTACAACATTTGATATTACATATTGAACAACAAACTTCTACATATACACGTACTACCACTAAACAACATGATCTTAAGACAACAGGTCTACCTGTACATTAGCTCGCCACACTACTCTCAACTATCTTGGTTCTTCAAAAGCATATGTCCACAACCTAAACAAAAGATTACATGTGGTACACGTCAACACAATATTCAAGAATATTGTACTGAGGCCTACGTGTCTATTTATATACCTCTCATTACTAAGCTTGATAATAAGATAAAACTAATACTTGGAAGGTATAAAAAAATATAAGAAAAAGCATATACTTACACAAAGATGTTCATTAACAAAGAGAAGGCATATTTTATGGGATAAAGAGAGGCATTCTCTCCCCCTCTCCCACGCCCATGACGGAGGCCGAACGTCCAGGAGGGTGGGAGAACACATATTTTAGGCACATTTTCAATTATATCATCCATGCATTTACTACCTAAGAATTGAATGCATTATGGCCTTATGATCAACTACCAAAGAGTTGGATCATTTCATAATGTGATCAGACTACCAAAGAGTTGGATCACTTTCAAGTACTTGACTACCAAAGGGTTGAAGTACTTTATTTTCCTACATTTGACTACCAAAGAGTTGAAGTGCTTGGATATAATGGAACATATATCTTATGTTTCATGTCTTCTATTACACCCCAATCTCACAATTACCATTAATCATGAGATTAGGGCATAAATTGAGGATTTAACGTAACACAAAGATCACCCTTAACTTTTTCTTCTTTTTCAAACTCTTTGTTTTCTCACATTGAACCACATAAACTAACTTTACAAGGGAGTCTAAACATTGATTTCTCTAATCTGATTTCAACAGTAAAAATGCATGTACGAACATTCATTATGTTTCTCATACTTTTAAGAACATAAGACTTACTGATTCGCATATATTGCTAAAAGAGGAATAATGTTATACATCATCATTTACACCTCTCTCTTATTTCTTTACAGGGACCTAGAGTGACAAGGACTGACTGAACTTAACTATACTCAGACTTAACTCTGGTGGCATATCTACTCTGATTTAATGATATCTTCAATCCCCACAATTTCTATAAACATTTTGAGTAGAGGGGTGAGCCTACTCGCTTAGTGAATGAGTACTTCAAAGAAATATTCTAAAGCACTGATATAATTAAAGATATACTTTTGAGCAACTGATATCAATTATAGAAGTAGTAAGCTTTAAAGAGATGGATCATTTACAATCATAAATATGGCATGGTACTCTAGATATCTACAAGAATAAATCAATATATGATCATGCTTGATTAATTTCAAAGAGAACTAATAATTCACAAACACACAAAGAATAATTGCTGGGAAATTGTACTTGAATATTTCTTAGCCTTTCTTACTTATAAGAAACTCTTTAAAACTTATATTATCATATTTTAGCTTATGCCCTGATCATATGCAGTGTACTCTACATATGAAGACTCATAGCGAACTATGATCTCACCGTACAAGACTTAGCTGACACACCCGAGAATGCTAAGTCTGACTACGTCGCTGGTCTGTAATAGGAAAATATCTCACTGGCCTCGGTACACCTATTATTCTGTAAAAACTAGACTCCTCCTCTAACCTGAGCACACTGGCGGAGAGTCAAGCCACCTAATGGCTTTACTGTACTCTAGTGCTACAAGGATCTCTGGTTGATGTTAGACACTATATTCTGTATTTTAAGGAGACTTCCACTTGGGCTTCGTCCTCCATACCACCTGTTAGTACGTTCTGACCCCCGTATACTGGACACTGCTAGGGGTAGGTCATTTCATCCCTACGACACATACCTCTCATAGGGAATCTACGGTGTTTAGGGCTCTTAAGTCTATTATTTTGTTATTCTTAGAAAGCTCTTACTATATTTTATCTTTTCCCTTACTTATACTTGACTCTGGTATCTCTATGGCATCGTGTCTATTTATTTGAAGTTTATAACACAACATGTATATCATTCTAAACTTGGCAGAGCAATATACTCAAAACACTGTAATATACTGAGAAATCAACATTTTATACCTGCACGTAGACTAAAATTCTTAAATAACAGAATACATGTACACTTGATACTTTATACACTAGAATCATGCTATTGAACTTCTTAATACACTGATAAGAGTTAATAACTTGACATACAAGTATTCGTCATTTGCACTTGTAAATTATTTGTACTTTCTTGGAAAACGTGCACCTCAACCCAAATCTTGAGTTGTGCATCACCACATCTCACACTGAGAACATTGATATCAAAATACTTGATTCATTGAACACCCTATCCTTAGGGTTTCATTTACCTCATTCACTTATCACCTAGCTCTCATAAGGATTTCATGCGACATAAACATTCACTGAATAAAGACTACTATCAACAAATCATATAAAATCAATATATGTATGAAACCTTGGAACTGGGCTGAATTTGGGTTTCCATGCCATTCATTGAGATAACATGCATCAATAATAAAATTGAATAAATAAATTCTATCATGTCAAGAAAATTTGTTCAAATGGGTTTCACGATATCTATTTGCAAATATCCAACTTTCCTCGCATCTAGGGTTTCACCCTCTTTACTGAGATATCAAACAAACACTATTCACCTTAAATAAAATCCAAGATAGTATCTGACATATATGTACTATGAATTCAGATAAATAATCATTCATAACCAAGGGGATCCAGATAAAAAAATTTCTCTATTTAATTATACATCAATTTCAGTCATAGACAAATTCCCTATATTGTAGTTTACTCTTATAACCTCTGCAAATACTTAGGGAATTCTCATTAGGATGTATCGTATACATTTCTAATAAATTTTATCATCTAAAATTTATCCAAATAGAAGAAGATTCCATTTCATATCATTTTGCAACAACTTAGATCAAACACACAATTCAGGGTTTATAGTCGCATACTAAGCAATTAAAGATTATGGATGAGTTAACCAATTTTCATGCAATATACTGTTTAAAGGAAGTTCCCACTCACCCTAAGGTGTTAAAACACCTTAAAAACGTAGCTCATCCCTAAAAATCTCGATCTCATATCAAATCCCTAGCAATTCACCCGATTCTTCTTCCTTTCAACTTGGAAACCCTAAAAATAAGGGATTATGAAGAAAGAGTGAGAAAAGGGGAAGTTTTGATACCATTTTGGATCAAATTAGAAGTTGGACGGAATCTTGACATGTGAGAGAAGATTCACCATAAAACTATATCCAACGAGGCTAAACTTACATGATTTCATCATTCCTTAGACCGCAAAACCCTAGGTCAGCATCTCCATCAGTTTCTTCTCTCAAACCCTAACTCTCCCTCTCTCTCTAGGATTTCATTTCTCTAGATTGAATCACAAATTATGAGAGATCCTTGTGTTTTAGGTTGACCATAAAGATCAATTGAGCTGCTTGGGTCAATTGCACATTGACCCCTCACTATACTTTCTCTTATTTCAGCTGAATTTTCTATAATAAAAATATTACTGTAATTCGTCTACTGATTAGGTCTAAACGCATCCAAAATTATGAAAATTTTACATGTTTTTATGATTGAGTTTCAGATCTCCAGTTAAACTTTTAGATCATTTTGAGTTACCAATAAATAACTAAAAAAACACTATACTGCTAAAAAGCACTCTGTCAGCATTTTGGTCGAAGTATAGTTTGACCGAGAACCACATTCAATGAACACTGAAATATTCTAAACGTTTTCTCCAATATTCATGATTGTGTTATCCATATCATATCCAAAATTAAATTAAATACAAAATTTGTAGAAAATATTAAAAATCATTTACCACACTACTATCCTAATCAAATTCCATATTCATGTACTATCAAAACCCTAATTTTTTCCGATTAGGGTTTACATTTCTCAAACACTAATTCTTCAAACTAAAATCATAGTTATAGTTTCTTATTAGGTTTGAAACATCACAATTGATCTACTATCATTAATCAAGTCTAAACGATGCTCAATCTAATCAAGCATGTAATCATTTAGGTAAACCCTAGTTTACCAATTAAGCACAAATGTGGTCATTACAATTCTCACCCCCTTAAAAAAGTTTTGTCCTCAAAACATAAATGCACAAACAAAGTATATTCAAAGTTTATTTTAAGCTTCTAAAATCTTACATGTCATTACATTCATGTATTTTATACTTGAATGTAGTTTTCAACGTTAAGTCCTTTATTTCTTTTCTAATCACAACATGTTAAAATAGTTCTCAATGATAACAAACAAATTCTCTATGCCACAATCAATCATAGAGTAGATAGAGAAGTAAACATTTCAATATTTTCATACTCTTGAGGTGTTACCTCAACATTGATAATCTGATCCAACCATCTCAATTCATACAGCTCAATATGTACTATTGTTTTATATTACCTCTGAGTCACAAAAGAGAGTTCACTATGTTGTTTTGAATATTACTATTGTGCTACTCAAACAGCAAAGTAGCCATGAGTTGGAAGACTATATTCAATAACAATTGTACAGTACTACTCACGACATCCCCATTGCATCATGGATGCATAAGGTGAAGCATTACCATCACATTCTATATTATTCTCAAGTATGAACCCACACATAATTCAAGGTGTAACCATCGAGTTATAGCATACTAGGGTTTCAACAATAGTAAGAAAGTACTCCATGACTGTATTAGTCATTCAAGGACTATTCATACCCAATTACCATCACTTAGTTATATTAAAGCTAGGTATAACAAGCTATACCTCATTAGGGTTACATATCATTACAATATGGTTATCATTCCTTCTATTCATATGAGTGAATAGGTAAGACTACCTTATTTAGGGTAACCCTTCATTTGTTCCATAATTGTTCAACCCATATCACCATACCACAATTGTACAATACTAAGATGGATTACTTGTATGAATGACTACAACTATCAGACACCTTTAATTAACATATTGCTTGCACATGTACACTGAAATCATACATATAACCAATTTACATCCCTTAATATACCTTCAACAAATTATACTTCTAAAAATGAATTCACATATTACTAAAAGCCATTGTTTTCTCTTAATCTCTCTCCTCATTCACTACTACTTACTTTTTGCTACTTATCCTTCTCATTTTAATCATGTATATTAAACATTCCTAAAATTGAAACATACAAGGTACAAATAGATTATTCATCGTTCTTCCTATTATTGCAAGAATTTATCTCATATCACACCTCACTCATATTGTATTTCTCCTTTTATTCAAAACATACTTGTTACATTTCAAATTTATATCTTACTCTTTGCTCTGAATCATTTCCATATTGTTTATCTACCTTTCATATTAGCTATCTTTAAACCCTGGATTACTATCAGTGCTAGTTTACTTCTCATAGTGCAAATCTCATGATCTTGTTTTATAGAGATGCTGGTATTCAAGGTCTAATCACTAGTGACATCCCTTGAACTACTACAACTCTAAACATTCTAGGGTTTGGTCCTTATCAGTAGCATGATGTTATTGTGATGTCACTTAGCTCCCTTAATTTGAAATTCAAACTTTGGATCTCACAAGTTTTACTAAAATCTTCTTTATCTTATCAATTGAATTTCCTTTCTCTTACTTGGCCATTCATATAGATTACATTCTCAATTACCCTGCTAGGGTTTCATCATCATATTGTGTGTCATTATTACATCCACTAGATGTCTCTACCATGGTGGTTATGCATCATATATGATTCATTTTCTTATCACTTCATTCCCACATTACCCTCATTAAGGAAGATATGAAAGAGAAGATGATTTTGAGACTTAGAATTCTTATCTTTAAACATTCATTAATACATTTATCATATGTATGTTTAATTAATTATCAACCAAGATACTTGACTAATTAGCACTTTCTTGAATCTCGCAACCTCTTTCTTTTATAATCTATATTACTCCATTATGTTTCAAACCCTTCCTTACTTTCCATAATCCCCTTACCATATACTACTATTCCACATGTCATCTTTAACTTCTAGTTTTCTCTTATGATCATGTTTCTTCTTTTATGTGTATGATCATGTATACCATGTTGCATATATTTCATTTTATCCTTCTACTAATGTGAATTTGAAATTCTAAATCAATAATCTCTCTACTAGTATCACCTCATGTTTAATACATTACATATCCTTCATTTTAAATCAAACGGTTCATGCATGGGTGAAACATAGTTTCTCTTTCAATCAAGTTTTTTCTTCCTGAATATAGTCTACCTTTATATGACTTATTCATTTATATAGCTACACTTTTGTTCTTCTTTTAGAAACTAGTTTTTTGTTCTATAGAGACTTAGAATCCAAAGGCAATAAGGATGAATGTATTAAACTTATTAATAAAGGTATACATTCCATGCTCTCAATTATATCATAACCCTCATTCCTTAACCAAGTTCATTATTTCCAACATTTCTCTTTGTTTCAACTAAGTTTCTTATCATAATTTTATGATTTACATGCTCATCTAGTCCTCTTCACTTTAACTCTTCTGAAGACTCTTCATTTATATTTACTTATTTTCTACTTAACTCTTTTCTTCTATTTTCCCTTTGCTTTTGAGTACATAAAAACATTGTACTCGATTATATAATTCATTCCTCATGATTGATTCTTACTATCTTGGCCCCTTACATACTTTTCTCATATATTTTCCATATTTCATATTTAGAGTTCATATAATACTAATATTTAAACTTAATCTGAACCTTATGTCGTGTTCCTTTATTCCCAATTAAGGGTTTCTCATGTGAGGCCCCAAAGTTGGATCTCAGATTACAGTTCCAACTGATTCTTAGTTATCCCAGTCTTTCCCTTATACTTCAAAATCTTAGAGTATATACATTCATACTGGAATTTGGATCTAATCTATCCAGAATTTACTCTTATTATGCTAATAATAGGAGTCATTAGATCCCAGTAATGCATCCTGCCAGCCGGACCTGGCCGAACCTGTAGTCCTGAAGCCAAGAGCTATTTCGGATTACTCAACTCCTATTTATCTCAAATGTGTGGAATAAAACTTATCCACTTGGGAAAGATCATTCAAAGATCATTTCTAGTCTACTTGTTACAAAGAATGTAATCAATAAATGCTCCAACTTCATAGTGTACAACAAATCTTATAGACCCATATATATTTCAACATACTGAATATCTGAATTCAAACATATAATAGCTTTTCTATTCATCTCCAATAAAACAACAAAATCAAATGAAAGTTCTATCTCATTTTATATTTATGCTCTTAATTCATGTTACTTATCTTGTTTCTAACCCTAATATTTCTAGGGTTCCTCTCTAGACCGTCCTTCCACTATACACCTGGGCAGGGTATACATGAAAGAATAGACAAAGTAGCTTGATACTGGTTGATCCAAGTACTCAGATACCTGGCCAACATATCCAAATATACTCAAATCCCCAGAGATAACATCATAACATCTCCTATCTGCCACACTTATGACTGTAGCTTACTAACTTAATGGTCCCTAACAACTCAGCCTAAGCTCTGATACCAAGTTGTTACACCCCGATCTCACAATTACCATTAATCATGAGATTAGGGCATAAATTTAGGATTTAACGTAATACAAAGATCACCCTTAACTTTTTCTTCTTTTTCAAACTCTTTGTTTTCTCGCATTGAACCACATAAACTAACTTTACAAGGGAGTCTAAACATTGATTTCTCTAATGTGATTTCAACAGTAAAAATGCATGTATGAACATTCATTATGTTTCTCATACTTTTAAGCACACAAGACATGATGATTTGCATATATTTCTAAAAGAGGAATAATGTTATACATCATCATTTACAACTCTCTCTTATTTATTTACAAAGACCTATAGTGACAAGGACTGACCGAACTTAACTATACTCAGACTTAACTCTTGTGGCAGATCTACTCTGATGCAATGATATCTTCAATCCCCACGATTTCCCTAAAACGTTTGAGTAGACGGGTGAGCCTACTCGCTCAGTGAATGAGTACTTCAAAAAAATAGTCTAAAACACCGATATAATTATAAATATACTTTTGAGCAAATGATACCAATTATAGCAGCAGTAAGCTTTAAAGGGATTGATCATTTACAATCATAAATATGGCATGGTACTCTAGATATCTATAAGAATAAATTAATATATGTGCATGCTTGATTAATTTCAAAGAGAACTAATAATTCATAAACATATAAAGAATAATTGTTGTGAAACTATACTTGAATCTTTCTTAGCCTTTCTTACTTATAAGAAACTCTTTAAAACTTATATTATCATATTTTATCTTATACCATGATCATATGCAGTGTACTCTACATATGAAGACTCATAGCGAACTACAATCTCACCGTACAAGACTTAGCTGACACACCCGAAAATGCTAAGCCTGACTACGTCGCTGGTCTGTAATAGAAAAATGGCTCTCTGGCCTCGGCACGCCTATTATTCTGTAAAATCTGGACTCCTCCTCTAACCTGAGCACACGAGCAGAGAGTCAAACCACCTATTGGCTTTACTGTACTCTAGTGCCACCATGATCCTTGGTTGATGTTGGACACTACATTCTATATTTTAAGGAGACTTCCACTAGGGCTTCGTCCCCGATACGACATGTTAGTACGTTCCGACCCCCGTATATTGGAGACTTCCAGGGTTAGGTCATTTCATCCCTATGGATCAGACCTCTCATAGGGAATCTACGGTGTTTAGGGCTCTTAAGTCTATTATTTTATTATTCTTGGAAAGCTCTTACTATATTGTATCTTTTCCCTTACTTATACTTGACTCTGGTATCTCTATGGTACCTTGTCTGTTTATTTGAAGTTTATAACACAACATGTATATCATTCTAAACTTGGCAGATCAATATACTCAAAATACTATAATATACTAAGAAATCAAAATTGTATACCTGCATGCAGACTAAAATTCTTAAATAACGGAAAACATGTACACTTGATACTTTATACGCTAGAATCATGCAATTGAACTTCTTAATACACTGATAAGAGTTAATTACTTGACATATGAGTAATCGTCATTTGCACCTATAAATTATTTGTACTTTCTTGGAAAACGTGCACCTCAACCCAAATCTTGAGTTGTGCATCATCAAATCTCATACTAAGAACATTGATATAAAAATACTTGATTCATTGAACACCCTATCCTTAGGGTTTCATTTACCTCATTCACTTATCACATAGCTCTCATAAGGATTTCATGTGACATAAACATTCACTGAATAAAGACTACTATCAACAAATCATATAAAATCAATATATGTATGAAACCTTGGAATTGAGCTGAATTTGGGTTTCCATTCCATTCTTTGAGATAACATGCATCAATAATAAAATTGAATAAATAAAGTCTAACATGTCAAGAAAATACGTTCAAATGGGTTTCACGATATCTATTCACAAATATCCAACTTTACTCGCATCTAGGGTTTCACCCTCTTTATTGAGATATCAAACAAATACTATTCACCTTAAATAAAATCTAAGATAGTATCTGACATATATGTACTATGAATTCAGATAAATAATCATTCATAACCAAGGGGATCCAGATAAACAAGTTTCTCTATTTAATTATACAGCAATTTCAGTCATAAATAAATTCCCTATATTTCAGTTTACACTTATAACCTCTGCGAACACTTAGGGAATTCTCGTTAGGATGTATTGTATATATTTCTAATATGATTTTATCATCTAAAATTCATCCAAATAGAGGAAGATTCCATTTTATATCATTTTACAACAACTTAGATCAAACACATAATTCATGGTTTGTAGTCGCATACTAAATAATTAAATATTATCGATGATTTAACTAATTTTTGTGTAATATACAATTTAAAGGAAGTTCCCACTCACCCTAAGGTGTGAAAACACCTTAAAAATGCAGCTCATCCCTGAAAATATCAATCTCATATCAAATACCTAGCATTCATTGAGATAACATGCATCAATAATAAAATTGAATAAATAAAGTCTATCATGTCAAGAAAATCCGTTCAAATGGGTTTCATGATATCAATTCACAAATATCCAACTTTACTCGCATCTAGGGTTTCACCCTCTTTACTGAGATATCAAATAAACACTATTCACCTTAAATAAAATCCAAGATATTATCTGGCATATATGTACTATGAATTCAGATAAACAATCATTCATAACCAAGGGGATCCAGATAAACAAATTTCTCTATTTAATTATACATCAATTTCAGTCATAGACAAATTCCCTATATTTTAGTTTACTCTTATAACCTCTGCAAATACTTAGGGAATTGTCATTAGGATGTATCATATACATTTCTAATATGATTTTATCATCTGAAATTCATCCAAATAGAGGAAGATTCCATTTCATTTCATTTTGCAACAACTTAGATCAAACACACAATTCAGGGTTTGTAGTCGCATACTAAGCAATTAAAGATTATGGATGATTTAACCAATTTTCGTGCAATATAATTTTAAAGGAAGTTCCCACTCACCCTAAGGTGTGAAAACACCTTAAAAACGTAGCTCAACCCTGAAAATCTCGATCTCATATTAAATCCCTAGCAATTCACCTGATTCTTCTTCCTTTCAATTCAGAAACCCTAAAAATGAGGGATTATGAAGAAAGAGTGAGAAAATGGGAAGTTTGATACCATTTTGGATAAAATCCGAGGAGGGATGAAATCTTGACATGTGAGAGAATATTCACCATAAAACTATATCCAAAGAGGCTAATTGTACATGATTTCATCATTCCTCAAACCGCAAAACCCTAGGTCAGTATCTCCATCACTTTCTTCTCTCAAACCCTAACTCTCCTCTCTCTCTAGGATTTCGTTTCTCTAGATTGAATCACGAATTATGAGAGCTCCTTGTGTGTTAGGTTGACCATATAGAGCAATTGAGCTTCTTGGGTCAATTGCACATTGACCCCTCACTATACTTTCTCTTATTTCAGCTGAATTTTCTGTCATAAAAATATTATTGTAATCCGTCTACTGATAAGGTCTAAACACATCCAAAAATTATGAAAATTTTACATGTTGTTTATGATTGAGTCCAGATCTCTAGTTAAAATTTCAGATCATTTGGAGTTACCAATAAATAAATAAAAATAAAACACTATACTGTTGAAAATCACTCTGTCAACATTTTGGTCAAAGTATAGTTTGACCGAGAACCACATTCAAAGAACACTCAAATATTCTAAAAAATTTCTCCAATATGCATGATTGAGTTATACATATCATATCCAAAATTAAATTAAAGACAAAATTTTTAGAAAATATGAAAAATCATTTACCACATTGCTATCCTGATCAAATTCCATATTCATGTAACTATCAAAACCCTAATTTTTGTTGATTAAGGTTTACATTTCTCAAACCCTCATTATTCAAACTAAAATCATAGTTAGAGTTTCTTCTTAGGTTTGAAACATCACAGTTGATCTAATATCATTAATCAAGTCTAAACGATGTTCAATCTAATCAAGCATGTAATCATTCAGGTAAACCCTAGTTTACCAATTAAGCAAAAATGTGGTCATTACATCTTCATAGCCATAAGTATGGAAAATAAAGAAAGATATCATACAAGAACAATCATTTCATCCAATATCATATGCCAATTATTTTACTACACATATAATGTAAGCATATTGTATAATAAGCCAAGTAAGAGATAATGGCATACCTTAAGATGAGATAATCTATACCACATTCTTGATATCATCTATATCCTTGCCAACCCCTGATTAAGACAATATCACATATTTCCATCTGATTCTCAACATCTTACATCCCATCTTAACCCTAATGTGTCCATTTTAGGGTTTGTCTTGGTTCATGAGGATATTCTCATAATTACTTGTATTCTCATCTTGGAGTTATCTTTTGGATATCATATTCCATATTATAGTTCATTTACTGATAATTGTGTTTCAAATTATTATGTGAACAGATTAACCTTAGGTATGCATTAACCTAAATTAGGGTTTCAAACCATGTATCAAGGGTCAACTTCATATAACATGAATTATATACATCTAACTGATATTAGAGTTCTACATTAGCTTCCAGTTACTGATATGAGGGTGTGTTGTGAATTTTGTCACTTATTGATCATTAATGTATTTTCTACATTTTGTTTAGGGTTATTAGCCCTAGATAGCCATATTGATCAAATTACAAGATTTCATTAATCAACATCATAATCATTGACCTTAAATAAATTATAAACATGAATATGAATTTACTAAAATTTTATCATAATTTTAGGCCATTGTTTGATATTTATTATACACCAAACAAGAATAATACATCTTGCACGATATCACTATGATTTAAGCATAAAAAGATTGATATGATGGTTCCATGTTATTCTACGTTTTTTTTTGAGAATTTTGGTATATTATTTGTATTTTTTTATGCTCGAGCTAATTACTGTGAATTATACAAGATCTGGGCATTTACTGAGAATTTTGAGTTAATTACCTTTTTCTGCCAATCAGCAGTCGCCACATGGCTCTGCTTGGGCACAGCTCCATGGCTCTTGACCACACTGAGCTGGTAGTTCACATTGGTTCATAGCTGGTCTAGTTTCTGGATTGATCTGATTTAGGGTCTCTTTTCCTCCCTTTCTTTCTTCATCCCGATCACGTTCTCGGTCTTGTGTTCATGAACTCCCACCATCGCGAAGGGGATGCTCTCATGAGCAATCAATCATAATCTCTTCCTCCTTAACTGAAGGTAATGCCTCCTTCTAATTTGGAACCCATGTGCAACCATCGACAGCCTATCGAATCTCTAGGTTCTGCTTTAGGTCTCCACATCCATGACCTTGTCGGTAATAGTCGCCGCCACAGGGCTTCTCTCCGGTGAGATGCCTCGGTCATTTCCTTGCTACTAGCCTACTAAATCCACCACCATTAGGTTTGAGAAACCTCCCCCAACCACCCTAACTTCTCAAAGAAGTCCAGTGGCTACTGGAGCTGGGACTCGGTGTAGCTCCCTTATGCCAACTATCGCAGGGACCAAGGATGGGGAAAACATGTTTCCCACATCATTCTCGTAGGTGGAAGGGTCAAGAGAATAGCAAAACCTCAAAAAACTTGATCCAAGGCTACAATAATCTTGGGTAAACTCCCTCATATCTCTGATTCATGTGGCAACCACATGCACAATGTGGTGGAGAGGCACATGGATTAGGGAGTTCGTTCTCCCTATGGTAGTGTCCAAAAGGTATAATATCTGGGTCAAATTAGATCATAACGGGGAGGCAAGTCCAACTACCAGCTCTTTCCCACTCTCGAGCCACGACCAGTGAGTTGGACGATGTGTATGGTCACCTTTGTGGTCAAGCTTGTAACTGCAAGGTAGAAGGAGAGCTAGTTGTTGTTCGATCAAAAGATCCAAGGGTTGTCAGCAGTCTTGCACAACAATCTATGGCTACCCCCTCGTGACTTCATACAACCACAAGATCAGGGATCTAGGTCACGCAACAGGCCACACAACCCACCACTTAAAAGGGGCGGGTGACACATCCAACCTAGGGTAGGAATATTTAAACTTTGGTCCATCAAACACCAATAATGCACATTATTTCTCAAATTTCAAACATTCATAACTTCCTCTAGGGTCCTCCAATTGCCCCCAAATTTTAACCATAGCTTTATACCTCTCAAGCAACATTCTAATCAAATTTGGTGCAAAAACCTACTTGTTTGACCATTTAATTAAATACTTCACAAAGGTATAAACTAAGGATCTTAATCATGATATCAATATCATTTGACATCCAAACATTGACAAAACACTTGGGACTCTCAAAACAACTCAACATGCATGAATTCACTTATGTCATTGGACATGTAAGGATTCCAATAGTCCACTCCATCATATCCTACACCTTAAAAGATATTTTATCCTCAATAATTAAGCCAGAAATCCAATCCATCACATCATATGCATCTTAAAAGAAATTTCATCCTCAAAATTAAGCTAGAATCCATGGAAAAACCAAAAGGTCTTCATCTGCTTTCAGGGCACCACTGTAAGTACAACATATCAATAGACCAAAGCTCTAGAACTAAGTCCAAACCACTACTAGGAGGATTTCTAGAGCATCTAGGGTGAACTACAACTTCAAAAAGGTTTAGAAACTCATTTTATGACATATTTAATATGTTAGGATCTGCATCTTCATTTTACCCAAACATCATGATCTCACATTATGTCCTCATTTTGGGAAGAGTTACTTATAATTAACTCAATTTTATCCACATAGATCATAATAAGATGCCATCATCACTACATTGCACAAAATTTTTGAACTGTATCTGACATCTTTATTAAGCATTAACATTAAAACCACTTGACATATATCATTAATATGGTCTAATTTCACTTTCTAATATTAGGTTACAACTTTTTTTAGTGATTTATTCACATGATTAACCAACCATATTATTTTATCACTATTCATGTAACATGTATTATTATTGTCATGTCATTGTACTTTCACCTATTTGGTTGCAAACTCTATTAGAGATTCATCATGAGATTAGCCAACTATGCACATTATCATCATTATCCATGTATATGGTTAACCATTTATGCATTGATATCTATCAAACTGTCTCTAGGTTTCCATCATATCATGCCTGTGTATCATGTCTCGAGGTTAGATCACATTCTTACATACATTATATCATGGTTGTGCTAAACAAACTTATACAAGTGGCTTGTCATATATCAAAACATTATTTAGTCCAACTGAGGTACTCCTGACCCATATCATGAGGGTAGTACCATGCTCAACCTCTTTGAGCTAACTCAACTCAATGAGTATCCCATATGCGTATATTTTATCTTTCCCCTCTTGGTCTAGGGTTCTTGGATTACCTCATTGGCACTAGTCATACCTTTACAAGATTTAACCACATAAGCACAAACCAAACCACGATACGATATCCTCTTTTCATAGATCTCTAACCATGAAATACTATATCTCATCTCTCTCTTACATGTACACCACTAGAGTCTGGCATGCGAACCACCAACCCGAGCGTGAGACTTCATAGAAACCACACACTTTTAACTCCTCCAGGGTTTGGGAACTCTCTCTCTCCCTCACCCAGATGGTAGGTACTCATATTCATATTAACATATGCACATATAACTAGCTTGTCTTTGTCTCTAGGGTTTGGTCCTCCCAAGGACATCTAGGGTTCAACAAGACAATAGGAATCATGCATAAAGCGACTCTACTCAATCACTCAGGAGTAGTCTAGTTTAGGACATATCGTAACACATACTTCTCGTATCTGATAACTTGGAGTTCAGGTTCTCTGATCTTCTCCCTCTTGGTCTCACTCTCTCTGGAGTTAACCCTAAAACTGGTCTTAACACTAGAGGTCCTCCTTCATAAAGAGATTGAGGCTCATGTTGACTCACAACCTTGTCTTATCTTATCTTAACTTAGAAAAGCACACATACTTGCATCATCAAAACTTATCTCAATACTAAAATCTAAACTTAGGTCCTCAAAGACAAACTTTTATCATGATAAACTATCTTATATCATCTCTATACATCATAGATTCTCATCTAATCTTATTCTATCTATCATATATATTCTAACAAGGATCTAGACATATAATCTATAACTACTCTCTCTTCTAGACTGATGTCATTCACTTTCACTTAGGTTACATGACCACCTCCTACTCATACTTGTATGGGGACACATTTTGTAATACTTACATATATAATAAAATATTATATAGTTTTTCTCCGCTAAAACACGTTTCAGATAAAACTATCAAGGTTTGATCCAACTGGAATAAAAAACCAAATCCATAAAATGAGTGTCCCACGCATAGTAGAGAGTCTAGTGCCATGTGACCTAGTGAAAAGGGTGAGAACATGGTGTAGACTAGTGTAGCTACTCTAGACAACAAGCGCCATATGTCTAGGATTTCTCTTCCCTTGATGCACATTATTTCCAAATAATGTAACGTCCCATACCACCACATTATAAGGAAATAATGTCATGTTAGGACTTGCTATAAAATAAGCACTAGCTTTGACCTAGTTCTCGAACATCTAGGTGCTAACCTAGAAGCTAGGTCAGATCTAGTCTCTAAAAGATTATTGCCTCCATATTGAACAAATTATAAGATTTCCTACATCAACATCATAATCATTGACCTTAAATAGATTTTAAACATGAATATGAATTTACTAATATTTTATCATAATTTTAGGCCATCATTTGATATTTATTATACATCAAATAAGCATAATATATCTTGCATGATATCACTGTGATTTAAGCATAAAAGAATAATATGATGGTTCCATGTTATTCTACATATAGTTTTGACAATTTTGGTATATTATTTGTATTTTTTGATGCTTGGGCTAATTACTGTGAATTATACACAATCTGGGCATTTACTGGGAATTTTGAGTTAATTACCTTTTTCTGCCAATCAACAACCGCCACGTGGCTCTGATTGGGCGTGGCTCCATAGCTCCTGGCTGCACTGAGCTGGCAGTTCCTGTTGGTTCAAAGCTGGTATGGTTTCTAGATTGATTCGGTTCAGGGTCTCTTTTCCTCCCTTTCTTTGTCCAACCCGATCGCATTCTCAGTCTTCTGTTCATGAATTGCCTCCACTACGAAGGGGATGCTCCAGTGAGCAATCAATCACGATCATAGATGCTACTACAAGGTTTCTCTCCTGTGAGATGCCTCGGTTGTTTCCTTGTTGCTAGCCTACCAAATCCACCACCATTAGGTACGAGGAACCTCCCCCAACCATCCCAACTTGTCAAAGAGTCACGGTGTCTGTTGGAGCTGGGGCTCAGTGTAGCTTCCTTATTCCAGCTGTCGCAGGGACTAAGGAGGGGAAAACCACATCATTTTAGTAGGTGGAAGGGTCATGAGAATAATAGAACCTCAACAAACACGATCTGTAATGACCCTGACATGGGTTATGAGGTAACCCAGTTTGTTTTGGCTAAGTAAGTTTCTTAGAAATTTAATATAATACTCTAAGGAGTTTTGTTATCATGTGACACACTTATGTTTCAAGTTTAGTCCTGATCGAATGTTGTTTGAGATATGTTCCTTTGTTTTGGACTAAGTCTACAGTCATCTTGGGTGAACTCCCTCGTATCTCTACTTCATGTGGCAACCACATGCACAACGCAGTGGAGAGGCACATGGAGCAGGGAGTTCGTTCTCCCTATGGTAGCATCCAAAAGGTATAATATCTGGGTCAAATTAGATCATAATGGAGAGGTAAGTCCAACTGTCAACCTCTTTCCTGCTCTCAAGACATGAACAGTGAGAAGGGCGACGTGTGTGGTCTCTTTTGTGGTTAAGCTTGTAATTGCAAGGTAGAAGGAGAGCTAGCTGTTGTTCGATCAAAAGATCCAAGGGTTGTCAGCAGTTTTGCACAACAATATGTGGCTACACCCTTGTGACTGCCTACAACCACAAGATTAGAGATCTAGCATGCATAAGAGGCCACACAGCCCACCACTTAAAAGGTTCGCATGACACAACCAACCTAGGGAAGGAATATTTAAACTTTAGTCCATCAAACACCAATAATGCACATTGTTTCTCAAATTTCAAACCTTCATAACTTCCTCTAGGGTCCTCCAATTGCCACTAAATTTTAACCATAGCTTTACTAACTCTCAAGAAACATTCTAATCAAATTTGGTACAAAACCTCAACTATTTGACCATTTAATTAAATACTTCACAAAGGTATAAATTAAGGATCTTAATCATGATATCAATATCAATTGACATCCAAACCTTAGCAAAACACTTAGGACTCTCAAAATAACTCAACATGCATGAAATCACTTATGTCATTGGACATGTAAGGATTCCAAAATTCCACTCCATCACATCCTACACACCTTAAAAGATATTTTGTCCTCAAAATTAAGCCAGAAATCTAGTCCATAACACTAGGCCAATAACATGATTTAGAAATTAGGGTTTAGAATCTAGGATTGATAGAGTAGACTTTATACATTTTCATTTACATATTAGGATTTAGAAATAATTTTCAATTCTAAATAAATACATAGTTACATCGATCTATATTCTTAATCTTACTCACTCAAGGATGCCATGTGTATGGTTCAACCACTTTTAGAGTGATATGAATTCCATTTGCATATTCTAAAAGTTGGGAACCAATATTGAAGACTTAGATTTCAAAAATTACACATTAAACATCATTTTGGTTGCATTAGCTACTATTAGACTCTAACCATATGCTAACAACTCATCATTCAAAGATATTAAAATGGAAGTTACATATTTTGAGGAAAGAGTGTGTTATAAATCTAATGAACAAGAAAATAAATAATTCCATGTGATTGTTCAATCCATGACTACAAATCAACATTATCAAAGAATGAATCTAGTAATATTGTATTGGTAATATTAATAATTAGTTCCATGTGGTTGTTCAACCCATGTTGCAGATGAAATAAAACCAACAAGAGAGCAATTCAATAATGGATATGCATAATAGTTGAAATTTAAGCTATAAATAAAAATTTCACTGCAAATGATAGGAAGAAGGACGAGAACATGTACCTGCAGAAGTGCAGGAGGAGGAGGAGGAGAAGGTAGTGAGCAGTGGCGCTAGAAGAAGGAGGCAGTGAGCAACTTGGTCTTGCGAGAAACTCAATCAACAGCAAAAGGAGTAGCTTCGACGGAACCATAGTAGCATGAGGAGTAGACCCCGACGGAGGAGGAGAAAGACCAGGAGATGTAGCTAGTAGAGAAGGAGGAGAATGATAAGGAGGAGTAGCGTCGACGAAGGACGAAGAGAAGAGTAGGAATAGCACCAGTGGAGGAGTGGTGGAGCTTGTCGATGCTAGAGATAGGAGACCGGAAGTGGAGTAAGCAACAACAGTGAGGCCGACTGAGGAGTCACAGTTGGATGTTGCAACTAGGAGGAGGCCGGGGGAGGATATGGATGTGTCGGTGAGGGGTTGGGGCAGCAGTGGAGAAAATTGTCGGAGGTTTGAGAGTGACTCTCGGGTAGGGAAAAGAGGAGAAAGATGGGTTTCTCACAGGGTTTAAGTAAGACATACATCGTCGACTGTTTATAAAAATTGGTGACAAACTTGTATTCGTGCAAACTCATACTGTTGGTCATCTACGAAAAATGGATGACAAAATCGACGCTTCCCAACGACACCTACGCCGTCAATTTAGGTCATGACAACCTACGAAATAATTGTAATTTGAGTGGAAAAAAAAATCACAGGACATTTGGTGCGTACACCTTTTTTGTTGGTCAGTTTAGGCCAAAACGACGCAATAGACATCAAGACCTATACTTTTTATCGTGTCGGTATTCCTACAAGAAACCAACGAAATAAGATTTTTGGAGGCAAATGAAATGCCTCATAAAATTCACGAAATTGTATTTTCACGGGCAATATATGTCGTCGATTTTGTTTAGAAACAGCCGAGGAGATAAATAAAGTAAATACGTGTTTTCTCAACTTGCAAATCTGACAGTTCTTTAAAAAACCGACGATATATATTACACCTTCAATTTTCCTTGAGAAAAAAGACCGACAATATAAGTCGTATGTGCCTCTAAAAGCTTCTACTCAATAAATGTCATGTACCCTGTCATTGACAACTTATGTAAAATTGGGCTATCTTCCCCTTTTACTAAAATTTATGAATGTGAATCTCATTTGCATTTCCTCATCTATCAATTATTTGTAGATATAACTTTTAAAACTAGAGATATTCTTAATGGGAGGAGGAGTTGCCTAGTCAGTTTGCTTGTATGGAAGTGCTCGCGGCTTCACGTTCAATACTCGATTAGGAGTCCGGACAATGTTTTTTTTTTTCATTGCAGCACCATGTTCTGCTTTTTTACCCAGATATCCTTTTTTTTATTACATCATGCTAGGCTGTTTGGAAAGCGGTTAATGCAAAACTCTATTGTGTTGTAACAAACTTTTCTAATAGAGCATGAAATAAAAAGGATCATAGTGGAAGTATGGAACCATCGATGGGCCTGGGATACCTCAGGCAAGTAAATGGTAGCTAAAATGGTTTGCAAACATAGGTGTTTGATGTGTAAACTACAACGATGTTTTGGAGTCAATATCAATTACAATCATGTTACGCGGCAAGTGTTTGGATGACCCGCTATCTTCATTTACAGTTTGATTCCATTGTTTTCAATCTCCTTTATTTTGTGCTTTCTAAAATGTTTTAGATAAATAATCTCAGCGGGCTATATGAAAGATGCACGAGGCTCATTTGACATGGCTCAAACAGCAACATGCGAACACTGATTATAAAAAAATTAGAAACAAAATATCATTAAATTCAATTTGTCATCATCCTAGATAGAAGGCTCTATTATTCTGTCAGTACCTACTTTTACATTAACTGTATAGGAGTAAATTCGACAAACGAACCTCGTTATTGTTCCAAGTTAAAAGAAAACCTATGTTCATATCATGTAATTAAAAGTTCTTCAACGTCTCCCTTTGGACATATTCAAAAGACGTAGAAGGACAAGATACGGCAATGATAACGTTGACGTTGTTTTAAATTTTCGCGATTACTAGAGAAACCTGGTAGTACGACTTGACGAAATCTATCTCCTACATCAATTCTTTATAAGTTGGATGTTGGGAACTAATACGTAAAGTACAATCAACTTCTTGTCTCTTATGAGACAAGTAAGATCATGCATCTTAAAAAGCAAACTAACCAACCAGTCAAGTACTACTATATGTGATTCGTTATAGCCATACCATGGATGTAGTCAAACACACTCTAATAGGACAATTTAGAGAGACCTGTAAACCAAAGCGTGTTTGTATATCTGTTGGTTGTTCGCTTGTACATCTCAGCAATACACCAAGTTATTATTGTACATTGCTCAACGATTCTCTCTATCTGAAAGACAGTTCTTACTTACCAAGTGTTAATATATTTCCTTGGCACACGTGAAATATACGGTCCTTTGCTATCGAACATATAAATTGGTGACAAACCTATGCTTTCGGGCTGTAAGTTGAAAATTTTGAACACCTAACTTAGTAGTCCCCGATAAAAGTAGAATTTGAATTTTGCCCATTTAGAGCGGGTCCAGATTTCGAAAACAGCATTAAGTGCAAACTAGGTCAGTTTGGGCTCCTTAAAGTTGGATAGCGTAGACTAGTTTGGTAGTGTATATGTTATTTCTAATTACTTCAAAACGTCCTATAGACGTTGCTTTGAGATTGTAATTAAATGATAATATAATTTACCCACTTACAAACACATATTTTTATACAATGCCCATTTAGTGGCATTTTAAACAATTAGGGCTACTTAAATTCCAACCCAACAACAAAAACCCTTAGTCCATGCACATGCCGCCTACTGTGGACCCGTTTAAATGTAAAGTTAGCCAGCCTGCACAATATGCAAACAATTTTAAAAAGTTATTCTTAGCATGGGTGAAACCCAAAAGTCTTCAAATAGGATTATTAAGTTACACCACCATAAGTACTCTTCATTGGCGTTACTTCAAACATTCAATGTGTGAATAATTCGAAACTTTAGAAATTCACACAACAGATTTAGTGATGCTATGCTTCCTTCCATTCTTTAGCATACAATTTTTAGAAATAGTTAATAAAAGTTTATTTACTTATATGAAAATATGATATTTGCAATTAGTATGATAGTATACCATTAACAGATGTTTTCTACAAGTAAGGACAAATTATAAGTATAAAAATCAAAAGATGAGACAACGGATTATGGAAAAGGACCTATAAAATTTCTTTTGGGAGAGAGAAATTCCAATTCATTTTCATCAAAGGAGAAAGATAAAAACTAATTTTGTTTTCTATAAATTTTTAGTTGAATGATGTAATGAAAGGTTTATGGTGAGGAGAGATGAGAGCCTATTAAATTAATTTTTCAAGAGGATTGTGAATCATGATCCAACCATACGAATTAGAAAACTACCATTGATGTACTTGTTTGTAAAATTCCATAGGCATAACACCTAGAAATTTGCGTTCAATTGAAATTTTTTCAACACTCTTTATTTTGTTTTTAACTAAGAGTTAAATAAAAAAATGCACATTGTATGATCAAACCAAGTTGGATCTTGAAGGGATTGTGAATCATGATCCAACCATACAAATTAGAAAACTACCATTGATGTACTTGTTTGTAAAATTCCATAGGCATAACACCTAGAAATTTGCGTTCAATTGAAATTTTTTCAACACTCTTTATTTTGTTTTTAACTAAGAGTTAAATAAAAAAATGCACATTGTATGAATAAACGGTGTCGGATGACATTTTTTGCTTGAGAGCGAGATGAATAAGATGATCCCCTTTTAATTAAAAAAATACTCTTTACATTCACATAGTTAGATTTTAACTTAAAATTATCCAAAAGACTCCCACGCTCTATATGAATAGAATTATCACATCCTCTCTCTCTATCGTGGTCTCTCTCTCTCACACTCTCTCTAATACACACACAACCCAACCTTTCAAAGCCACAACATATACACGTTCCATGTCTTCATCTCACTTTATTTGATCCTCGAACCTGTTCTACCATTCTGAAATACAGCTAAAATTTATGGTTAACTACAAATGTGGATTGATTTCGACTGAATGTTCGATGTCTACAGTTGATATATAAAATTCTTGATTGATTACTCAGGCCGATCAATTCCAAACCTAAAAAGAATAATAATCCAAGTCTTCCCCACGCGTAGGCCAAATGGCGAACTCAGGCTATACCTTATTTAAGCAACACTCATTTCATTATCAGCATACCTAATAAAATTTTTTTAGGGTAAAAGGGACATTGTATTAATATGAAACATCCATACAATGGGGTTGAAAAAGAACCCTTGGGAAACAATTACAGAGAACTAATTCAACATTGCTTCCCAAACCCAAAGCAACTAAGTTATGGGTTGTTGTGTTACTTTCTCTGAAGATATGTGATCGGCTGAAGGTCATGAAGGCCGGTGTGATCTTCTATATCTCTGCAAAGATCCTCATCGAAGGGATACAACCCCTTTTTGTGTCAGCAATCAACTTTGGGACCATGGATACATCCGTTTCAATAGAGATGTGGGTGATATTTGCCTCAAGGGCTTCCTGATACACCATGAGGACCACATATCCTTCAGCTGTGGTGGAGTTCTAGCAGCTAGGAAGGGTCATGGAAACCGTCGTGATAACTCGGCCTACATGATCTATGAAGACTGCTGTGAAGCTGGTCTTGTTCTTGCCGATACGAGCGTAGTCAGTGTTGACTTTGATAGTCCCTTCGGGCGGAGGGTCCAACTACTCAGCCTTCTCCTCAATCCAGAATCTGATCGATCACTGCTGTATCTGTTTGTGATCTCTTGATACTCCTTAGCCCATTGTGAGAAATACTTCTTCTTCATAGCCATGTTTTTTATTATCTGGTTGTAGACAAAGTTATTTTTACTAGACCACATAGCAACGCAGGTTGCTATGAGGTCAGCCATTTCTTCTATATTGAGGTGTTCTATCAACCATCTCCATGTATTTGTCATGGTCGATGTTATGACCCCACCTTCTGGTAACCCCCAATTAAGGGAGACTGAGAGGTCGAAGCCGCACCCATAACTTCTGGATCAAAGGTTCGACATTTAACCAAGAACAATTATTAAATTTTATCATACTGTACTGGAAAGTTGTAAGAAAATAAACTTTTGCATACCTTTTGAAAATTTGGATCTCTAAACTTCTATCCACATATGAATTTCTACTCTACTAATCCTCCTTGTATTTCAATTCATGTATTTCTCAATATGACGATTTACTGTTTGTCCTTTTGGCTTTGTACCTAAAATGCTGACAAATAAAACATCGGTCAGCCGGAGCTGGTATGTGGGGGAAACACTAATCATGCAATTATCCATAATAATGTATTGCAATCAATTACAGTTTAACAAACAATTTTATGGTTTAAATATAACTGTGCGATCCATGTATATCCTATCCCCATTATACCCCTCATGATCCCACCTAACAGGTAAATCAGTTTCTAGGGTTGAGTCACATGGCACTACCCGTAGGTAGCCCACTCCTTAACTCATGGCACTACACATGTGTAGCCTAGTTTCTAACTCATGATAGCCTAGACATTGATCTAGGTTATCCTTTTTAGCCTTTGCATAGCCACAGGGGTGGACCCAGATCTAAGCCAGTTATATGTATACATTTATAGTGATAGCCATAGTCACTCTATAGTTGTATGAAATAAAAGCATCCAACAGTTAATTTCAAGCAACCGATAAAAACTCTACAAACCCTCGGAAAACTAACTCAAAATATTCATAAGCGTAATCACATACTTGTTCAGTAGATTTCTCAAGCTAATATCAATTCCAACCAAGAAAGCAATCCAAGCAAGTAATTCAACCACATCATAAAGAATCCTGAAAACACATGTACTCTATTTACTACACACTTTATGAAGATTCTACTTTATTGACTTGGATTCACTTTCTAGGGTTTCTAATCCAAATTAAGGTTTCGTTAGTATTCATTAGGGTTTTTTAGATCAATTTCTCAAACTTTATTCCTTTTAGGTCAACAAACCCTAAAATACTCTTTCTACTCATATAAACCCTAATTGCTCAAATTATCTTTTAATGGTCTTTTACACTCAAATTGACTTAGGATCATCATATCTCTATTTATTCATGGATTTGAACAATTATAACAATTAAAAGACATATTCACCTAAATTAGGGTTTTCAAGCTCATTAATGCATATCCATGCACATGGAACCCTAAATTAAACCATTCATATAAAAGATTATCTTTTTAGATCCTATTTTCACTTTTATTAACAACAAGTTAATATTGGCTTGAATTATCCAAAGAACATCATTAAATCCATCTATCATCAAATCTAAGGGTTTTTCATTAATTAAATCATTAAATATGATAACTTTATGTATATTTCAAATTTCAAGCATATTTATGCACATAATCTCTAAATTAAACTAATAACATGCAAAGTTCATCTTTTTCAATCTTAATGTACCTTTTTACAATTAACAAGTTATTATCAACTTTATCACCCATTAAATTCTACTAATTACATTAATCATCTCAAAGTAGAGTTTCCTAATCTTTAATTCATCAAAGTTGATAACTTAGACTACTTTTTTAATTGCAAAAGTAATTGGCTTCTAAACATATTTTTATTGAATTCCTCTCATTTTTCTTAGCAAAATGCATATATTATTCATATTCATCCGAGCTACCGATTATTAGATATAATTTTTGCAATAAATCACTTACTTTGGCCAATCGGAGAGCGCCACGTGTCTATTTCCATGCAACGTTGCTTGCAGATTTGGAAACATTTCGAATTTACCACTTTGCCCCGATGTAAGTCGGTTGTGTCTTCAGCCCTTGGAGGGAAAAACCGTACAACGACCTGTAGGTCATCTTCCTCCCCACAACGATGCACAATGTCGCCCTAGATGCACCTCACGTGACCTCTCCTTCCTCTCCTGGACCTCGACAGCCACCAGCGCTGGTCCCTGCCACTCCGTCGTGCCCTGGTGCACTAGGGGTGCCTGCCATACTCAGCCAAAGTGACGAATTGCAAGCATGGTCAACTAACATTTATCAACTGGTCGTGCAACCCATTATAGGCATCTACGCAAGGTCAAGTGGAAGCAGACGATGGCCGATGGGTCCTCGATTGCCGTGGGGGTGTCCTACTTTCATTAAAACTTCCACACCGTGCCCTGGTTCCCTCGGATAGATCTATACCCTTGATTAGGGTTTGCAAGAAAAGTAGATGAAGAAGAGAGGGATGGTTCTGTGGGACTTCCTTTGTCCCTAGCCAGGTACTCTATCCTTTTATAGAGGAGGAGAGTAATGCTCTAGGAAACTTGCTCATGAAGACAACAAGGTCCCTTCTAAAAAGAAACCTTCTTTCTCTTAAACGAGCATGAGATTTCTCTTTTAAATAATTATTTGATTATCTAGGATCCTTGACTATTAGGGAATTCGAAATTTCTCTCTCTCTTATTCTCTTTATGTTTGCTTTTTAATCCATGGGCATGAATTTCTATTTTCTTTTAGTAGAAAATATCCCCCTTTTAATAATACCATGAAATTCATTCATTATGAATCACATTATCCTATTATTTTGCTTTATTGGTATTTTCTCTTTCTTTTCCTTTATTGGGGCTCCTTGGACCCCAAGAAATTATAATATTTCGAAATTCCTTTTTAAGGAACACTCATTGTCCTTTTGGATGCATCTAAATGCATTATTTCACATTATCTTGGTTATTTCTCATTAAAATATTTCTTTTTGAGGATTTCTCTTTTATTTTCCTCATTGGCATTCCTTTTATCATTAGGAATCCTCGGGATACAAAATTCCACCAAGGATAATTCCATTATACTTCTTTTCACTTGTTTTCCACATTTTACCATTGTTTTCAATTTCTTTCTTAATAAAAAAATACTTAATTAATCTTTTCTTTTCTTATTGCCTTTTCTTTGCAACTTTGGACTCCTTGGGACCCAAGGAACCCAAGAAGCATGAAATCCCTCTTTGGATTTATATCATTATTTGTTCAAATATCCTTAATATGAGAAATTACATTTCTCACCAAATGAACCTGAAAATTGGGGTTGTAACATCCTTCCCCTCTTATAGGAATTTTTTCCTCAAAATTATATCAAGCAAACAAACAATTTAGGATAAGATTTTTCCATGTCCATCATCGGCCCCTATGTGGCTTTAACTTACCCATGGCGCTTCCAAAGAACCTTTATCATCACATATCCTTTCCTATGAGTTCTTTCATCCTGGCGTCGATAAGCTGCACAGGCGACTCAGGCCATTTCAGCCTCCCTTGGGGCTCACTAGGTTCATTGCTTAGCACATGGTCTGGGTACCTCACATAGTGCTCTAAATTGGATGCCTGGAACTTATCACACATTTCTTTATCCTGAGGGGTAAGATCAAACTTAACCCTCTCCACCAAACCATGACAAAAGAACCCATGCATCGGGGACTCATCTCTCTTAGCTATAACTTAGAGGGGTTAGATTTTCATGTCACATATTCCCCCGCAATGAACTGCATGTCAGTCTACTTTGCATCTGCTCATGACTCTCGTCATCTCTAGGCTCCTTTCATCCATTGCACGATCAAAGTGACTTCATCTACACACATTGTGGTCCTTTTCTAACCATCATGGGGTCCTTTCAACATCACCTTACTGAAGTGGTGACTGACACAACCTCCCTTACAGAGCTTCCTTAAATCCCGATATTGGCTATGGTGGTCATCATCACATCTTTTGTAGGACAAGAACTGTCTCTAGATATCACCCTGAATGAGCGCACATGCTCTCATCAAACCCTTTAGTCTGGATTATACTAACCATTTGTTAGGGGTGATAAACTGTACTGACATCGCGTTCTTCATGTACCTACTTCCACTTTTTGGAATGTAACCTTTAGGTCAAACTCAAGAACCTTTGAACTCGCATCATGGTGTAGTTGAACCATATCTCTCATGGGTAGTTCAACTAGATCTGTCCCTCGACATAACTCTTTCTTTCTCATGTCATCTTGGTAAGGCGATCTACCATAACCCATATTGCATCTCGACCTTCCTTAGTCCAGGGGAGACTTACAACATCCATAGTGATGAACTCCTTCAGTTTGCATGGCCATATACCACATGCAACTTTATCTTAGGCATCTAAAGTACTACTGTCATTTATTACCTTAGTAGTACTACGGTGTATGGTGATCTTCAATCATGATTTCTTGTACATCATGATTCCTCAAGATCGATTCCTCAGAAACCCTGAACCACTCTAGTCGGGGTTTCATCATCTTCCTTTCCAAAGAAGTGCATTTGAGGTTCTACAACCATCTTTTCATTGCACCAAGGCCTAGGCTGGCTAACCAAACAACCATTAACTTGTTCAATAAATCTCGTTACATCTAAGTGTTAGCCAAACACATCTCCTTTCCAAACTTAGGGTTTTAGCCTAACAACCTCTTCTAGCCAAACTAGGCAGCTATATCTCAACCAGAGCATCCATTACCACTTCACATCCTTAGGTATTAGGTAATGTTGATGACATACACCTCCATGTATTCCACTTATTATCTCATCTCAGCTCTAAATCTATCTTCATTGAGAACACTTTGAGCTCATCTTCTTGGTGATCAAACTCAACCTTGTATGACTCATATCTCATGATAAAAACCTCCTCATAAGGTGAATACCTCATTCCTCTTAGTGTTTGCAAACCCTCCATGTATCATTCACTTTACCAGGGTATGTTACCTTCTCTGTCCCCATATCTCGTGGCAACATTTCAACCCACATCATCTTTATCATTGGTGTATGGCATGCGTACTGTCCTATCTCTCACTCCCATAACAAGAGAAAATAAGAATTTGGATGTAGTCCAAATACAGAGTTCTTCCTATTCTAAGAGTAGAGATGGTACATCCCACCTTGCCAATACACCTTTAAGTTGAAACATGCATCTTATGTCTCAACATCACAACCATCTTGATATCGAAGTTACTTCCATGGAAAACTGATCTGGAACCTTCTTGGGTCACCACACAATCCTTGGTCATCTCCTCTAGGTCTATAGGGTGTCGGCACTTTAGGGGTCATTCCTCTTCTCTTATGCATCCAGAGAGTGCCCTACTCATCTGCCCTTTGGGTCCCATGAGTTCATGAAGGTGATCAATCTCCTAACCCATGGCCCTCAGACAATGATAGTTGTTACCTCCCGACCCTATGGTCATGTGAAACTAGGGAATTAGGCAACTCCTACTTCCATCGGTCTTATCCCTACCTGACCCTAGGATAGACCTAGGATTCTCTTATGGTACATGTTCAACTTAGAACCTTACCCAAGCTTTTATCATCTCCCTCTGTATACATGGGCTGACTTTCATACTTTCATAGGGGTCATGGAGACCTACCTACCTTAGCCATGCCCCATACCGTTTACCTCCATAGTAACACATCCACATGCACTTATGGATGGTTATCTATGGGTCTACAGGTTCATTCTCATACCATGTACTTTTCACTTAGCTTCTCAAGATCCTATGAGACCTCTTTAGGTTACCTCAAAACCAACAACACTGGTATACACCCTACCAAAGGGTCCCTCTCCCAGGATGGGAGGAAAACTTCACCTTGATAACAAAGGCCACAAACGTCATTGGGTATAGCATGCTTAACCCAAGCAAGTTATGCAAGGCACATGTAGACTACCTACTAAACCATGTTAGGTCATACTTGTTCTCATCCTCCACATTGGATCAACATCATACCTCCCCATGTCATCAACTTAGCTATGAGGGGTTCATCAAACATACCTTTAAACTTAAGGGGTTTCCCTTTTCCTCTATACATGAGGAGTACCATGCTCGAAACTATAGCAACTTAATTCTCATCATGAGCATTAGGTACACCACTTCCCCTCTTAGGCATAGGAACCCTAGGTTCACTTTTGGGTGTCCAACTGCATGCCCAACCTCTTAACCATGAACCAAACATGTCCATGGTATGTCACGCACTTCCTTCCATCCTTTGACTCAAGCAACACTTCAGAGTTGAGTCCTCCTTAAGGACAACCAACAAGGTACAAGGCCTCACAACCTGCTACTAAACCTCCCCAGGTCTAAAGAAACTCTTCTCCCTATCTCAAGAAGTAAACACTATACCCTAGGCACAGAGGTACCAGCAGACTCATCCTATAGAGTTTGGTTCCTCTCATATCAACCAAGATATCCTCAACCTTCAGGAATCAAGCATGAGGCAACCACTATCATCCACTTAGGTCGCATCATCCTCAACTCCCCACTATTCCTCATATCTCGGAGTCTAGGTATAACATCCCTGACATGGGTTATGTTTTAACCCTAGGTGTTTTGTTTAATAAAAGTGATCATATGCTTTCTTTTATCTTTTGAAAAGTAATTAAGGCTCAAGAGGAACTTACATTGCAATTTTAGTCCTTTTTGAATATTGTTGAAATCAATGTTTTGCTTGATTTGGACTAAAGTGCAAATTACCCATGTTGAGGAGTTTATTTGCAAATTGTGCATGATAATATGTTACTCATGTGTTTAAGCATCATGAGAATGAAGATGATGCATGTGTATGGCTTGTGATAGCCTGAATACCAAGAAAGAGATGATAAAGCAATGTTTGTGCATTAAAACCTAGTTTTGGTGTAATGTGCAATTTACCCAAAAACTAGGGTTCAATATGCAAATTACCACTTCAAAATGATCCCTACTATTTCTTGGGATCATGTGGAGCAAATAAAATGAGAGGGGCATCTCATTTGTATCTCTTTGAAGGAGAGAGAATCTTGATATTAAAATAATCAAGATTTAAGCATAATTGAAACCCTAATTCAATTTAATGCAAAAATAAATAAAAATAATTGAAGGACCTTCAACCAAAATTGAAATGGTTGAATTCAGATATGTGTGGACGTCCCTGTACTTTGCGAGGACCACGAAATATCCAAGGAGGTGAAAAACCCACTCACCTTATTATAAGAAAAAGAAATATCCACTTGCTTATGGATATTAATATAAAAAGGGTTAAGGTGCTTAATTTGCTTTTCTTTAAAATATGGATAATTGAAAGGAATAAGAGGAAAGGAGGATAGACTCGTCCCTAAGGAAAGGAGGGGGGCAAGTGGCAAGAATTTGAGAGAGATAATTCCTACTTTCTCTCTCCTAATTGAATTTTTAATAAAAATTGCATATAAGCTCATTTATCCATAGAGTAAAAGGGGAATTTCGAATTCACTTCCACCCTTTGCTTGCAAAACGATCAAGGAAGATTTGAAGGACAAGGAGACGACCTTCAACCTGTTGTTAAGCTTCTTGACCTTCTTTCATCTTGATTTCATGATGGAAATCATAAATAAATGCATAATTTCTTCTTTTCTTCACTCCATCTTCAACCCTAGCCAATACTTTCACTCCAAAACTTGAGGACTATTCTTGGGGGAGTTGCAAAAGCTTATTCCACCATTGTTGAAGTGAATCTCCAAGATTTGAAGCTCAATTGAAGGCGGGTTATATGACTTAAACCCTTATTCATTATTATTGAATTCAATTTCTCAACCCTTTATGTTCAATTGATCTTTTTGCAATTCCTTTGATGGATTCATGGAATTACTATGAAGATGGAATTAGATTTCGTGTGTTTGAAGGTTGATGATTATGACATCATCTTAGGCACACTTTCCAACAAATTTGAGTTGCAAACGGTCTTGGACCTTTGGTCCAAACCGTTTGGTCTCCAAACGGTTTGCAAACCGTTTGGTGACTTGAGTCCCAAACTGCATGAGAGGGTTGACCATTTGGTTGGGTTGACCGGTTGAGGTCTGAACCCTAGTATAGGTTGGATGATGATCCAATACATCCAATTCATTAATTGAATGTGTGGACAATCCACCAATTACAACCCTAATCGATTTGTTGGAAATTCCATAAAGTAATCCATTCCATTTCAAGACTTTTTGGGTCAAACGACCTTGAGACCATTTGAGCCCAAACGGTCTTGAGACCGTTTGAGCCCAAACGGTCTTGAGACCGTTTGAGCCCAAACGGTCTTGAGACCGTTGGGGATTCAAAACCATTTGAAGGATTTGAGGTTGATTCATGAGTAATGGATATACATCCAATGGTGATGATTGATGAATCCTTCAATTGCCTAATTGATGGCAAATCCAATGGAGCAAATTATATTCAATTTGATTGGTTAATGCCCTAAGTGGCCCATGCAGTTTTGAGGCTAGTTTGAGCCCAAATGGTCTTGATACCATTTGAGCCCAAACGGTCTTGAAACCATTTGGGGTCAAACGGTTTCAACACCGTTTGGAGTCAAACAGTTTCAAAACCGTTTGGCGTTTGGAAACCCCAAAACCGAATGGTGGACTTTTGTGATTTAATCATGTGGGAATTAAAGGTAATATTTGTTCTATTAACCCAATGATTGATAGTGATGGTAATCAATGAAGGTACAAAGGTTGAATACCTAAAGTACCTAAATGATTAGTACCATTAAAGGGATAAACCCTAATTGCTTATAAGAACAATAACTTAGTACACTATGTCAATCATAGCTCTATGCACTTGATTGAAGGGTTGATATAACCTAATCAAGTTGAGAGAATCATAGAATGGAATTGATACATGAGTATTATTCATATGGTGATTAAGGGTACGGTCCTTAGCAAAGAGATCACGAAACCCTAATCATGAGCATAAACCCTAATTGACAAGGTTATTGAATCCTAACCCTAATTTAGGGAAATTCTGAGTGAAACCCTAATCCATGGTAAGGATGTAACCCTATCCCAGGGTGATGATATGTGTAAATCTAATTTAGGATAATGTGATGCAAAATCCTAATTGGGATGAATAGTAAACCCTAATCATGGGTAATGGAACATGAAACCCTAATTGGGATGAACAGTAAACCCTAATTGTGGGTTATTGAATGTAAACCCTATTCTAGGGTGGAATTTATGTGAAACCCTAACTAAGGGTGATTTTATGAGAAACCCTAATATTTGATGTGATACAGAACTCAATTCCAGGGTGATACTATGTAATGTTTTATGAAACCCTAATCTTGGGCAATATGGTGATAAACCATAACCTTGATTTGGGTAATGGGATGAATGTTCCCAAATGACATGAAATGGGAAACCCTAACCCTAGTAAGGGAATAGTGGTGTTACCCTTGAATAGTGAATCCATATTTGTTCTGCATGGTACTGATATGTAATTAAAGTTACTATTATCATCCACACTAACCATGCAGGTATTCTGAAATGGTGGTCATGACCATGTATGAGCTATGATGTTTAATTCACTATTGTTTATTGGGCCTTGTGTGCCATAATATACCTTGCTGCCTGATAAGAGGTAACAAGAGGGTTAATGAGCCTCAAGTACCATGAGTGATGCTTGTAATAGCAAGTATCATGTTTACCTTGGTCAGATGACCTGAAGGTGATAATTACCTAGAAAAGTGGTAACAATGCTCAATGATGAGATAAGGGTTTGAATACCCAGAATCATATGATTATGGTAATAAGATTGTGTAGGGATGAGAATTCCCAATATTGAAATGAGGGACTGAGTTCCCAATGCCTTTTAAAGACTGACAAGTAATTGATAAAAATAATACATGTCTCTTTAAAACATTGTGATAATAAGTTATGCTTGAGAACTTGGCTGATGCTAAAAGAATATGACAATGTACTTAATTAATCAAGTGAAATCTATTTAAGTAGTGCTCTAACCATAGATCCATCATTGTCAGAAGTTGGTGATCGTGAAACAGGTTTTCCTATGGGATTTCCTGGAATTCGCATATTTTGAATATGTGGGGGTAAATGGGAGAAAATATCTTTACGTCCTGGTGAAGAGATTGATGGAGGGTAAACATTAAACCTCTCAATCCTTCATGTATCCGGATGGATGTATCACAAATCTCCCGATGGTTGGGATGGATGTATCATTAATCTCCCAATGATATTCAATGTCGGGTCAATGGAGATAAACATTAATTCTCTCGATTGCCGATGAGAGTGTAGTTGACGCTATAACTCTATAGCGAAGTTGCCAGTATACCCTGGAATGCTATTTTGAGCAGTCGACATAGTCCTGCTTGTGGTCCCGTACTGACCGGGATGTGGGAGGTCATAGGAATTCGGCTCTTCCATTGACCTATGTATGGTACCGATTCGATTTAGCAATGGTCGGTTGGAGTATGAGAGGTATACCTCATCTCCTTAGAGCTTAAGTATGTTTGTAAAATGTAATCAGCCGTGTAGTGTATTTGCATAAGACTGAAATGCGAGAATCACTGGTTGATGATTATCTTGCTTAATATATCCTAGATGGATAAATGTTATTCATGTCCTATAATTCTTTATTGAATATTAGACATGCTGCTTTATCAAGATACAACTAATAAGATTTAGTGGGAATGTTGCTCTAATCTTCTTTAAATAAGTGAATTACCTACTGTTGATTATTATGAATCCACTGCTTAGTTTATTTCTATTAAACTGCAATAATAATGTTTTTGGTGGAGAGTTATATCTCCCGCTGGGGAAATTTTTATAATTGTCTGACCCCCGTGGAATCCAATGTTTTTAGGTAGACGCAGACAAAGAGGAAGAATCTCTGTAGCAGAGGAAGAGCACCAGCAACAACAAGGACAACACTAATATCCCAGGTGGGGATACTGGTTGTCGTGCTTTGTACATAAAGTCCTATGTGTCGTCTCTATACTCTCAGGTCCTAGGAGTCAGTAGTTTGTGATTTTGTAATCAATCTGAGGTTTTGGCTTGATGCCTCGACGTTTTAAGTTGTGTATGTACAAATTTAATAGAGCAGTTGTTGTATGTAATGTCTCGAGAAAGAGATGGTACATGACATGTACATTATGAACCAGGATGTAATGATTTACTTTGGTTTTGAATGAAAGAGTTTTCCTGTGAATGGATCTCTTGATAAATGGTTTTAATTTTTAGTGATTTTCAGTATCCGCTGTCAGTAATCGCTTCCGCATTTATCTTAATCGATGTTTGGTAACAGACGTCACAATTTAGTGGTATCAGAGCTTTAGGTTCGCTGAGTGTACAGAGACATAAGACTAAGGTTGTTGAGTCTATTCTAGTGTCTTCTGGTTATCTGATAGTGTCTTCAGCTCATATAGGAGGAGAAGAAGAACTAAAGATGTCTAGATCACACGACGAACATGCTGCTGAAAGCAGTGTTGCTGCACCAGGAGGAGGTGCAAGAGATCAAGATAGGGAGGAGCATGTACTTGATCAACCCCAATTCAATCAAGCTGATATGGGGAACCCAACTTTACAAGCCATGTTTGGACAGTTTATAGAAGCTATGACCCATATTATGAATAGGATGCCATTACCTGCACCTAGGACACCAGTCCATGATGAAAGACATTGAGCTGACAAGACTTTTGAACAACTCGGGAGGGTAGGAGCTATAGAGTATGCTGGTACAGCTGACCCAGCAGATGCTGACCTATGGTTGACTGAACTGGAGAAAGCCTTCAGAATCCTCATGATTCCTGATGATGAGAAGGTGAGGCATGTTGTATATCTCCTAAAAGGGAGTGTTGGCCACCGGTGGACCATTGAGGAAGGCAAAAGACCTGGTGTTGTGATTGGATGGGATGAATTCTGGCGTGAATTCATCACTAGATACTTTCCCAAGATGTATCTAGATGAGAAAATCTCTCAATTTGAGAGGTTGAGGAAAAGAAAGATGAACATTAGCGAATACGAAGCTAGGTTCATGGAACTTTTGCGGTTTTGTCCGCATATGGCATCTACAGATGAGGAGAGAATTCAACAATTTGAAAAGGGGTTGAACGCTAAATTAACCACTCCGGTGTCTGCTCTGGAGAACCTGGAGAGGTTTGCCACTTTATTGGAGTCTGTAAGATGAATACAAAGGTCTATGATTGAGAAGAGACAGACCAAGGGTAAGAAAGAGTACCCATAGTTCCAAGGATAGAGTTATGGAAGATTTAAGAAACCAAGGTATTCTGTGCCTACACCCCCACCAAGGTTCAATACCCAAACGCAATGGACGTCAAGTGAGGGTAGAGGTTGTAGTTTACCACTGAAGGGAGCTTACAACTCAGCCTTAATGTCAGTAACAAGACCACCCAGACCATAGATGGGAAATGTAACATGTTATAGATGTGGGAGAGAAGTCCATGTGGTGAGGGAATGTCCTGAAAAAGTTAGGAATGTGACCCAGAAACCGAGGTAGAGTTAGCAAGGCTCTCAGAGGAAACAGTCTGGCAGTGGTGCTAGAGGACGTGGACAAACGTCCCAAGCTGGATCATCAACATCCAATAATCAAGCACAGGGTCAACAATAACTAATGGCTAGATTCTATGCAATGAATAAGCCCGAAGCAGTTGTCAATCCCAGGGTTGTGACAGGTCATATGGAATTACTTTATTGTGATATGTCTTCATCCTGCTTAGTATCTGTGTTAATTGATTCGGGTGCTACGCACTCTTTTATCACTCGAGAAGTGATTCATGACTGTGACATGATTGTCAGTCATAGAGTAGATAGTTTTTTTTGTCAGTCAAAAAGTGTGTTACTATAATCCAAAACTTTGGGCACTGAGTACCCCCTTACATGAACAGGAGCTAAAAATCTCGACCAAGGATCATATACCCCACGCAGGGGGTATTACACTAGACCTAAAGATAACAGGAACCGAGAAGAACATCAAACTAACAAGACTAAAACCAGACATTCCTACCAGGATAGCGATTAATTAGAACCTGTAGATACATGCAATAAGCCCACCCACAAATAGTACCACAGATTGCAACAAGCAACCACCAGGAAGCACTGCCTGGAACAACATCACTAGCTTCAGATCTTCCCAGATCGCCAGACCCATCACGATCTATCAACAGAGAGCTGCAAAGCTAAGATGTTCAAAACAACCTTTCTTTCTTGGAATGGTGCAAGCTATCTAATGGAAGCACCCACAAAGTGTGGTCCTATGCCAACAAATTGGGGTTCAACTAACATCTGAACCAGGCACCAATCTGTTGATATCCTGCAATAGGAAATAAAAACCAAAATCACCCTAGGGGTGTTCCTACACACAGCACATAGGAAACGACCCCAGTAGCACATAGCTATAGTCTTGATTAGGATCAGACCCGGAGACCATCTATCGAGCACCTTGAGGGTGCCACCCTCACAGAAACAGACAACAACCACGCTTGCAGAGCAGCTCCTGGGATCAGCTGGCCGTAGAGAACCACTGCGCCAGCGAACTAACAGAGCTCCCGCAGGCATGGACTTCACTGTCGTGGACGCCGGTGAGCAGCAGAAACCTAGCAGGCAGCCACCACTACTCATCAACTTGCTGTGTCGTGAGGTAGATCCACCACGCTGTGGCCAAGGCCAACAACTGATAGAACAAAAGAGCGGATGAGAGCAAGGGCGCGATCACCTCTGCCCTGAGCCGGAGCGAAGGACAGAAGGCGATTGGGGGATTTGCCGCCGCCAGCGATCAACACCTGGAAGGTGTCCGTGATGGATTGGCCACTCCACCGAGCAGACAAGAGGACTCATCACCCAGCGGGGAGGCCAACGCCACCGCATACGCCAAAGCCGGGACCAGTCGGAATTGAGGCTCCGCCGAGCAGGTCGGGAAGACCCGTCACCCAGTAAGGGAACTAGCACTGCCGAAACAGCCACGACAGACACTGGGTGAAGGGGAGCAGGTGAAGAAGGAGAAGACGCCCCAATCATCCACTGCGTGATGAGGCACCAACGCAGATCCCCCAGGTCAAGAGTGGCTTCCCTCCATCTGCCACACTTGAACGGATGGAGTCGACAGGGTCGAAAATGCCGAATCTCTACCCATATCGACCACCGCGTGGTGCCTTGCATCGCCCCCATCAGCCCTGAGCTACCGAGGAGACGCCAACAAAACCCTACCAGCACCCTAACTCCAGGGAACTACCGCAACCCTCAACCGTAAGCAAAACCCAAGCTCGTTGGAGGCCAGGGGGAGGGTCGCACAGAAGAGGCGAACCCTCCCCCCAGCGGCAGCCACCGAGAAGGGGTTAGAGAGAGGGTGGAGCGGAACCCTAGAGAGAGAAGGAGCGGAACCCTAGAGCAGATAGTTTGTTGCTAGAAACCCCTTTGATGGGATCTGCAGTGTTGCGGGAGGTATGTTCTCCCTGCAATCTTTCCTTTTCTGATCACCGCATTCAAGTGGATCTTATACTACTTGAGATGCATGGGTTTGATATAATTCTTGGGATGGACACCTTAGAAAAGTATAAAGTTGTCTTGTATTGTGGTTCCAAGCAGGCGGTGTTCACAGATGATAGTGACACATGGATCTTTCAGGGAGATAGAAAGATTCTTCCAACATGTCTTGTGTCAGCTATGGTAGCTGAGAAGTTGATGAGACAAGGCTTATTTGCATTCTTAGCCCATGTGGTTGATACCACAATGGAGAGCCCTCATCATTTTGAAGTTCCAATAGTTAGGGAATTTGAAGATGTATTTTCTGAAGAACTTCCAGGCATTCCACCACCCCGAGAGATTGATTTTGAAATAATCTAATCCTAGGAACGCAACCAATAGCCGAAACTCCGTATAGAATGACACCTGCTAAAATGGCAGAGCTCAAGAACAACTATAATAGTTGCTTGAGAAGGGTTTTATCCGACCAAGTACTTCACCATGGGGTGCTCCGGTCCTCTTTGTTAAACAGAAGGATGGATCGATGCAGTTATGCATTGACTATAGGCAGTTGAATAAAGTAACCATAAAGAACAAGTATCCTTTTCCAAGGATTGATGACTTGTTTGATTAGTTGTGTGGTGCAATTATCTTTTCTAAGATAGATCTGAGGTTAGGATACAATCAGCTATGTATCAAGGAGAGTGACATACCTAAGTCTGCCTTTAGGACAAGGTATGGTCACTATGAGTTCATAGTTATGTCGTTTGGACTAACAAATGCACCAGCTGCATTTATGGAACTCATGAATAAAATCTTTCAACCTTTTCTTGATCAATGTGTAGTCGTCTTTATAGATGACATCTTGATATATAGTAGAGATGCTCAACAACATGAGCAGCGTCTTCGTCAAGCTTTGACTTTGCTAAGAAAGAATAAGTTGTATGCTAAGTTTAGCAAATGTGAGTTTTGGTTACCAGAAGTTTCTTTTCTTGGATATGTAATATCTACTTCAGGCATTCATGTTGATCCTAAGAAAGTACAATCTGTCTTGCAATGGGAACAGCCTAACACACTGACAGAGATACACAGTTTTCTTGGACTAGCAGGCTATTACAGGAGGTTCATTAAGAACTTCAGTTTAATAGTTTTACCCCTAACCAAGTTGACTAGGAAGGAGATTCCTTTTGTTTGGAATGACAAGTGTCAACAATGTTTCTTGTTGATGAAGGAAAGGTTAACAAGTGCACCTGTGTTAATGCTACCTGATCAAGGGAAGGGGTATATAGTCTTTTGTGATGCATCTAAGAATGGCATAGGATGTGTGTTGATGCAGGATAAACAAGTGATTTCTTTTGCTTCTCGACAGCGTAAGAAACATGAGGAGAATTATCTGACACATGATCTAGAGCTAGTTGTTGTGGTCCATGCCTTGAAGATCTGGAGACATTATCTCTATGGAGAAACATTCCAGATTTTCACAGACCATAAGAACCGAAAGTATATCTTCTCACACCATGAGCTAAACACGGGGCAACGCCGCTGGATGGAGTTAATCAAGGACTATGCTTGTACAATTGATTATCATCCAGGGAAATCCAATGTGGTTGCTGATGCACTAAGCATAAAATCAGCAACACCAACCTTAAACAAAGCATAGTTGAACTCCTTAGTGTGCTCTAGGAGGGATATGTTTATCTCCTTGAGGCAAATCAATGTACAGCTTAAAGTGTCATTGTTAGTCGGGTTATTAGCTGAGATGCAAATAAAATCTACTCTGAGATAATAGATTAAAGAAGAACAACAAACTAATGTTGTAGTTCAGTAGATTAGATCAGAGTATGGTAGTGATAAACGGGATGGTTTTTATGAGTCAGAGGATCAGGTAGCCTGTTATCATGGTAGGATGATAGTACCCGATGCCGATGATTTAAGAAAGTTAGTTTTGGAAGAAGCTCATTCTTTGATGTATGCCATGCATCTAGGGAGCACCAAGATGTACCATAACTTAAAAGATATGTATTGGTGGCCTGGATTGAAGAAAGATGTTGCTGAGTTTGTTATGCAGTGTCCGGTGTGTCAGCAGGTTAAAGCTGAACATCAAAAGCCTGTAGGAACAATGCAACCTATACCTATACTGCAGTGGAAATGGGATCATGTAACCATGGAATTTGTGGTTGGTTTGCCAAGAACAACCAAAAGTCATGATTCCATATGGGTAATAGTTGATAGGTTGACTAAGACAACACATTTTCTTCCTATCAAAACAACCTACACTATTGAGAAGCTTGCACAGATCTACATAGATGAGATAGTGTGTTTGCACGGGGTTTCAGCTACTATCATTTCTGATAGAGGCCCCCAGTTTACGAGTCATTTTTGGGAACAAATGCATAAAGCTTTGGGTACGCAGTTAAGGTTTAGTATAGCCTTTCATCCTTAGACAGACGGACAGTCTGAGAGGACTATACAAACTTTGGAGGACTTGCCGAGGGCATGTGTCCTTCAATTTGTAGGAAGTTAGGATCAAAACCTGAGCTTGATAGAATTTGCTTATAATAATAGCTATCAACACAGTATTAATATGGCACCATATGAAGCTTTGTATGGTAGACATTGTAGATCTCCCTCATGTTGGTATGAAATAGGAGAGTACCAACTTTTGGGTCCTGAACTTGTGCAGCAGACAACTGAGAAGATTAACGTTATACAACAACAGTTGAAAGTTGCCCAGGATCGGCAGAAATCTTACACTGATAAGCATCGTAGACCTTTAGAATTCCAAGTTGGAGACAAAGTATATCTCAAAGTCTCACCTTGGAAAGGTATCCTTAGATTTGGAAAGAAGGGAAAGTTAGCTCCTAGATTTATGGGACCTTATCCAATCATGGAGAGGATGGGAAAGGTAGCCTATAAGATAGAGCTACCACTTGAGCTGCATAGATTGCATCCAGTGTTCCATATTTCCATGCTGAGGAAGTGTCATCCTGACACTAAGTTAGTTCTGCAACATGTGGAGGTAGAACTAAATGATGATATATCTTATGTTGAAGGACATGTGTTGATTCTTGACAGAAGAATCAAGAAGTTGAAAAAGAAAGGCATATGTCTTGTAAAAGTTCTCTGGCATCACCATGGCATTGAAGAAACTATGTGGGAGCTAGAGGAAGATATGAGGAGGAAGTACCCTTCTCTTTTCTATTGTTGTTTTCGTTGATGATTTCGTGGATGAAATCCTTGTAAGGGGTGGATAACTTGTAACATCCCTGACCTGGGTTATATTTTAACCCTAGGTGTTTTGTTTAATAAAAGTGATTATATGCTTGCTTTTATCTTTTGAAAAGTAATTAAGTCTCAAGAGGAACTTACATTGCAATTTTAGTCCTTTTTGAATATTGTTGAAATCAATGTTTTGCTTGATTTGGACTAAAGTGCAAATTACCCAAGTTGAGGCGTTTATTTGCAAATTGTGCATGATAATATGTTCTCATGTGTTGAAGCATCATGAGAATTAAGATGATGCAGAGGTATGGCTTGTGATAGCCTGAATACCAAGAAAGAGCTGATAAAGCAATGTTTGTGCATTAAAACCTAGTTTTGGTGTAATGTGCAATTTACCCAAAACCTAGGGTTCCATATGCAAATTACCACTTCAAAATGATCCCTACTATTTCTTGGGATCATGTGGAGTAAAGAAAATGAGAGCGGCATCTCATTTGTATCTCTTTGAAGGAGAGAGAATCTTGATATTAAAATAATCAAGATTTAAGCATAATTGAAACCCTAATTCAATTTAATGCTAAAATAAATAAAAATAATTGAAGGACCTTCAACCAAAATTGAAATGGTTGAATTCTGATATGTGTGGACATCCTTTTTTCGCAAGGACCAAGAAATATCCAAGGAGGTGAAAAAACCACTCACCTTATTATAAGAAAAAGAAATATCCACTTGCTTATGGATATTAATATAAAAAGGGTTAAGGTGCTTAATTTGCTTTTCTTTAAAACATGGATAATTGAGAGGAATAAGAGGCAAGGAGGATAGCCTCGTCCCTAAGGAAAGGAGGGGGGCAAGTGGCAAGAATTTGGGAGAGATAATTCCTACTTTCTCTCTCCTAATTGAATTTTTAATAAAAATTGCATATTACTACAGAACCCACCTTTAGTGTCGGTTATTTAAGGCCTTTAGTGTCGGTTTCTAAGTGACACCTATGTGGGCGACACTAAAAGCTCACCCATTATGCGTCGGTTCCAAAACCGACGCCCAAACTCTTCACGCACCACTGAAAACGCGCCATCATGGGACTATAGGCGTCGGTTATTAGATAAGAAACCGACGCCCAAACTATTCGCGTGCCACCAAAAACGTGCCATCATGGGACTATAGGCGTCGGTTATTAGATAAGAAACTGACGCCCAAACTCTTCGCGCGCCACCAAAAATGCGCCATTATGGGACTATAGGCGTCGGTTATTAGATAAGAAACCGAGGCCCAAACCCTTCGCGCCACCGAAAGGGCGCCATCTTGGGCACTATCAGTGTCGGTTATAAGTAAGAAACCGACGCCATATATCTTCGTGCCACGGCCGTGCTGGTTACGAGTAGGAAACTGACACTGTAACTACGTGTTGTTTGGTCAGGTGCCACGGCCGTGCTGGCAAGCACGGCCGTGGTGTTAAGGAAATAGACGTCGGTTAAGAGTAGGAAAATCGACACTATAACTTTGTGTGTCGGATTTTTACAAATAACCGACGCCTATTGTTTTTTTTTTCAATCTACAGACCTGCTGTGGCTGGTCGCGGGATGAGAAACCTGCAGTTCAGTTATGAATTGTAGGTTTTACGACATCCATTGATATCAGCCAATAACATGCCACAAACCTACAAAATTAACAACAAAAATATATATTCACACATGCATTTAGCAATGCAACCTGCAGTTCCATTTTATTTTCACACATTTAGAAACATTCATGTAGCTAGCAATGTGTAGTTCCATTCATTCACATTCGCACATGTAGAAACATTCATATAGCAACCAACACTTTCATTCATTTTCACTCAGACACATGTAGAAACATCCAGACATGTAGAAACATTCACACATATATTATAATTCAGAAATTCATTTACAAAATATCATTGTTTAGTCATTATTCACTATCAACATCCCAATTATATCTTAAATCCCCCACTACTTGTATGGTTGTTGCCCATTCTTCTCTTACTTCATTTAATTCTCCCGTCGTATAGGGAGCATGTACATCTGGTAAGGCATTTCCTGTAGTGTGGTCAGTTGTAAACACATGTAAAGAGAATGATGTATATATATAATTAATGAGCTATAAATAAGATTGACATATTTCATATTATCTAATGAGACTATATAATACCTCAGCAATACAATCGATGTCCATTGCGGCATATTTGATAATCATGTGCATAAATCTCATCACGTAGTATCCACATGCCCATCCGTTGTCTTGTGTGGCACACTATAAATTCAAACATACAAAATATTAAAAAATACAACTAATTAAGCATTGTTCACATAAATAATATATACATATATTGCAGTCGGGAACTTACTTTCACGTTCTTCCAAATTATTGGCTGGTTCTTTTTCGTGGGGACCTTTCCTCCAGCCTTTTTGAACTCATTAAAACCCCTACATGTTAATGTAACACAGTACATTGCATAATTAAATAGTAATGTAATAATGTATGTTAACGGATATGAAAATAAAATATTTCTCACCGGAATAATGCCATTTTCATTATGTGTCCATATTTTGTATTCAATTTACTCCCCTTAGGATCTAGATAATAGACAGTGAACGTCTCGGGGACAATAACCAGTAACTCCCAATGCGTACCACTAGGGGTAAAAAAGTTAAAAATTAATAACTCAAAATCCACAATAAAAATGTAATTTTCTTAATAAGCAAAGTAAACTTACTCTACATTGAATGGAGCCATTATCATCGTCTTCTTTTTTTGAGAAAAATTGAAAAATCCTCACAGCATTATTGTTGAACTGATGGAGGGTCTTTAGCTACTAGACTAATCAAAGATGGAATCAAAAATCCTACATGTTCGAATGCAAAATCTGCACATATCTTGTCTAAGTAGCTGCAAAATATGTATTAATTATGCATGCATTAATAAATAAGAAACCAGATCACCAGATCCTACACAAGGTATATGGATGTATAAAGAAGATCTCACCTTATCCATAGCTCTATCACAGATGTATTTAGCCAATCATATCGAAACAACTCCAAAATATCTTGTATAAATAGTTTGCTTTCGTATGATTGACCTGCAACATCTGAATCTATAAAAACAGTTATAGGGCAGTTTATATCATGTTCGTCAAACCATATTGCCATACCCCTATAGTTAGGACCTAACGGGACAGTTAGGTCCTTTGGAACCCAACTGGGTAATGTAGGAGGTGGAAGTGGAGGCCTAGATGTTGTGGGTGTCTTCTTTTTAACTTGTATATATAATAATAATTTTAGATCAACTGACATCATATACACACACTAACAATTTAACGTAATGTAAATTTACCATACAAGTTCAGTAAAGATGACATCCGCTTTTAGCCACAATATCACTCCGCCTAGTGCCTCACCAAGTATTTCACAATCTGGGTGGGCATATGGCAATGGAAGATCCATCCAGTTGGGGAATATATGTATCAGGCTCACACGAATCCAACCAGCTAGTAATGGAGACCCGTGAAACATTTCCCCTAGTAGGAATGGGTAAGCCGACGCCTCTGCAATGACGTATTCATTAACTTTTAGACGGCATGGCTTCAACCCCTACAAATTTTTGTGTAAAGAATGTTATATACATATATACATATCATCTTGAAAACATATCATCTTGAATTAAAAAACTAGTTACTATGTCCTAAAAATACTTACAGTGGATGTGCTAGGTGGTGGGTCTATAGGATTACTCCCAACCTTTGCAGTAGGAGTAGAGCGGGATGCTATGATAGGTACTATCTGCTGAGTGGCAGTCTGAGATGCCTGCCACTTTTTCAGTGCTTCTTCCAGTTTCCTATCAACTAGCTTATCTACCTATACATGGATAAAAGAAACGTTAGCTTCTAATTATTGAATTCTCTTTTTACAGTAACATTATAAAGAAAGAATATGTTACCTCTTCTTGTGAAAGTCTCACTTTTGGGACATGTTTGTGCTGGGATGGCCCAAAAAAAGATTTGATGCCCACACCAGCGCCTGCAGCCCTAACACGTCTAGGATGCTCTGGGTTACCCAGAGCAACTGTCAATTCATCCCTTGTGCCCTCAGGGATGAACTTGCCTTGTTTCCTCAGCTCGTGTAGCTCCCGCTAATCGCCAAAATAAAAATTTGTAATTAAGTAAACACCACAAATAATCAATATTTGAACGATTGCTGTAAGAGTTGTATTTTACTATTTTTACAGCCGTCTCAGCAGTTGCGGGCTTCCTTATTTCTCCCTTCTTATTTTGCCTCTCAGCTATCCAGATATCATGGCGAGGCAGAGGTGTGATACCTATAGTGGAGGACTCCTGAGTAGCAGCAGACTGAGCAGTAGCCTCAGACTGTAGTCTTTAGCGAATGCCTGCATACCCCTTTGGACCCATTGTGTGGTCATGCACATTCAGTGCACGCCTTGATCTTTGTGCTTCACTGAGGGCCTAGTTAGTATGCACATTAATGATTTGGTTAGTAACAGTAAATGTTAATCTTGAATAGGTGAATACAACATATATTAATGAGATTGGGATTGACGCCTAATACCTTGAATTCATCCGTTTGTCTTGAAGCAACAAACGCGTCCCATTCTTCTTTGTCCAGGAAGTTCCACTGTTCAGTGGCTATCTTCTTCCTCTTGTCAGCTTCTTTTATGTATTTTCGGGTAAGATTTGGCCTATAGTTCCTTAGGACTCTCCCACAGCGTTGCATCATGCATTTATGATGTAGCTCTCATCCAATTCAAATATACTCTGCAAATTAGAATTGCTATTAACTAGTATCCAAAAAATTAGTAATCTACAAAATATAATTGCAAATTAATAATGACTCACGCATAAATCCTTCCATATTACGTCTTTCTTCTCCTTAGAAACTTTATGCCAAGAATCTATCTTACAACTGCAATGGCTATGAGTAACATACCCAAGATATGAAACAAATGAATTGTGATTCACACCAGATGCATTTCCTGCATCATCAAAATCTACAACAATTTTGGGTCCATTTCCCTTTTGCGCTATTAACTTCTTCATCATAGTGATGCCCCTTCTCCTGTCAACTTTTTGGTGTTGCAGATCAAGTGCCTCAAGTGCTTCAGATGGTACATGTGCATCATCAACCTAAAATTTGACAAAATAAACACATTTACAAGATATAACTATAAATGGACATATAGATATAAATATATGATATATTTTTAAAACTTACATTGTGAGGCGGCGCATTGATGTCCTCACCCTCACAGTAATCATCGGCATGGTCATCAGGAGAATGCTCAGCCATCTGAAAATTCATATTCACATTGTAAAATTCACATTGTAAAGTTCACATTCACATTGTAAAGTTCACATTATAAAGTAATTCACATTGTAATATTCACATTGTAAAGTTCACATTCACATTGTAAAGTTCACATTCACATTGTAAAGTTCACATTCAGAAAAATAAAACATATAAAAAAACATTGTATAAACATGCCTCTAATATTGTGATTTTTTATCAATTAACAATCCTTCATTGTGATCTCTGCGCACATACAAGTCATCATTAGCTTCAATATTTGCTGGTATTGGAAACCCAACTGAGAATGAAATGGAGTCATCATACTTATCATAGTATTGTTCTTCATCTATAGGATCTTCAATGAACTGTCTTTTACCATGAAGAACAACCGACCATTTATCATTTGCAGGATCATCGATATAAAATACTTGTTTCGCATGTGATGCCAATATGAATGGTTCATCCTTCTCGCCAATCTTTTCAAAGTTCACTAAAGTGAAGCCCAATTCATCCACTATAACTCTTTTGGTGTTATCAACCCAATTACATTTGAAGAGCGGAATTCTGAAATCTATGTAGTCAAACTCCCATATGTCTTCAATGACACCGTAATATGACATTTTAGCTTCACGTGGACTCTTATCCTTTGCACTTGCAAAAAACATAGTCGATGCTTGAAGGGTGACCCCACTGTTTTGGACGACACTCTTATCATCTTGGCACTTTGTGTAATATGTGAATCCATTAATGTCATACCCTTCATAAGACATAACAGTCAATTTTGGTTTAAAGGCGAGGCATTTGATAGTTTCAGTAATATCATCTGGTGTTTGAGATAGTTGATGTAAGACTTTATTTTCAAACCACTTAATAAATTTCTTGTTATGCTCTCTAGCAAGCCACATTGTATTGGCTCGAGGATATTGTCTCTTGATGAAATTGGTATGTTCCTCGATATAAACGTTCACTTCATCCATGTTGTGTAAAATATACAAGTGACCTTGTTCCAACTTCTCACGGCTGATTACTTTCACACGTGATCCCAAAATTCCTTTGCCAAATTGCTCGTCAATATTCTTGTCATTATCAGGAGTGTCATTACCACTGAGAAAGTCATTGCAAAAATCCATAACCTCTCTCGCCACATAACCCTCGATAATACTCCCTTCAGGATGATAACGGTTTCGAACATCACTTTTAAAAATGCTCATGTATCGTTCAAAGGGATACATCTAATGCAAGAAAATTGGTCCCAACATTTTCACTTCCCTAGTCAAGTGGACAATAAGATGTACCATGATATAAAAGAACGACGGAGGAAAATACATCTTAAGCTGACATAGTGTAACAACCACTTCTCTTTGTAATTTATCGAGAGTATCAGGGTCAATAACTTTGCTGCACAGACTGTTGAAAAAGAAACAAAGTCTGGTGATTGCAAACCTTACATGTTTCGGCAATATAGATCTAATTTCCACAGGCAATATTTGTTACATTAGAGTGTGACAATCATGAGATTTAAGACCTATCAACTTCAGATCTTTCATTGATACCAATCTACGGATGTTGGATGAGTAACCCTGTGGCACCTTAACATTTACCAAACATTCACAAAAAGCTTTCTTCTCCTTTCTAGACAATGTGTAACAAGCGGGAGGTAAGTATGTTCTCCGATTTCCCATTTCACAAAATTCTGTTAATTCTGACCTTATTCCCATTTCACATAGGTCCAGTCTGGATTTTATCCCATCTTTAGTCTTACCTGGTATATTCAACAAAGTACCAATGACACTATCACAGACATTTTTCTCAACGTGCATGACATCGATACAATGCCTGACTGTCAAAGAACTCCAATAAGGAAGATCCCAAAATATTGACTTCTTCTTGAATAAATATTTGTCACTCTGTGTGGCCATAGTACATTGTGATCTCTTACTAAATTCATTGACAAAGTCTTTTACTCTTTCATAAACAACCTCCCCTGGTATAGGTTTAGGTGCACTCCGTTCCTCATTCAATCCATTGAATGCTTTGCACTTCCTACGATACGGATGGAATTTTGGAAGAAACCTTCGATGACCGAGATATACAGTCTTACCGCCATGTTTTAGTCTTGTTGAATCAGTGTTCTCTTCACATATAGGACACGCTTTAGCTCCTTTGACACTATATCCAGACAAATTCCCATATGCTGGAAAGTCATTAATAGTGCAAAACAACAAAGCATGCAAACAAAATGTCTCTCTTCTTGAAGGATCATAGGTCATCACACCTTCACCCCAGAGTTTCTTTAAGTCATCAATCAGAGGTTCAAGATAAACATCGATGTCATTTCCAGGTTGTTTAGGGCCCGATATCAACAACGACAGCATTACGTACTTATTTTTCATACACAGCCAGGGAGGAAGATTGTATATAACAAGCATGACTGGCCAAGTGCTATGTTGGCTGCCCAATGTCCCGTACCGATTCATCCCATATGTACAAAGCCCAAGTCTTAGATTCCTGACTTCTTCACCAAATTCAAGGTACAATAGATCAATCTTCTTCCACTGTGGGGAATCAGATGCATGTCGTAGGATCCCATCATTATTTTTCTTAACATCTGCATGCCACCTCAAATTCTTCGCATCTATCGGATTGGAAAACAAGTGTTGAAACCGTGATATTATAGGTAGATACCACATCACCTTGGCAGGAGAACCAGTTTTGGACTCCCCCGAAGTCGTCAATTTATACCGTGACGCACCACATTTTGGACAATCTTTCAAATCCGCATAGTCCTTTTGAAATAATACACAATCATTCAGGCATGCGTGTATCTTCTTGGCATCCATTCCCATTGGGCACAACAATTTCTTTACCTGGTATGTTGAGATTGGCAGCTCGTTTCCTTCAGGAAGTATTTCTTTCAACAAAGACAACAATGACGTGAAGCTTTTGTCGCTCCATCTATTGTTAGCTTTCAACTTATACAATCTCAACACGGCGCTAAGCTTCGTAAACTTAGTACAACCTGTGTATAATGGTATCTCAGTATCATGCACAATGTTTCTAAAAATGGGAGGTGGATCAGTGTGCTCTACCCCACAACTATCCAGCATCGCATCAATGATGTCTACTGGAACTGGTTCATTCACATCTACGTCATCGTAGGCAATTTCTTCTTCCACACAAGCACTGCTATTGACATCCACTGGTTTCGGGTTTGAAATCTCTCCATGCCAGTGCCATTCTGTATAGCCTTGTATAATCCCGTTGCACATGACATGACTTTTGATTTCGTCACCAGTGTTGACTTTCAAGTTGTTACCGCAATGCCTACATGGACAGTAGAACCTATCTCCAGGTTGTTTCCTATGTTCCTCGGAAAATCTAATAAACTAGTCAAGACCAGAAATAAACTCTGGGGTGCAGCGATTGCGAATGGACATCCATGATCTATCCATTCTATGATCAAAGAGAAAACAAGTATATATTACAACAAGATTAGGGTATAGGGTTAACAAATACATGTGATGTCATTATTATATATAATAAATGTGTACCACCTATCCCATTCTTGAACACCTAATCTCACTAGTAAGTGTATAATGTGTATTGGGTTTTCAAGAAAATTTCGGCAGCATTTCCCCGTTGTTCTCCAAGTACATATGTACTTAGAGAACAAACGGGGAAATGCTGCCGAAATTTTCTTAAAAACCCAATACACATTATACACTTACATCCTAAGTGAGATTAGGTGTTCAAGAACAGTCCCAAACCGGGGACTATCCAAGATTTACTCCTAATGAGTAAATCTTGGATGGGTTTCTAGGCCAACAAATAATGTGTTGTCATTCTTATACCTAAAATCCTAGTTCTTCAAGTTAGGGTGATTATTGATGTCTTTAAAAGCATGATTGGCAATTTAGGGAAAAGGTCATCATTTACATTCAAAGCATGTCACATGTGTGCATTACAGTTCATCATTAAGCAAGAAGGGTGATTAGGATTCTCAATATACTCAACAATGAAACAAGTTAAACATGTGTGCATTACAGTTCATCATTTACATTCCAAGCATGTCACATGTGTGCATTACAGTTCATCATCAAAATATCTATAACTTACTTAAACATTCAATTATGAAGTAAATATACACTTAATTCATTCGGGTCTGGGCCTGAAGGCCGAACTCAAGGCTGTGATTTTTGTGGTGTTTCCCGGGCAGAACTGCCCCTGGTTCAGACCTGCTTCATGCACAGGTGGAAAGGGCTCAGCTAGAAATGCAGCTAGGTGCTGCTCGTGGATGAGGGGGCTGCGGAATCAAGTTTAGGGCTCTTAGTTGGAGTCAAGGGCGGCATTTGGTAGTGTTGGTCATGCCCAGCTACTCCTGGACGGCGTCGCTACAGCTGCAGCTGCCACTTCTGGCCGCCGGCACTACTCTATAGGTCGGGCGCTGCTAGGGTGAGGTAGAGGAAGAAGAAGAGCGGAGGAAGGAGAAGAGAGGAAGGTGGCGCCGCAGGAACGGCGCGATGGTTGGGGTTGGGGGTGGGGTAGCGGCGGTTGGGGGTGGGGTGGTGGCCGTCAGGGAAAAGCATGGCGGAGGAGAAAAGGGTTACCTTGCAGAGGAAGCTGGCGGCGGCGAGAGGACAGGAGCAACGACCAGCGGAAGCATCGAGCAGTGACGAGAGGACAGGAGCACGGACGGAAGGGAGAAGCGGCAGGGAGCGGCGGCGGCGGAGCAGCGGGGGCGAGCAAGAAATTGCCGGACCTAACTGAAATCGGGAATGAAACAGGGAAAGGGGAAGAGTCGCTCGCGCTGGTGAGCTATTAAGTTGACAATAAGCGTCGGCGATTCAAAATAACCGACAACTAAACCAACAGTGTCGGTTCTTTTCCAAAAACCGACACCTATACTAGATTATAGTCGTCGGTTTTTAACTAAAAGACAACCGACAACTATTCCTGTCCCGCGAATAATCTTTAGTCGTCGGTTATTTATTTATAAACCGACGCCATATGTCAAATTTTGGAGGTAATTTTTTCACTGGAATTTTGGTTTTGGCGGTTGATTTTAGGTGTCGGTTTTTATTAATTAACCGACACTTAATAAAAGTGGTACCCATGTCTGGTCGACCTTCATAGATTGGATGTCGGTTGATGTTATCAAACGACACTGTAGAGTTTAGGTGTCGGTTTATGTATACAACCGACACCTTGAAAAGTGACTTTATAAGCCATTTCTGTAGTAGTGATATAAGCTCATTTATCCATAGAGTCAAAGGGGAATTTCAAATTCACTTCCACCCTTTGCTTGCAAAACGACCAAGGAAGCTTTGAAGGACCAGGAGGACGACCCCCAACCTGTTGGTAAGCTTCTTGACCTTCTTTCATCTTGATTTCATGGTGGAAATCATAAATAAATGCATAATTTCTTCTTTTCTTCACTCCATCTTCAACCCTAGCCAATCCTTTCACTCCAAAACTTGAGGACGAGACTTGGGGGAGTTATAAAAGCTTCTTCCACCATTTTTGATGTGAAACTCCAAGCTTTGAAGCTCAATTGAAGGCGGGTTATATGACTTGAACCCTTATTCATTATTATTGAATTCAATTTCTCAACCCTTTATGTTCAATTGATCTTTTTGCAATTGCTTTGATTGATTGATGGAATTTCTATGAAGATGGCAGTAGATTTCATGGGTTTGAAGGTTGATGATGATGACATCATCTTAGGTACACTTTCCAACAAATTTGAGTTGCAAACGGTCTTGGACCTTTGGTCTAAATGGTTTCACCAAACCATTTGGAGACCAAACGATTTGCAAATCGTTTGGTGACTTGAGTCCCAAACCGCATGAGAGTGTTTACCATTTGGTTGGGTTGACCGTTTGAGGTCTGAACCCTAGTATAGGTTGCATGATGATCTAATGGATCCAATTCATTAATTGAATGTGTGGACAATCCACCAATTACAACCCTAATCGATTTGTTGGAAATTCCATAAAGTAATCCATTCGATTTCAAGACTTTTCGGGTCAAACGGTCTTGAGACCGTTTTAGCCCAAACGGTCTTGAAACCGTTTGGGATCAAACGGTTTCAAAACCGTTTGAAGGATTTGAGGATGATTCATGAGTAATGGATAGAGATCCAATGGTGATGATTGATGAATCCTTCAATTGCCTAATTGATGGCTAATCCAATGGAGCAAATTATATTCAATTTGATTGGTGAATGCCCTAAGTGGCCCATGCGGTTTTGGGGCTGGTTTGATCCCAAACGGTCTTGAGACCATTTGAGAGACCGTTTGGGGTCAAACGGTTTCAAAATCATTTGGTGTTTGGAAACCCCAAAACTAAATGGTGGACTTTTGTGATTTAATCATTTGGGAATTAAAGGTAATATTTGTTCTATTAACACAATGATTGATAGTGATGGTAATCAATGACGGTACAAAGGTTGAATCCCTGAAGTACCTAAATGATTAGTACCATTAAAGAGATAAATCCTAATTTCTTATAAGAACAATAACTTAGTACACTATGTCAATCATAGTTGTATGCACTTGATTGAAGGGTTGATATAACCTAATCAAGTTGAGAGAATGATAGAATGGAATTAATACATGAGTGTGATTCATGTGGTGATTAAGGGTAGGATCCTTAGCAAAGAGATCATGAAACCCTAATCATGAGCATAAACCTTAATTGACAAGGTTGTTGAATCCTAACACTAATTTAGGGAAATTTTGAGTGAAACCCTAATCCAGGGTAAGGATGTAACCCTAACCTAAGGTGATGATATGTGTAAATATAATATAGGATAATGTGATGCAAAATCCTAATTGGGATGAATAGTAAACCCTAATCATGGGTAATGGAACATGAAACCCTAATTGGGATGAACAGTAAACTCTAATTGTGGGTTATTGAATGTAAACCCTATTCTGGGGTGAAATTTATGTGAAACCCTAACTAAGGGTGATTTTATGAGAAACCCTGATATTTGATGTGATGCGGAACTCTAATCCAGGGTGATACTATGTAATGTTTTATGAAACCCTAATCTTGGGCAATATGGTGATAAACCATAACCTTGATTTGGGTAATGGGATGAATGTTCCCAAATGACATGAAATGGGAAACCCTAACCCTAGTAAGGGAATAGTGGTGTTACCCTTGAATAGTGAATCCATATTTGTTATGCATGGTACTGATATGTAATTAAAGTTACTGTTATCATCCACACTAACCATGCAGGTATTCTAAAATAGTGGTCATGGCCAGGTATGAGCTATGATGTTTATTTCACTATTGTTTATTGGGCCTTGTGTGCCATAATATACCTTGCTACCTGGTAAGAGGTAACAAGAGGGTTAATGAGCCTCAAGTACCATGAGTGATGCTTGTAATAGCAAGTATCATGTTTACCTTGGTCAGATGACCTGAAGGTGATAGTTACCTGGAAAAGTGGTAACAATTCTCAATGATTAGCTAAGGGTTTGAATACCCAGAATCATATTATTATGGTAATAAGATTGTGTAGGAATGAGAATTCCCAATATTGAAATGAGGGACTGAGTTCCCAATGCCTTTTAAAGACTGACAAGTAATTGATAAAAATAGTACATGCCTCTTTATAGCATTGTCATAATAAATTATGTTTGAGAACTTGGCTGATGCTAAAATAATATGAAAATGTACTTAATTAATCAAGTGAAATATGTTTATGTAGTGCTCTGACCATAGATCCATCGTCGTCAGAAGTTGGTGATGGTGAAACAGGTTTTCCTATGGGATTTCTTAGAATTCACATATTTTGAATATGCGGGGTTAAATGGGAGAAAATATCTTTACGTCCTAGTGAAGAGATTGATGGAGGGTAAACATTAAATCTCTCAATCCTTCATGTGTTGGGATGGATGTATCACAAATCTCTCGATGGTTGGGATGGATGTATCATTATTATCCCAATGATATTCAATATCGGGTCGATGGAGATAAACGTTAATTCTCTCGATTTCTGAGGAGAGTGCAGTTGACATTGTAACTCTATAGTGAAGTTGCCAGTATACCCTGGAAAGTTATTTTGAGCAGTCGACATAGTCCTGCTTGTGGTCCCGTACTGACCGGGATGTGGGAGGTCATAGGAATCTGACTCTTCCATTGACCTATGTATGGTACTGATTCAGTTTAGCAATGGTCGGTTGGAGTATGAGAGGAATACCTCATCTCCTCAGAGCTTAAGTATGTTTGTAAAATGTAATTAGCCGTGTAGTGTATTTGCATAAGACTGAAATGTGAGAATCACTGGTTGATGATTATCTTTCTTAATATATCCTAGATGGATCAATGTTATTCATGTCCTATAATTCTTTATTGAATATTAGACATGCTGCTTTATTAAGATACAACTAATAAGCTTAAGTGGGAATGTTGCTCTAGTCTGCTTTAAATAAGTGAATTACCTGTTGTTGATTATTATGATTCCACTGCTCAATTTATTTCTATTAAACTGCAATAAGAATTTTTTGGCAGAGAGTTATATCTCCCGCTGGGGAAATTTTTATAATTGTCTCACGCCCGTGGAATCCAACATTTTTAGGTAGATGCAGACAAAGAGGAAGAATCTCTATAGCAGAGGAAGAGCAGCAGCAACAACAAGGACAACAGTAATATCTCAGGTGGGGATACTGGTTGTCAGGCTTTGTGCATAAAGTCCTATGTGTCGTCTTTGTACTCTCAAGTCCTAGGATTCAGTAGTTTGTGATTTTATAATCGATCTGAAGTTTTGTCTTGATGCCTCGAGTTTTTAACTTGCCTATGTACAAATTTAATAGAGCAGCTGTTGTATGTAATGTCTCAAGAAAGAGATGGTACATGACATGTACATTATGAACCAGGATGTAATGATTTACTTTGGTTCTGAATGAAAGAGTTTTCCTGTGAATGGATCTCTTGATAAATAGTTTTAATTTTTAGTAATTTTCAGTATCCGTTGTTAGTAATCACTTCTGCATTTATCTTAATCGATGTTTGGCAACAGACGTCACACTAGGCTTCCAACCTTCTTGCATGAGTCCTTCTTTCTCTCTAGAGCTAACTCCACATCCAACCTTACTATTAGAGGTCCTCTCTCTATGAAGGATCAAGCTCACAAACGTACCTCTACATGGTAAAGCCTATGTTCAAACTTATGTTTGCTCAAGGTTATCCCTAGCCCTTTATGCTCATCTCATAAGCTATCCATCGTACTCTCCTAGCCAGGGTTTTAGCTTATAGTTAGTACTACTGACGTACTCTGGGTGCATACTATGCCATGCCCATATAAGCCCATAAGGTTTCCATAGGTCCTGTACTAACCTCATCATTGAAGGAGTTATCCTTCACTCTAACATGACCCTTCCCAGGGTTAGGTCTCTAAAGGCACTCGATCATCCAACCTCTCATGGCTCATATGGCATCCAAGGCATGTCTATCCAAATGCCTGGTTTACCATGACATCTAACTCATCATGTTGTCTCTCTCTCTAACCTTCACTTAGGGTTAGGGTTAACATCATCCTTAGAGGATGTGCCAAGTCTCTACCTGCAATGGAGATCTCTATCTCCAAGACCAACTCTCTTTATTTATCCTCCTGACAAGAAGGTCTAGCCTCAGGTCTCTTCTTAGGGCATGACAACTTATGTCATACAACCTAAGTATGTATCTATCCTTTAGTTTGCGCTTAATCTATTAAGCTTATGTCCATGACATCTTATTTACATCCTTTTTCATTAATTTGGTGGAGGATTCCTTAGACCTTATTAACCTTGCCCTTACCTCAAGAGGGTGAGGAGAAGAGAGAAAACCCTAATCTTTAAGGTCCTTAACAGAATTTGTGATGAGAAGGGATGAATAAGATGAGAAAGTCATAAAGGTATCTTATTTCGATTCATACCCTAAGACTTTGGCCAGGCAGTCACACGGATCCGAGAGTCCTCGTATTCCGACTAGTGGTGTGGAGGAAAATATTGCCAGCCCCTGGTTGTGATCCTTTTCTAGACACCTCCGTCTTTCGGATAATCCTCTAATAACTCCCTTGGGTTCTATGGAGTTTGTAAAATTTAATAATTATTAATGGTTAAATGAGGAACCTACGCTCTGACACCAAATTTTACAACCCCACCTTCCGGTAACCCCCAATTAAGGGAGACCGAGAGGTCGAAGCCACACCCATAATTTCCGGATCAAAGGTTCGACATTTAACCAAGAAAAATTATTAAATTTTAACAGACTATACTAGAAAGCTGTAAGAAAATAAACGTTTGCATACCTTTTGAAAATTTGGATCTTTAATTCTATCCACATATGAATTTCTACTCTACTAATCCTCCTTGTATTTCAATTCATGTATTTCTCAATATGACGATTTACTATTTGTCCTTTTGGCTTTGTACCTAAAACGTCGACAAACAAAACGTCGGTCAGCCAGAGCTGGTATGTGGGGGAAACACTAATCGTGAAATTATCAATAACAATGTATTGCAATCAATTACAGTTTAACAAATAATTTTACAGTTTAAATATAACTGCGCGATCCATGTATATCCTATCCCCATTATACCCCTCATGATCCCACCTAACACGTGAATCAGTTTTTAGGGTTGAGTCACATGGCACTACCTGTAGGTATCCCACTCCTTAACTCATGGCATGCTAAGAGTCTCATGTCACTACACATGTGTAGCCCAGTTTCTAACTCATGATAGCCTAGACCTTGCTCTAGGTTATCCTTTTTAGCCTTTGCATAGACACAGGGGTGAACCCAGATCTAAGCCAGTTATATGTATACATTTATAGTGATAGCCATAGTCACTCTATAGTTGCATGAAATAAAAGCATCCAACAGTTAATTTCAAGCAACCGATAAAACCTCGAAAAACCCTCGGAAAACTAACTCAGAATATTCATAAGCATAATCACATACCTATTCAGTAGATTTCTCAAGCTAATATAAATTCCAACCAAGAAAGCAATCCAAGCAAGTAATTCAACCACATCATCAAGAATCCTAAAAACACATGTACTCTATTTACTACACACTTTATCAAGATTCTACTTTATTGACTTGGATTCACTTTCTAGGGTTTCTAATCCGAATTAAGGTTTCATTAGTATTCATTAGGGTTTCTTAGATCAATTTCTCAAACTTTATTCCTTTTAGGTCAACAAACCCTAAAATACTCTTTCTACTCATATAAAACCTAATTGCTCAAATTATCCATTTTCATGGTCTTTTATACTCAAATTGACTTAGGATCATCATATGTCTATTTATTCATGGATTTGAACAATTAAAACAATTAAAAGACATATTCACCTAAATTAGGATTTTCAAGCTCATTAATGCATATCCATGCACATGGAACCCTAAATTAAACCATTCATATAAAAAGATCATCTTTTAGATCCTATTTTCACTTTTATTAACAACAGGTTAATATTGGTTTCAATTATCCAAAGAACATCATTAAATTCATCTGTCATCAAATCTAAGGGGTTTTCATTAATTAAATCATTAAAGATGATAACTTTATGTATCTTTCAAATTTCAAGCATATTTATGCAGATAATCTCTAAATTAAACTAATTACGTGCAAAGTTCATCCTTTTCGATCTTAATGTACCTTTTTACAATTAACGGGTTATTATCAACTTTAATCACCCATTAAACTCTACTAATTACATTAATCATCTCAAAGTAGAGTTTCCTAATCTTTAATTCATCAAAGTTGATAAATTACACTACTTTTTGATTAGCAAAAGGAATTGGCTTCTAAACATATTTTATTGAATTCCTCTCATTTTTCTGAGCAAAATGCATATATTATTCGTATTCATCCGAGCTACCGATTATTAGATATAATTTTTGCAATAAATCACTTACTTTGGCCAATCAAAGAGTGCCACATGTCTATTTCCATGCAACGTTGCTTGCAGATTTGAAAACATTTCCAATTTACCACTTTGCCCCCGCGTAAGTCGGTTGTGTCTTCATACCTTGGAGGGTAGAACCGTCCAACGGCCAGTAGGTCGTCTTCCTCCCCGCGACGGCGCACTGTGCCGCCCTAGCTGCACCTCGCGCGACCTCTCCTTCCTCTCCTGGACCTCGACAACCACCGACGCTGGTCCCTGCTGCTCCATCGTGCCCTGGGGCACTAGGGGCGCCTGCCATACTCGGCCTAAGTGACGAATTGCAAGCGTGGTCAACTGACATTTCTCAGCTGGTCGTGCAGCCTGTTGCAGGCGTCTGCATGAGGTCGAGTGGAAGCAGACGATGGTCGATCGGTCCTCGATTGCCGTGGGGGCGTCCTACTTTCATTAAAACCTCCACACTGCGCCCTGGTTCCCTTAGACAGATCTATACCCTTGACTAGGGTTTGCAAGAAAAGAAGATGAAGAAGAGAGGGATGGCTGCGTGGGACTTCCTTTGGCCCTAGCCAGGGACTCTATCCTTTTATAGAGGAGGAGAGTAACGCCCTAGGAAACTTGCTCACGAAGACAACAAGGTCCCTTCTAAAAAGGAAACCTGCTTTCTCTTAAACAAGCATGAGATTTCTCTTTTAAATAATTATTTGATTATCTAGGATCCTTGACTATTAGGGAATTTGAAAATTCTCTCTCTCTTATTCTCTTTATGTTTGCTTTTTAATCCATGGGCATGAATTTCTATTTTCTTTTAGTAGAAAATATCCCCCTTTTAATAATACCATGAAATTCATTCATTATGCGCCACATTATCCTATTATTTTGCTGTATTGGTATTTTTTCTTTCTTTTGCTTTATTGGGGCTCCTTGGACCCCAAGAAATTATAATATTTCGAAATTCCTTTTTAAGGAATACTCATTGTCCTTCTGGATACATCTAAATGTATTATTCACAATATCTTGTTTATTTTTCATTAAAATATCTCTTTTTGAGGATTTCTCTTTTATTTTCCTCATTGGCATTCCTTTTATCATTAGGAATCCTCGGGATATGAAATTCCACCAAGGATAATTCCATTATACTTCTTTTCACTTGTTTTCTATATTTTACCATTGTTTTCAATTTCTTTCTTAATAAAGAAATAATTAATTTATCTTTTATTTTCTTGTTGCCTTTTCTTTGCAACTTTGGACTCCTTGGGACCCAAGGAACCCAAGAGGCACGAAATCCCTCTTTGGATTTGCCTTCTAGAAGTTTCCACATTTTTCTTTTCTCAAATATTCAATTATTCAATTACTAATTGAATTTTCTTGTTATTTGGGCCCAATAGCCAATAAATCCCACAACACAATCATCAAGGCTATTGTAAATGAAATCCATTTATTCCAAATAAATTATATTATTATTTGTTCAAATATCCTTAATATGAGAAATTACATTTCTCACCAAATGAACCCAAAAATTGGGGTTGTAACAGTCGATCTGGGCATGTCAACCACCTTGGCTTTGTAATGGCAGCTTTCCCACACCTCCTTTAGGTTCTGACAGTCAAAGAGGGCATGGAAGATATCTTCTTCGGTTAAGCCGCAGTAGCTGTAGGTGCTCGATGTTAGGATATGCCTCCTAGCCAACAGGGAAGTCGTGGCCATTTGGTCACAGTATGTTCTCCAGCAGAAGTGTCTAAACTTTGGAGGAACGTTCATGTCCCATACCTTTCTCCATAATTCAGTTGTGGGCTCTCTCTGCAAGTTGGTTCTATTTATACCCAGCCAGTAGGCTGACTGTATAGTGTAGCTATCGTTGTCACACGAGAACCAATATTTTCCCTCCTCCACTCTACCGTAGATGGGTATCTTCAGAATATGGGCATCATCAGCCACTGTGAAGGAGGTTTCCACCATGTTTTGTCTCTATGAGTGGGTCTCCAAATCAATGATCTCTATCACGTAGATACACTCCCCCCCCACTCTCCACTCTCTACGAGTGCAAGTTCCTTTATCATTCGGTAGCTAGGCCTCCTCCCAGATTTTTACATTGCTCCCTTCTCCCACTTTGCTTCTCAACCCTTCGCTAAGCAGGGCTCTTTCTCCCAACATGCTACGCCAAGTGTAACTGGGGTCATAGCCTCTTAGAGCCTCCATAAGAGGCATTCTTTTGAAGTAGCGACCCTTCAGTACTCCATGCACAAGGGAATTATGGTTGGTCATCATCTTCTAACTTTGTCTAGCCAACATAGTTGCATTGAAGGTTTTGAAGTACTTGAAGCCCAAACCCCCATCTTTTTTCATCCTGCACAGTTTACCCCACGAGGCCCAATGAATTTTCCAACTGCCGTTGCAAGATCCCCACCAAAACTTAGCTGTCATTTGGCTCATATAATGGATGATGCTGACCGGAAATTGGAAAAAGCTCATCAAGTAAGTAGGTATGGCCTGTAACACTGACTTTATAAGGACTTCTTTCCCTACTTTGCTAAGGAATTTCTCTCTCTACGTGGTCATCTTGCCCCACATCTTGTCTTTAACAGCTTTGAATACCTCCTTCTTCGATCTTCCCGTACAAGTCGGCAACCCCAATTATTTATCATGTTTGGTAACTTGTTTGACCCCCAACCTATTGGTGATAGAATCCTTTGTCACGGTAGACACATTCTTGCTAAAAGACACTTCAGATTTCACGTAGCTAATTTTATGACCTGAGGCCATCTCGTAGCAGCTGGTAGCAGCTGGTAATATCAGCTATCATGGAAGCCTCTCCCGAAGTCGCCCTAGCAAACATAATGTTGTCGTCTGTGAAGAAAATGTGGGAGATACACGGACCCTCCTTGCTAGCTTTGGCCCCGTGGATATGTCCCTCTGTGGACACCTTCGTAATGAGTTTGGAGAAAACATCTGCACATAGAAGAAAAAGGTAAGGTGAAATTGGGTCTCCTTGATGGAGACCTCTTTGTGGGTACAACAACCCTCTTTTCCTCCCATTTATAATGAAGGAGAAATATACAGTACGAAAGCATTCCCCAATCTTTGGTCTCCACTGATGACCAAACCCCATCCTCCTCATAACAGTGTCAATGAAATTCCACTCCAGCTTGTCAAATGCTTTACTCATGTCGAGTTTGAGGGCCATAGTTCCTTTTTTCCCTTTCGTTTTTCTCTTCATTGCATGGAAAAGTTTGAAGGAGATCAACGCGTTATCAGTGATAGACCGGCCACTGATGAAGGCACATTGGTTAGCACTAATGATATTATCGATGATGTTCTTGAGACGGTTGGCCATCATCTTTGAGATGATTTTATAGAACGTATTACACAGGGTGATAGGACGGAAATCTCCCATAGTTATAGGCTCCTTACATTTTGGAATAAGCACCACATTGGTAGCGTTGATATTGATCAACTTTTCCTCATTATGCCACCATTTCATTATGTATTGGACCACATCCTCACCAACGATGTCCCAATAACTTTAGAAGAACCTCGCATGAAACCCATTAGGCCCTGGCGCTTTTGTAGGGTCCATTTTATGAAGAGCCATCCATATCTTCTCCTTGGACGGTTCTTTCTGGAGAGCTTGGTTCATCTCCACGCTCACCACTTGTTCAACACACTCAGTAGCCTCCGAACTGCTGCTATCACAGCTGGAGTTGAGAAGCTTTGCATAATACTCATTCACAACCTCAAAGATTCCATCCTCTCCCTCGTGCCAAGTATCGTTATCATCTTTCAGCTTATGAATATGATTTCATTTTTTTTCCTTTGTGAAGCTTTTTTGTGAAAATGAGTTGTGTTTCTATCACCGTCTCTCATTTTGTTGATCTTCACCCTATTATACTAGTGGGTTTCATTGATTTGTTGGAGGTTTATCACTTCTCTAGTAAGTTGTTGGCATCTAAGAAGAGAGTTGTTGGATGGAATACGTTTCTGTTCAGCCTCTAACTCTCTTTCTACTTTCCTCAACCGCGAACTAGTGTCATTGTATTTCTTCTTGGCTCAGCCTTGGAGCAGGCCATCACACTTGGTTATTCTTTCTTCAAGATTATCGCTTCTCTGCCGCCAACACTTTTTCACAATATTTGAACATTTGTCATCTCCTAGCCAATAACCTTCAAATCTGAACATACCACCTATTTTCACATTCCTACCTTCCTTATCAGTATTCAAAATGATGGGAGAGTGATCCGAGAAGACTCTAGGTAGATGTCGTACTCAAGTATTGAGGAATAGTATGCTCCACTCAACTATCGCAAGAGCTCTATCCAGCCACTCCTTAATGTTAGTTTCCACTCTCAAGCCTTTTTCCCAAGTGAAATGGTCTCCACAAAAGCCCAAGTCCGAGAGACCACAGCTGTCGATGGTTTCCTTGAACTCTTCTATGTGCCTCACATTGCTGTCTGCTCCACCTAGATTCTCCTAATTGCTGAGAATCTCATTGAAGTCGCCGATGAAGAGTAAAGGTAGGTTGGACCCCTCGAATAGTTGTTGCATTAGCTCCCAAGTTAAGTACTTATGGTGATTTACAGGCCACCCATAGATACCTGCACACCTCCACTTTCCTTTCTCACCACCCTCATCCACCTCCACCAAGAAATGGTGTTTTGAATACGAGTTAATGGTAACATCAACCTCTTTCCACCAAAAGCCCAAGTCTCCAAATCTGCCTTCACTACTCAGGCAAACCCCATTCTGAAATCCGCATTTGTACATGGTTCTTTCGAGGTCTTCCTTCTTGACCATGGTTTTCATAAAGAAGACCATGTCTGGGCATTCCTTCCGGCAGAGGCTGTGAAAATTCTGGACCTTGCCTCGACCACACATGCCTCGAAAGTTCCAACTGAGAAGTTTCATTGCCCTTCACAGTGCTGGCTCTTGCCAGTCACCGCTACTTGAGAGTAGTTCTCCCATACCATCTTCGAGTCCTCTCCTCTATTCATCTTGGTAGCTCTAGTATTTTCTTCCTCGTGATCTTCTTCCATGGTATCTTCAGCTAACCTCCTTTTGCTTTTCCTAAGAAAAACAGGTAGAGGAGCAGCTTGTTCGAATCGCAACGAGTACATTTTGATAGAATCCCAAATAGACTTTTGTTGTTGGGTGGTAGGCCCTCGACCTTCCCTAAGGTACAAGGACCACGACTGACAGCGACAATGCAACAACTCTCGACCCCTCGTGTCATGCTGTACGCATGCGATTAAATGCTCAAAGTGTCTTATCGGGATCGTACGTTGAAATTGTGGCGGCAGTATGGATGAAGTCATCAATGCTTCATTATTGCGTAAGTAGTAGGATTTACGCTACCCACAGTCTACAGTCTACCCGCTGCACCACTCGATTTCTTGGAAATCCGCACGAAGTTGTTCCCGTCTTTTCTATTAATTGGAATTAACTCCTCCACCAACTGAAGCAAATAAAGATTCCCGAGATTCTCTCTCCACTCTTCTCTTCAGCATTCATCTTTATTAATTCGTTTTTTCTCTTGTAATTATTCTCTCAAGTTCTATTCCACCCACCAGCATTCTCGTATTAGTACAGTACCTACGGAATCTAATAGCAACATTGATCTGGAAGTATAAGTACAGTACCTACGGAATCCAGTAGTAACATTTGTCATCTGGACATAATTTTTTTACAAAATAGAGTGATAAGTTGAGTGCCCATTTGTTGATGATCTCAAAAATATAGTGCACATCAGATTAAAAATCATTTATAAATTACATCCATAAGTATGATACCCACTTGTTAATTTCAATTCATTTACTGAAGCATAAGTACAGTACCTAACAAATTACAAAATCAAGCATAATTGTATAACTAGTCTAGAAGTATAAGCACGGTACCTACGGGATCTCATACAACTATAAAATGCATCTATAAGTACTGTACCCACTTGTTAATTCCAACTCAGTTTTTTCAAACATAGGTACAATACTTACCAAATTATAAAACGAAACATAAGTACAGTACCTAACAAATTACAAAATCAAGCATAATTATATAACTGATCTGGAGCCATAAGTACAGTACCTACGGAATCCAATAACAACATTTTTCACCCGAACATAATTTTTTTACAAAAGTGTAGTGCACATCTGGTCAATAATCAACTATAAAATGCATCTATAAGTATTGTACTCAATTATTAATTTTCAACTCAGTTTGTCAAGCAGTGGGGATAAATATGCAATAGAATTTTTTTGTAAGCTATAGTGGATTGATATCTGCCATTTGTATGACTGTTGCATGGAGTGGACAGAGTATCTGTACCTTGCATGTATTTTGCATGCTTTTACATGGGTAATAGTATCAAAAACCGGTTGCATGCTGGGATTAATTAAAAATCACCTATTCCCGAGTACCGGAAAGGCGAGCGGGTAGGTCAGGTGTTATGTGTAGAATTTTTCAATATCAACGGATAGTGGTGGGTTCATGTGATTTGTACAGAGTCTTCTGGTTCCAAATGTTGATCACCCAATCTGTAGTGGAACGATTCAACGTTAAGGTGCCGCATAAAACTAATAACGAGGAATTCACATCAATATGGGTTATATTCATAGCTCGACCGTCCATACAGATGGGGATTGTGTACACCGCTGCATACCGCAATAGTTAGCTACATATTGGCTCTATTCGGCAAAGCGATGATATCCATCGCGGATGAGTCAACGCGGTCTTTCCACCGTAAGAATATGGTCCGGTGAAAATTTTTACGGTTCCAGCGATCATCCAGCATCTGCAGTAGAAAAAATAATATAACATAGCAGCGGTTGTTTTTCTTTTGTTTGGTAAAGCGTTCACTATGAATTTTGGGCTGCCCGAGATGATTGATCGCTGCCCAGACTCTGGTGGACGCATTCCCGAACACTACCAATTGTAGACACGAGCGTTTTTATTGGGTACCCCTAATCCAGTACTCATATACATTTTGACTTTTTGTAATTTTATGGGAAACGTCACAAAAGTCGACATCATGGTTGCGTAAAATCCAAAAACCCAAAACAGCAACATTAAGAACCATTGATTCTCGTTTGGTTTATCACATGCCTTAGAAAGTCTTAAGGATGTTCCTTTCAGCAATTATTATAAGAGAAGATTTTTACGACAGGGTTGAGTTTTGGTGTTGTCTTCTCATTCTGAGTTTCCCGTCATAGTGTCGATTCATACCCACATTCAAGCCTCAATTTCTCAACCCACCCCCACCCACACCCACACCCACACTAACGTGTTAAATAGACCACTCCACCCCACACACACCATTTAGGCCATGTTTGACATAGCACTGAACACAAATTGGATTAGAATTTTTGTGTGTGTCAATAAATAATATGATGTGATTGCATTTTAATCATGTTTGTGTTTTATGACAGATAGTGAAACTAAACTGACGAGGTTCATCAGTCCAGTTCCGGCCCCCCTTTCAAGGCTAAACCTCACTTTTTGCAGTCCTGTTAGTTCTGAGACTGGAAACGTCACAATTTCCCTCTTTGTTCAGACACTGATATGACATAGTGTTCTGACTGAAACTAGCTTGGGAGCAATTTATGTACCAAACAAAGATTAAACCCAACCCAGACTATGAGTGCCCCATCAATACGAATGAGTTAATTCCAAGTGTGCAACCCCAATCCTTTGTCAAACATGAGCTTATATTTAGGTGGGGAATGAGAAGGGCGTTGAGCAAGTTGGCTAAGAGATGTGATAGGCCAGTCATAAGTGGAAAGAGAAATAGGAGAGAGGGAAAGAAAAGAGACAAAAAGGAAGATGGGGGAGGAGAGAGGGGGTGGGTTTTTTTGGAAGTATTGGGTGACAGGGTGTGAGAGAGAGAGAAAGGAGAGGGAGAATTGAAAATGGGTCCTCTCCCTCGTGTTTCGAGAGAGAGAATATACAAGAAAGGAGATGGAGGGGGAGATATATGAGAAGTATTACACACATGAAAGCAAATAGTTGAATGTGAGATAACACACCATTGACTGATGAAAACAAATTACTGCTAAAATAAAACACAACATGATGTATTTTTGCACATTATCAACAAAATCAAAACATAAGAATGCGCTAACATATGTGTTATTTTTGTATGCATATTTTTAAGTGTGATTTATATTATCTTAATTACTGATCTCACTACTTCCGTCCTCCATTTATATCCAATTGTGTTATGATGTATTTTTTGTCATGTGTTAATGATTTATTTCTCACAACTTTCCTCCTCCCTTCTATTTTTTATCTTTCTCTCTCCTCCCACTATATCCCTTCCCTATTTGTGTTTATGAGTGTTATAATAAGTTTTTATCACATATTAATGTATTATTTCACACAACTTCCATCCTCCCTCCTATTTGTCTCTTTCTGTCTCTTCCCACTACCTCTCTCCTCCACTTGTGTTCATGTATGTTATAATACATTTCTTATCACATACAAATGTATTATTTCCCAAAATTTTCCTCCTCCCTCCTATTTTTCTCTTTTTCTCTCTTCCCACTACTTTCCCCCTCCATTTCTATATATGTGTGTTATAATTTTTTTTATCACATATACAAGGGTGATTTCCCACAACTTTCCTCATCCATACTATTTTCTCTCTTTCTTTCTAGTACTTCCCTCCTCAAAATGTATCCACATCTTATAATATATTTTCTTTCATATATTTTTCCTGTCATATATTTTTCTCTCGCTTCCTATTACTTCGCTCCTCAATTTGTGTCACATATGTTATAATGTTTATTATGTCACATATTAATGTTTGATATCCTACAACTTCCCTCATCCCTCCTAATTTTGTCTTTCTCTCTCTTCACATTAATTCTTGCCTCTATATCTATATAGTATTTTCTATCACATATTAATATGTTATCTTCAAAGACTTCCCTCCTCCTTTCTTTTCTTTATCTCTCTCTTCCTACTACTTCCCTATTCCATTGTATTCACATGTGTTATAATATGTTTTCGAACACATACTATTGTATTATTTCCAACAACTTATTTCTCCCTCCTATTTTCTCTTCTCTATCTTCCCACTACTTTCGTCCCCCATTTACGTTCATGTATGCAATAATATATTTTCTATCACATATTAATGTGTTATTTCCCCCAAGTTCCCTCGTCTCTCCTATTTTTCTATTTCTCTCTTCCTACTTCTTTACTCCTCTATCTATATCCATGCATGTTGTTTTGCGACACATATTAATGTGTTATTTTCTACAACTTCCCTCATCTCCCTATATTTATCTCACTCTTTTTTCCACTATCTCTCTCCTCCATTTGTGTTCACCTATGTCGTAATGTGTTTTCTATCACACATTAGCGTATTATTTCCCACAACTTCTCTTCATTCTCCTACTTTTCTCTTGCTTTATATTTCCAATACTTCCCTCCTCCATTTTTGTCCATGTATATTCATGTGCTATTTCCCACAACTTCCCTTTTCCTTTTTTCTAGTTTTCTCTCAATTTTCACTACTCCCATCCTCCCTCCCACATGTTTCTGTTTGTCGCACTACTTCCCTCCTCATCCCTCCTAGTTTTTTTCTTTCTTCCTACTACTTCCCTCCTCCCTCCTAATTCCTAATTCTCTTTCTTTTACTACCTCCCTTCTCCCTCTTCCTATTTCTCTCTCTCTCTTTCTACTACTTCCCTCCTTCCTTACTTTTGTTTCTATGTATATCCCACTATACTTCCTTCCCCCTCCTTTTTCCCACTACTTACCTCCTCCCTTCCTCTTTTTCCCTTTCTCTCTCTGTCTTTCTACTACTTCCCTCATCCTTCCTCCTATTTTCCTTTGTCTCTCTTCTACTACTTTCCTCCTCATTAATAATGTCTTTAATATCTCTTTCCCACACCCTCCCTCCTCTCTCACCCCTCTATTTATCTCTCCTAGTAGAATGACTATAGTGCCATCCCATTATCCTTAGTATTTCATGCTCCTCCATGCCCATCTTTCAGAAAATAGATGAACATGGTCTACATTGTATTCTAAACACCCGACTCCATATAACATTTTCCTTAATGAAGCCAGATGTTTGTGATGATATTTTTCTCTTCAACTAATATATCTCTTATTGCAAGCTTCTAGCTCCTAGGGGTGATGATGATTATTGCTCAATGCAATCTCCATAGTAGACATGACCACAATGAAAATGATAGGGGAGATAGGCACGTTTTCTCATATCCTTTTGATCCATTAATACTACTCAAGTTGTTATTGACAAACAAATATAATAACCAACAACATCCATCCAAACAATGACCCAAGCACGAACACACAGAGAGTAGCTGATACACATATAGAGAGATACAACAGAGAAATGGAGGAGATGCCTAGATTCAAAGCATCTTCAACTCCATCAGGATTAAATTAAGCACTACACTGAGAACGAGCATCAAGGTCAGTTCCATAAAGATTGAATGATGACACGTTGTACATCTTTTATAACATCATGTCAACATCCTGGTTTCTTGTATGTGGTCTATTCCTATGAACAAATTATCTTTTTAGCCATGAAAACAATTTACATGCAACCCCCAATAAAAGCCTAGATGCTAAGGAAACATATTATAACCAAGTTGGCAAAAGTTAGAGTTCAAATGTCTCATGGGGGTATAACTAGGTACCTACCATACAATCCATTAGTAGTGTTAGTGACACATACCAAAAAGAATCCCAAAATAGGTAACATGATGACTTTATCTAGAGATGACATAGATCTGGATTCAACATCAAGCACTTAAGGAGAAGTCAACATCTTCCTAAAATGTACAAAACTTTAAAAAAGGGGGAACCCGATTGGAAGATAAAAAAAGAGAAAGCAATATCTTTGGTCAAGAGTTTGGATGATTCAGATATCATATTCAAGATAGGGGTTTGGGGGAAAGAACCATTTTCATATTAAGTTTTAGTTGAAGACATAGATGAAGGGATCCATGAGGAGTTACCATGACTTTCTTTTGCATTCTTGGTTATTAGGAGTGAGAATTGGTTAGATATGGAAAATCTAGTCATTTGAAATGTTATAGAAGTAGAAAATGATAAAAATATGAGAGAATTAAGTTTTTGGTGACATAAAGATTTGTATAGTGTTATGTGGTATCCTTAAACCATTGCACCATGGAAGAGAATTGGATTGGAACACTATAATAGGCATCACATGAGGTGTGACCAATGGAAAGTACAATGAAAAAATATAGGACTTTCTCTTAGAGACGTTGGCACTCATGATTATTTTCACATATAAATAACAAATCATCATTATTGAATTTGACCTTGATGCAGTTCAAATAGGGTCATAATATGTTGTATGTTTTGTATAAAGGTGAAGAGACAAGATTTATGAGATGAGATGCTAGACATGAGGTGACATATTTGACACATTGTAGATCATTATGAGGGATTTCAATTCCTATAGGACATGCATGAAGTGGATAGGTGTCGAACCACCATGGACGTAGATGAGAATGATTACACATATAACAAATTTACATAGGTAGACATGATGGTATACATAAGAGATGGGGTGACTCGAATGAGGTTTAATTTAATAGTCTTGTCTTAACTTGTGGAAGGTGCTACATGACCACTCGGTTAGAAGCAGGATGACTGACCAATGTCCTCTAATGTTTTCTGCTTTTATGAAGAACAATTCTGGTTACATGGAAAATTTGAGATTCATTAAAATGTGGATTGGTCATGATAAGGTAAAGATAAATCATAGGTCAGAATTGGACATTCGATTCAAGGGGATTCCTCTCAAAGATTTTATTTATATAATAAGAAAACCTTTATTTTATATGTCTAGAACAAATACAATGCACTCTCTTTTATAAGACAAGAGAGCATGTGAGAAACAAAACTACACAATGTGGGATAAAAGAAAAGTTGAAGACACGACCACTCTAAGCACATAACAAAACTCACAACACAACATAATGTATAACAAAACATATAACACACCATAACATATAAAGCATACATACTAATACCCCTCTAAAGTTGGATCATATATGTCAAGCATGCCCTGCTTGTCAACTAGTGTAGTAAAGTGAGTCTTGGGAAGTGCCTCAGTAAATATGTCAACAACCTAGTATTTTGTCTGGAGATAAGGGGTACATATATGTACAGAGAGAAAAAAATCACAAATAAAATGAAATCCACCTCTATATGATTGTTGCTTCATGAAACATTAGAAAAATGGAGACTTTATTGTTGTCTTACATTGGAATAGGGGCAAAATTACATTATCAAATTCCTTAAGGAGTTCTTGGACCCACATTCATTCACAAGAAGTATGAGCCATAGATTTTTTTAAGGTATGAGCCATATCTCTGCATTCTACTTTGACACTGAAATGAGCAACAACCATATATTTCTTATTGTGCCATGTAACTAGATTTCCCCCAACAAAGGTACAATATCCAGAGGTAGATTTCTGATCACATCTACTACCGACATAATAAGAATCAGAATATCCAGTCAGTTTACAACGCCCATGTCTTTGATACAGTAATCCTTTCCCTAGATAAGTTTTAGATATTTAATGATATGGAAGACAACATCCCAATGACATTGTCAAGGATTATCCAGATACCTACTGACAAGTCCAACAACAAAAATAATATCAACTCTAGTCACAGTTAGATAAATAAGTTCACAAACCAATCTTCTATATTGGTGGTTATTAGGACAGGGTGGTGAAGATTCATCATCCTAATTGCGACTGGGATCTAGAGGAGTGCTAGCAAGTTTAGTACCAAGAATTCCTATTTTTGTGAGTAGATATAGAACATATCTGCATGGTGAAAGATAGACATCAGAATAATATCTGGAAACTTTGATTCCCAAGAAGTATCAAAGTTTACCAAGATCTTTAGTAATAAAGTGTTGCTCAAGATATTTTTGGTAGAAGCAATACCTTCAGAATCACTACCAAGAAAAAATATATCATCCACATAAATAATAAGAATAACAAGCCCATAATTGGTCTTTTTAATAAAAATAGAATGATCCAAATGTGAGCTCTAAAATTGAAACTTGAAAAGTATTTGACTCAATTTATCAAACCATGTCTCTAGGCTTTGTTTTAGGCTATAAATCACCTTCCTGAGTGTGCAGACTTTGGAACACTCCCCCTGACTAACAAAACCAGGTGGTTGCTCCATGTAGACTTACTCATGTAAGTCACCATATCGGAAGGCATTTTTAACATCTAGTTGAAAAAGGGGCCAATCCTTATTCACATCAATAGATATAAGCACTCTTATAGAATTGAGTCTAGAAACACGACAAAAGGTTTCAAAGTAGTCAACCCCATAGGTTCAAGTGTAACCTTTTTCTACCATTCGACCCTTTAGTCATTCAATCGAACCATCTGGCTAATATTTGATATTATAGATCCAACGACAACCAACAATCATACAAGTATCAGGATGATCAACAAGATCACCAGTTATACGATCTTGAAGGGCAGCCATTTTAGTTTCCATAGCATGATGCCCAGTAGGATGCTAAAGAGATTGTGTAGCATTCTTCATTATATAAATAGTGGATATATCAACAATAAAACAAGAAATTCTAGCACCAAGATTAGTGGAAGAGCACAAATTAGTAATTGGATGTTGAGTACAGGAATGAATACCTTCCTGTTGACTAATAGGAAGTTGTAGGTCAGATAATACCTCAAAGGTGTCGTGATATGTCAAAGTGGGAGGAATTAGCCATTGAGGGGCTAGAGTGGGGATTGTAACCTTGAGTCTTCTTTAGTTATGTCAGCGTGATCATGTTCTACCACCTTGGGAAAAGGAGTAGGATCCAACAGAACACTAGATAAAGTAGACTCTATTGGATCAAAGGGCTCTAGAGGGGGTGAATAGAGATAAAAATCACATAAATGAAATTCATTAGACCTTCAAATTACTTCAAAAAATAGGATTGCAAATCTGAAATTTTATGTACAATTAAACATACATAGCAAGGATGAGAGAGATTTAAAAAGATCATGAACAAGATATGTACAATGGTTCCAAACTCCAAACTAGGAGAATGTACATCCACTACCTAGAGAGGTCAAACCATAGGATTTTGCAACCATTGCATACTTATATTCCATTATAAGACATACAATAAGATCTTCCTTTTGTAGGGGAAAGGATACCTAGCTTTCCTTTTTAAGGACCAAAAGGAGCCAATAAACTTTACAAGGTATTACCTATCCTTGGAGAAAGAGTGTTCAACCTCTGCAAGGACTTACCCACTTTTGCAACGAGCTAGAAACCTTCACCAAGGAGATCCCCTCTTGCAATAAGTCTTCCACCTTGAAGGAATTACCCACTCTTGTCAAGGATCTTCAACCTTCACCTTGAAGAAGCTTTCACCAACTATGCTCTTAGGAAAGGGGTTGGGAAAGGGAAATTTGAGAGATTTACAAGAGTACAATGGAGTAGCTCTCTCACACATAGCCTATCTCACTCATAATCACGTTTTGATTAGTAAGAAAGAGAGATAAAGGGTCTTTATGTGGAAAAACACACTCAACTATGGCTAGGAGCAAGGTGGGAAAACTTGGGATGAAGCCAAAGGGTCCCTATATATAATTGGGATGTCCACTAGCCACTAGAATCACTTGGGGATGAATTCTAGTCAATTAGAGTGTTACAACACCTCTATTTTTTATGTTTGCAACACTCCAATGGCTAGAAACACTTTTTCTACACACTCTATATAGTGTAGTCGATCGAGTTTCAATAAAGGTAACTCGATTGATTGCACTATTTGACAAACTAATTTTGAGTTGTCGACCAAGTTTATCCTAAATGAAACTTGACCGGTGGCTCAAAATAATTTTTTCTGTGTAGGGTTTTGGTTGAGCCTAGGAAAACATCAGCCGAACCTGGCAATTTCCTATACCCATCATAGGCGTCGATCGAGTTTCTAAGAGGGAAACTCGACCGAACAGACCACTTGTGATGCATTTTGAAAATTGTCATTAAAGTGCCTAAATGTTCGAATTAAGTGCTCCTCATTTTTTGTCATCTTAATTACAATTCATAACATCAATACAAATGATTACAAAAAATTCCTAAGTTAGTTAGGCCATTTTTCACAAAATCGCATTCACATTGACTTTGACTTGGATTTGATCAAGCTAGGGCTTGATTGAATTAATCCTTTTCATATACCTAATACGTGAAATCAATCTCAAATAGACATGTTAGATACATATGAATGGAATGGTTATGTCATCATCAACATATGGACAATGTATAACTGTTAGTTCAACATTCTCCTCCTTAATGAAGATGACAAACCATTCCTCAACATATCAAAAACGAGTTAGAATTTAAAACTTTTACCTTGTAAATTGTAGATGTATACATGAATGAACAATAGCAATTGCTTCCTCTCAATTCATGTTCACCTTTTCCTATAGTTAGTTTCTCAAAAAGAATGATCAAAGCACATATATACAATTGAGTTTTCTTACATAGTCACATGATATTTTAGATAATTAACTAGAAAAGGGTCACAATTGAATATGCACTTGAGCTCATTTTTTCCCTGTACTACTTGAGCTTGTTACTCCCCATTTGTCACGTCAAAAATATAGGGGGTAGAAGAGATAAAAAAACACATGTCTTATCCATAGGCACAAATGATACAAGCAACCACTATACACAAGCGCCCACCAAAAAATAGAGAGAACAACACATACTAGAGACATAATCAAAACATGGAATCACATACCCATAACTCATAAGATGTAGCCAATAATAGAGTTAGGGTACATATAATCAGATTACAACAAAAGGAGATGTCCTCTCTAGAGGAAAACTACAAACCAACAAAGAAATCCAATGGGATATGAAAAAAGTACACCTCATATACAATGCCCAAATCTTTAGTACATGATAATCTACAAAAAGATATAAATATGAGCACCCTATAGACTAATAACTAAACATCTATGGCATCTATGTCAACAACCTCATCATCATCAGGCTGGTAGTGTACATCTCGAACAGATGGTGCATCAGGGATAGCCACATTATGATCATCACCATCTCCATCACCAACATATCCAACTTCACCTTCATCCTCATCACCATCAACCTCATCATCCTCATCTTCCATCTCCTAATCATCTGGAGGTCTAAAAGAGTGAGTTGCATGACACTTGGTATGTTTCTCTGTTCAAGACATACCACATGCAAATAATGCATTTGCTTGCTCAAAACTGGGTGTAGAGACCCCATCAAATCTAGCAAAGGTGGAAGTAGGTTCTGGGGGAAGAGAAGTATATCAGAGGAGGTAGTAGGGGGAGGTCCACCATCATAGGTAGGGGGTACAAAAAAAGTAGTAGGGTGGTGGTCTGGGTAGAATTGATTGTATGAATAGGAAGCATAGTCAAGCATAGTCAATAGCTAGGTAGGGCTGGTAGGTGGGGTAAGGATGAGTTCATGTTTGAATTATTTGTACTAGATTCTGATGTAGGTGTTCTTGGACCTGTAGGTTGTATGTGTGTTGGTGCATCATGTACCCCATCAGGGTTTCATTAGACACTAAGAATGAGGCACAGTCAGGTTTAGGAGGAGGTGGAGGGTCCTGGGTGGAGGTCAAAGCACTAGGTGTGGTAGAGTGAGGTGGGATGAAAAGACTTCTTGATAGTGGTTTCACTGATGTAAACACCTTTCCTACTTTCCTTGTAACCAAGATCATGGAAAAGGGATTTCTCAATGTGGTGAGAAAACAAACCAAAAATCAAGTTTGGATGAGGTGGGTGGGTTCCACAAGTATTCTTCCCAGAGTCAAAATGGGTCATGTGGTGTAGAATCTAACGGGCCCATTTGACTTTGACATCATTAAGAAGACAATACATTAGGACAACAATGCTTTCTATAATATTTATGTAGTTTTTCTTTGGGTGGATATTATAATTGACTACAAGTGTAATGAGGTGAGTCTTTATGTCAAGGGAGGAATAGTGAAGGATCTCTTTCTTCCTATAGGGAACCACATGTTTCTTTAGGAACTTATGGATGTTAGGTAGGGTGATCTCAGGTTTAAAACCTTGGTACAACTTCTCAGGATCAAGAAGGTCAAGATACTAGTGATAGGTAGTCAACCATGTATATGTGATGGTGGTACCATTGAAATAATAATTCAAGGAATCCTTAGAGATGGAAAAATTAGTACCCACAATCATGGAGGTAAGGATCACTTGTTGGTTAGGGGGTGGCACAAGAGAAAATAGTTCCACGTGAGATTTGCATAGAATTCGTGGATACATTTTGTGCTAGAAAGAGATTCGTGTAGAATAGTCACTCTACACATAATGCGCCATGGCATCATGCATTAAACACATCAGCAACCTCGTTCATCAACTCACTACGAGATTCAAGCAAAACATGAAAAGAAAAAGGACTTATAGGATGAAGCTCCATATACCGATTGACTACTTGAGAGGAGATGAAGGTGGTTCCATTAAAGGAAATGACCCTAGAAGTAGTGGAGGACAAGTGTACTCCAGCTGGGTCAGTCCTTTTCTGTTGGTTTGAAGCCATAGATATGAAAGGAGAGGAAATCGCAACAAAATGAGGAAGATGGTAGGTGCTGCAGGCCGTCCAAGCAACTGGGTTAAGGTAGGGAAGGTTAGTCTAGGTGATATGGGGATAGAGAAGGTAAGCAAGAGGTTTGGGTAGCCCTAGGGTATAAGGACAAAGAAGAAGGATTATCGAGTGACTATTCTCTAAAGTCAACTGACTGCCTATATATTGTCTGCCCAACAGTGTTGTCGGTCAATTTTTAGGTTTGGGAAACTTGGATGACACTGAAATTTTGTTCAATCCTTGGCATGTTGTCGGTCGAGTTTCTCCTAGAGAAAACTTGATTGATAGGTCAGTCAGTCCAAAAGATAAGAAATTTAATTTTGGGTCACTAGAGTTCTATATAAATTTATTTTTATAGCCTATCATGATTTTGAACATATTGAGGCACTTTCCACTCATCATTGGCTACTATTTTGTAGTAAAACAAGCATTTGTGAAAATAGCCTAAAGAAGCAAATCAAGGCATTAAAACTAGGCAAAAATAGCACAAATAAGCATAAGGTGAGAAAATTATGAGCAAGAACATATAGGTATGAGAGCATCTATCTAGAGGGGATATCATTATCATCAAGAGAAGTAATAACCAGTTTTGATCTAATAAAAGTAAATTTCTCTCTAGCTAGAGGTTTTGTGAAAATATCTACAAGTTGCTTTTCTGTGTCCACATGCATGATATAATATCCTTTTTAGCAATGTGGTCAGGAAGGAAGTGATGGAGGACCTCTATATGTTTGGCCCTACTATGTAATATAGGATTGTAAGAAAGATTGATGGTGTTAGTATTATCACAATAGATATGAGAAGCATCATAATGGACATTAAAGTCTTAGATCCTTTACTTCATCCATAGGACTTGGGCACAACAACTACCAACTATAATGTATTCAGCCTCGGTAGTTGGAAGAGCCACTGTGCTTTTTTTTTAGAGAACTAAGAGACTAAGCATTGTCCTAGGAGGAAGCAAGTGCCACTTGTGCACTTTATATCAATTAAGCACCCTACGTAATCTGTATCACTATAAGTAGTAAGAGTAAAGTCTCTTGAATTGGGATACCATAGTAAAAAAAATTGGGTTTTGGCTAGGTACCTTAGAATCCTCTTAACTATTATAAGATGGCATTTTATAGGATTTGATTGAAATCTGGCGCACAAGACAATACTAAACATGATATCAGGTCTAGAGGCAGTTAAATATAGTAAGGTACAAATCATACATCTATAGAGCTTCTCATCTACCTGATCACCTTACTCATCTCTATCAAGGTCCATGGTGTTTGACATGGGAGTATCCATCAGCTTGGTGTTCTCCATCCCAAAGCACTTCAAGAGTTCACTTGTATACTTGCCTTGGTTGATGAAGTTTCTTTCCTTTGTTTTCCTGATTTGGAATCCAATGAAGAAACTAATCTCCCCCATCATACTCATCTTGAACTCACTCTGCATAAGAGAACTAAACTCCTTGCAAAGATCAAGATCAGTTCCTCCATATATGATATCATCAAGATATATTTGAATGATAAAAAGTTGCTAGAAGTGTGTTTAAGAAAGGGGGTATAATTAACTTTGCCCATGATATACCCATTGTCTAGAAAAAAGTTCTTTACTTTATCGTACCAAATTCTAGGGTCTTGTTTGAGTCCATAGAGAGCTTGTTGTAACAAGTAAAAATGGTTGGGTAGCTTATCATGTTCAAAGGCAAGAGGTTGATCCAACTTCCTCCTCTATTATACCATTTAGAAACATAGTTTTAACACCCATTTGGTATAGCAAGCCATTTTTATAGCTATCAAAGGCAAGTAACATTCTAATAGATTCATGTCTAGCAACAGGTGCACAAGTTTCATCAAAGTCAATACATTCATGTTGATTGTATCCTTGATCAACTAACCTTGTGTTGTTCATTACCACTTTGCCTTTTTCATCTAGCTTGTAGTGGTAAACCCATCATTTGGTCTTGGCACTAATTTTCACATTTTGTTGTTTTCAAACTGCTCTAGCTCTTGTTGAATAAATAGGATCCATTCATCATCTTTAAGAGCTTCTTTCACATTCTTGGGATCAAATTGTGAGATGAAGGCATTGTCAGCTTGTTCATTGTTTAATGCATCCCTTCACCCTTTAAAAAGGATTTCCTATTATGAACTCTTTAGGATGATATTATATGAAATAGGGAGTTGGATCCTTATTTTGTTCTTCTTTCTCTTCTTCATATACTACCACATCTTTTCCTTTGTCAATGATATTGAGATCTTTTTATCTATGAATCACCTCATCTACAACATCATCATTTACAATAATCATGATAATAGAGGGGTTAGTTTCAACAAATTTAATATTGATAGATTCTTCAACTTTATATATTTCAATGTTAAAAACTCTAAATGCTCTACTAGTAGTGCTATATCCAATAAAGAAAGCCCTGTCAGATTTGACATCAAACTTGTTGAGAGAATCCTTGGTGTTTAAACAAAACAAGGACAACCAAAAACATTAAAGAAATCAATGGAGGCCTTTTTATCACACCATAACTCATAGGGGGTTTTATTTAGTGAAGGATGAGTGAAAACCCATTATTGCACAAAACATGAAATGCTAACAGCTTCAGCCCAAAACTTCTTTGGAGTATCATACTCTAAAAGAATGGTCCTAGTCATTTCTTGTAAATACCTATGCTTTCTCTCTACACCCCATTTTGTTAAGGTGTATGAGGGGAAGAAAAGAGTTATGAATAACCTGAATCCTCACAAAACTTCTCATATACATCATTTCAAACTCTCCCCCATGGTCACTACATATAGAGACGATTTGACAAGAAGCTTCATTTTCAACACGTATGCAAAAAGTAGAGAAAACATCAAGAGTATCACTTTTTGAAACTAAGAAGAAAGTGCAAGTAAAGCAAGAAAAGTCAATGACAATCACAAGGAAATACTTGCTACCAAAAAGCGATTGAGTTCTCATTGTTCCAAGTATTCAATGTGAATAAGTTCAAGAGCTCTTTTAATACTAAGGACTCCTTTAGATTTAAAGGAGTATTTGGTTTGATTTCCTTGTATGCTAGGTTGGAATTCCTCATCCTTCTCAAAGCCCAATTTAGGAAGTCCTTCGACCAATTCCTTTTTTCCCAACTTCTTCAATTGGTGAATATTTGCATGACCAAGCCTATAGTGCCACAAATATATATCACTTTATCAACAACAAGGCATCTACCAATAATAGGCTTAAGAGAATTAAGAACAATAACATAAAGATTTCCATTTCTAGTTCCCTTATATATGACATTGTAGGAGAGGTAATCTAGAATCAAGCATTTAAGTGAGGTAAATAAAACAAGATAACCATTATCACATAATTGACTAACACTAATAAGATTGTGATGTAGGTCATCAAGAAGAAGAACATTCTTGATGCGTAGTGAATCACCCAATTCACACTCACCTATAACTTTACCTTTGATGTTGCCACCAAAACTCATTGATAATCCTTTCTTCTTTGTGAAATTGTTGAAGTGGCTTATTTCACCTATCATATGCTTGGAGAAACCACTATCAACAATCCATTTTCCTTTTACCTATAAGAAAGTAAGATGTTGGTGCCCAATTCAAACCTTGGGATCCGAACTTAGCTTGGGGACCCATTTCATGTTTGGGTTGGTCCCCTTCTCTTTTTATAGAGAATAAGTAGAATAATGATCATCACTCTTGCAATGTGCACAAACCATAGGGTTCTTAGAGCTGAATGACTCTCCATGGAAGACAGGAGATCCCTTGATCTTTTTCTTACCCTTTCCCTTTCTTTTGGGAGCTCCCTCATATCCCAAACCACTTTTACCATTTTGTTTGGTAGAGTGATCTAAGACTTAATTGAGGGACTCTTTCCCTTTGAGGAACTTTTGCAAGGAACCTTTAAGCATGTGATTATCATCACTAAGAGTAATGACAATATAGGAAAGACTAGATAAATCATCTTGAGCATGAAGTAAGTCAACCTCTTGACAAAGGGCTTTAGTATGATAAGAATCTCTATCAAGAGTTATAGTAGATATTTAATTACTTGGCAATAAAGGTCTAGAAGAAAGATTATAAATTTTAGCAAGCAATCTAGCATTGTTAGTCCTAAGAAAAGTAATCTTATCGAGATAGATTCTATTTTCATCCTTAATATTATAACAAGCATGTCTAAGATCAATGAAGTTGACAACAAGTTTATCATTTTCAGTTCTAATCAAAACAAATTCATCAAGGTGAGTTTGGTTCTCATCTTTAAGACTATTCATGTTCTTAAGATAAATCCCATTCTCTATCTTAAAGGAATTGTATTGAAACTCAAGTTCAAGAAATTGATCTTGCAATGAATCAATACTATCAAGATGAACTTTCTCATTTTGATCAAGAATATCAATTTTTGCATACAAATCGTCAATGATTTTCCCTAACCTCTTCTTCTTGGATTTTCACTTATAATAAGAAGAGTGGGTTGAATTAAGCATATCAATGAGAGATTCTTTAGATAGTTCATTTAAACTTACCTCACTTACCTCACATATGTATTCACTAGTAGAGGTCATGAGAGCAAGGTGGCATTCTCCCTCATTGGAGCAGAAATCACTAGAAGAAGACTCCTCCCATGTGACATGGGCTGCATCTTTGCTTCTTCTTTCCTTCTATTACTTCTTCTTGTACTTGCCTTCCTTCTTGTAGTGTCCTTCTTCTTGGAGTTTCTCATGTGGTAGCACTTTTTTATCTTGGGGCAATCATTCTTGTAGTGTCCCTTTTGACCATACTCATAGCACCTTGGAGTAGAGGAGGAGGATGACTTTCCTTTGAAGTGCTTCCCCTCAGAGTAGATATATTCATGACCACTAGGTGCTTCATTTTTACTTTAGGAGGGAGTAGTCTGGAAAGCAAGTTGTTTTTGAAGAACAATGACCTCTACTTAATCTTTGAAGGCATTTTCCTTCATCTTCTTTGAATCCTACTCTTCATGCCTTTCTTCTTCTTCTTGTTCTTTCTTATCAAGTCTTGGCTCATAAGCTTGAGGGTTCCCAATGAGTTCTTCAATAGATATCTCACCAAGGCTTCTTATTTCTTTAATGTATGTCACTTAGATTGCCACCTCTTAGGAAGAGACCAAAGGATCTTGGAGTTGATGGTGCCTTGATCCATGGGTTGGCCCAAGGATGCAAGTCCATTGATGATGGTGTTGAGCCTTGAGTACATCTCGGCCACTCTCTCCATGACTTGCTTGGTCCCTTCATAGGTTATGCAAAGTTTGTTCCATATCTCATTGGTTGTGTCCCAAGAAGAGATTTGGTTGAACTCGGATGAAGAGAGGGCTACATAAATGATGCTTATCTATTTTGCATTCATGTGTGCCTTCTTTATTGTAGCTTCATCCCAAGTGGATACATCTCCTGCCGGCTTCTTGTATGGAATCATGAGTACTTTCCACATGTCATAGCTCATTCCTTGAAAGTAAAATTGCATATATCGCTTGCAATAAATAAAGTTTGTGTTATCATATATTGGAGGTCTCATGGAGAATCCACCCTCCAAGTTTATAGAACCTAGAAGGTTATCACCCATCTTCTAGTCTCCTGGGAGAACTTTTCAAAGAAGACTGTGGCTCTGATACCACTTGTTGGATCAAAGGTCTCTAGAGGTTATGGGTGAATAGAGCTAGAAACACTTAACTGAATTCATTAGACCTTCAAATTAGGTCAAGAAATAGGATTGCAAATATGAAATTTTATGTGCAACTAAACATACATAGCAAGGATGAGAGAGATTGAATGAGATCATGAAGAAGATATGTCTGGTTCCAAACTCAAAATTGGGAGAATGTACATCCACTACTTAGAGAGGTCAAATCCTAGGATTTTGCAACCATTGCATAATTATATTTCATTATAAAACATACAATAAGACCTTCCTTATGCAGCACAAGGATACCTAACCTTTCTTCTTAAGGACCAAAAGGATCCAATAAGCCTTACAAGGTCTTACCTATTCTTGGAGCACGAGTACGTTATACCCGGTCAAATTATACATTATATCTGGTCTGATTGTACATTATCTCATGTTCAATTTATTTTTGAAAGAGAGAAAATATGAAAAATAGGATGGAAGTAGTATGAGTACGTTATCTACAATGCAAATGTAAGACATCTCATGTTCAATGTATTTTTCAAAAAGACAAAAATATAAAAACTAGGAAGAAAGTAGTTCGTACATTATTTTTAGTTCAAATGTATATGTCATCTCCAATCTAATTGTGTATTATCTCGCATTTGATTAATTTTTTAAAGAGAAAGAAAATATTAAAAATAGGAAGGAAGTAATGGTGTATGTTATCTTCAGTCCAAATATATACGTTATCAATGGTACAATTGTAACATGAATAACATGACATAACATGGATAATATAGATTACATGTCATAACATAGATAACATGTCATAACATGGATAACATAGATAACATGACATAACATGGATAACATGGCTAACATGAATAACATTGTTGTTTTTTAGATAACATAGATAAAATGACATAGCATGGATAACATAGATAACATGACATAGCATGGATACCATTGTTAAAAATAGTTTGTTATCCATGTTTTATTTTGTCAAAAATATTGTTAAAAATATTTCGTTAAGTCGGCGAGCAGTAGCTCAGGTGGTCGCTGCACGGGGCCTCTCACGAAGGGTCTTTGATTCGAATCCCCCCGGTGGTGTTGTTCAGAATTGTTTCTCCCATAGCGCAGCCGGCCTCTGCGCGACTTAATGGGCTACGCTCCTTACGGGATGGGGTTGGGCTCGATGCAAGCCTTACAAGTCTCCTGGGTTACCAAAAAAAACATGGATAACATTATTAAAAAAAATCGTCAAAAAATCATCATCAAAGTATGCCAACATTAGTGTTATTTTAAAATATTTTTTATTAGTAACTCATCAATTTTTATTTCATTTAAAATTCATTACGGTTTGATAATTATAAGCAAAATAAATTTCTCTCACCTCCTTTTTGACCGTTTTCAATCACATTCACTCTTTTTTTTTAGATTATAAATTTTATTTTTACAAAATATGTCGAACTCGATTTTATTATAACAAATTTGTTGTAAGGAGTCTAACGGTATTTATTTCGTCAAAAAATATGTTATGATTCAAAAGTTATTAGCAAAAATAACTTTTGTCTTTTTTTTTCTCTCCCATAGTCACTCTTACTCACTCTTCTCCTCTCTCCCTCTCTCCCATGTTTTTCTCACTCTTTCTTTGAGACCAGATTTCCTGTTACTTGTTACTTGTTCCTGTGACAAATACATTCTGTCCGTGCATTCCAGTGTAAGCGATGTTTTACTTCCCTCCACATGAAGGAGTATGCGGTCCGGATATGACTGGAACAGTGAGAAACAAGGAGTTTGGAACAGGAAAATCGTGGGCTCTTTCTTTTCCAACTCTCCCTCTCTGTAATATTTCCTAGGGTTAAATTTTCTGGACGCTCACACGCAGGACTCGCGTTTTGACGTGCCTGCCAGCACCTGCCATCCCTGCGCGCGTCCCCACCTGCCAGCCCTTGCGCCTGCCAGCCAGCCCCTGCCGCCTGCTCCCACCTGTCAACATGCTCCCACCTGCTAATATGCCAGATTTTTTTTATTTTTCTATTTTGTTTGTTTTGTGTGTAACTTTTAAACCAGAAGGAATTTTTTAATGAAATAAAATGCATTACAATCCTTATAAAAAATACATTCCAACAAGATCAATATTGATATATTTAAAAAAATTAAAGAATAAAAGGAGAGAGGAGGAAAGTAAAAAAATAATAAATATTGATTTTTTCTTTGAATGCATCTAATTTTGCTTGAATGTGTATATTATGCACCCAGGTTTGTGTGAATGCGCCCATTATTGTGTTGATTGTGCCCATTATTGTGCTAAATGCGTCTACATTTGCTTGAATGTGACTACAACAACCTAAATGCGCCTAATTTTGCGTGAATGTGCCCATTATTGTACTGAAAGTGCCTACTTTTGCTTGATGCGCATATTGCATCTCTCAATGCGCCCATTATTGCTTGAATGCACATATTTTTACTTGAATGTGCCAACTATTGCTGAATGCGCCAACTTTTGTTTGAATGCACCCACTTTTATTAGAATGCGCCCACTTTTATTTGAATGCACCTATTTTTGCTTGAATGTGCTTATTGCATCCCTCAATGCGCCCATTATTGCTTGAATGTGCATACTTTTACTTGAATGTGCCCACTATTGCTGAAATGTGCCCACTTTTTACTTGAATGCACCCAATTTTGCTTGAATGCGCCCACTTTTACTTGAATGCGCCTATTGCATCCCTCAATGCGCCTATTATTGCTTGAATGCGCCCAATTTTGTTCTCAATGAACCTACTTTTAATAGAATGCACCCTCTATTGTCTTGAATGAGACTACTTTTGAATGTATTCACCCACTACAACACTGAATGCGCCTACTATTTCTTGAATGTGTCCACTATTATCCAGAATGCGCCCATTTTGAATGAATACACTCAGTTTTGCTTGAATGCACCCAATATTGTTAGAATGCGCCTATTATACTGTTTAAATGCGGCCACTACTTCCCTTCTCACTAATATTGTCACTCCTAGGCCCATTTTGTTTGAATATGCTCATTCTTAATATCCATGTATATTATTTTTTCAAAAATATATTAATATTGTTGGATTGCATTTCCTAACAAATTCAACCGTTTTTATTTCGTCAAAAAATTCATTACAGATCAAAAGTTATGTGTAAAATAATTTTTTTTCAAAAATATATTAATATTGGTCTTGTTGGATTGCATTTTCCGTAACAAATTCAACGGTTTTTATTTCGTCAAAAAATTCATTACAGATCAAAAGTTATGTGTAAAATAAACGTTTTTTACATTTGTGTCTCAATCTCTCTCCACTTACCTATCAAGTCAGTCTCTCACCTACGTCTGCCACCTACCCCTGCCACTCACCCTGCAAAACCACCTCCACCCATCCAAACCCCACTGCCAGCTGGGTCCCGCACTGGAAACCACCCAGCAGACCGCGTCAAAACGCGAGTCTTCCCTCCCTGCGCGTCACGGGAGGATTTCCGTATTTCCTATACAATCAGTTTTTGGGAAGCGTGTCATATGCTTAGAAAAGTCTTACGTAAAAAACTGACACTTTGATCGTCCGGGTTCTCATCCGACCCCGTCGTCCATACAGCTAATCTCCTTAACAAAACCCCAGTGACCCAGTCATCCATCCGATTGCATTCCCGGCGAGGCCCGCCGGCCGCTTGATCTGGTCCTCCACATGTCGCTCCCCCCCCCCCCCACCCAAACACCACTCTGCCCAACTGAAGCAGTCCGGAGCTCGTGGTGCGACAGGGGAAACAAGACCCAATGCCATTCATTCTGCCTTGCGCACTTGTTGCTGCTGCCACTTGGCTTCTTCTTCACTCCTGTACACTGCCGTGCGGGGCGAGTGATCCGAGTCATCTGTGTAGCGTCATCCGGAAGCAAGTGCCATAATGCCTGCCTGCCGGCAGTAACTACTGCAGTTACAGAATATTTACCGCCGGCCACGATTTATACCAGCCACCTACAAACGCCGCCAGCGAACTCTTTGTCAATCATCGCCGGGACCATGGGCAACATAGCTGTTGACGAAGACAACTCCTCCTGGACGCGAATGATGCTCCGGCGTGTGCGACGCGGCCACTTTATTAGTCGGGATGCCACTTTGTACAAATTGTCAGAAGAGGGCGAGGGAAATCCATCCATATTTGTCAATGTCCACCATTATTCGGAATGCCCAACCCATGTAAGCTTCCAAAATCAATAATACAGGGGAGATAGGGACGTGCGTGGACTCTTTGGATCAAACCGTTTAGCACAGACTCCAACGATTTCGGGGAATACCACCATCCTTGGGTTCCAATCTCTTGCTTCTTATTTCACTTGGTTCGCGATTGGTTTAGGATGAGATTATGTACCGAGGACTGAGTTAGTTGGGAGTAGTTAGAATATCTATATTAGTCTGATTTGAATCCAGACTGATTATGTTTGGCAACCGTGTCTAGTTCTGGTTGTCTGATCTAGATGCAGTTTGATAGTGTTGACAATCCAATCTGAATTTGGTTCTGTTCTGGTTTGTTAATAGTTAAAATATTATATTCCGATTGCATTCGATATTCGACGTTGTGTACAAGTGTAGTAAAAATTTATGTTTATTAAACTAAAATGGACAACTATTACGGTTTGAATTTGAAGTATTTTTTCTTCACGTGAACATTTCCAAATCAATATAAATTTATATACATACTGAAATAATAATTACTTCATTAACTATGTTTTCCTATTGGAATTGTGCTGTCTAGGATGTGTTTGTTCTATATCCGAGTTCGCAAGTCGTTTTAACAAGGCTACTTCATAATAAAAAAATATTTTAGTTTGATAACAACTACCACAATAATTATGCTAACTGAGTCATGTATAGTTAAAACATACTTTGATAAGAATGTATGTTTAAAGAATACACAAACATGTGATGATGTACAGATAGTTGTAGAGCACGTAAACCCCACGGCTCCAACATGGTTGTAACAGCTAAACATAGACAAGTTTATTTGACGGAAGATAAGTACACAAAAATAATATCACACTTAAGCGTTTACTAATTTTGACATCAATCCAATATTTTTTAACTCTTAATAATAATATACAAAATTACATCTAGAAGTTCATTGACAAATATCATGTACGAACTTAATCGTAACAAAAGAACATCAAAAAATATAACGTAATGTTGTTTTGTAAAGATATGTCCTTAGTGAAACATTTAGATAATGATATTTGTATCATTCATTCATTGTTACTATATTAACACCAAAAATATTGATTATATGGTCAACGATGTTTCGGTGCAATAACTCTATCGTCAACAACTATTGCATTGGTTCAGAGTTTCCCGCTGACTGAGGTTGTCTGGCAGGCAAGTGCGAGGATTGGCTTAGAAAGACGGTGGACCTATATATTTTAGCACTTTCTACCTTGTCTGTAGCATATATCTGTGGACACGTCAATCCTCACGATTGATGTGTGGAAATCACAATAGACATCTCACCAAGCTTGACTTGTCAAATGGTCATGCATACTTCCTAAATAATATCAACGTCCTAATAGAATCCCTTTATCTGACTCAATATCTCATTTAAAATAATTCATTTTATTATAGACTTTTGCAAAATATTTGGACAAATATTGACATAACAAATTCATATATGTTTGCTAAATAATTCATTTTTGAAATTTCCATCACGGACGCATTCAAATTATATTCAAGAAGCGCTAACAGATCTAACTATTGAATGAAATTTTAATTGTAGACTTAATATGAAACCAAATTAAAATGTAATTTTGACAACAACAAATACATAGTCCATCACCATGAATTGAATGTTGTCATCTACTTTAAATAAATACAATTGGCATATGTCATCATCTCAGGAAAAGGAGACTAAAAAAGGTGATTAGTATCCTCCGACTTATTCGTTGTGATATATAGTTCATCATATTCATACTGACAGGGTTCGTAAACATCTTTCACTAGTAATGGATTTCAACAAACTCGTTCAAGTTCATTGTCTGACCCCATGAAAACTTACATTTGTCATTCAATAACCTCTATAAAGACTGAAATGTTAGGGGGAGGTTGACTTCCCAGTGAAAGATTGACACCAATGTTTATATTGTATTACTAAGGTTGTGTTATTAACAAGGAACACATAGTACATATATTACTACATTTATAACTTTTTGGTTGTATTAGTGGACCTATCTTGTCAAACAAATATAATACATTTCTCTCAAATTTTCACTAAGGATTTCAAATTCAAACAACCCCGCATCTTTGAAGTTCATGTGCAATAAAACAACATTAACACACAAACACCTCCAAATTTATGATGTATCCATTATGATCTAACAGACTACACACCTCATTAATAATATAATGAGTTTCTCAAATTATAGATTATGAAGTGACTCATTTAATATAAAAAAACCAATTCAATACATACAACACATGTTACTTTTCAATTAGAATGAAGTCCATTACAAATATGATATATTACATCCTTCCTTTTCTACTAATGAATCACTATGTGTCAGTAGGTGTAGTCATCTATGAAGATAGTCTTGTCTTCTCTTAAGGGTATTAATTTCCTCTATTAGCCTATTAGCATCCTCTCTTGTATAATATAAAAAGTCACAAGAAGTGGACTATAGTTTGCATTCCTTGTGTGAAACATAGTCATTGTTAATGCACCTCTAATTCTAGCTAGAGCGATCGTGTCTTTTGAACGTGGTGACAGGCAACATATGATGACATCTGGTTTTGTACCATAACCCTCCAGCATATATGGGATTAAGAGAGAAAATTTTCTCCCCCCTCTCCCATGCCCGTGGCGGAGGCCGAATGCCCGTGAGGGTGGTAAATCAAGGTGGCAACTGGGATTCGAACCTGGGTCCCTTCATGAGGAGACACCGTACTTGACCACTTGATCCACTCCTTGTCCCCCATATATAATACAGTTTATGGAGGTTGTTTCTTTGAATCAACCATTAGCCACATATGTGGCATCTATGAAAAGTTGCATGACACAGGGGAGGCCACGGGGACATGAGAAAATTCCATTATCCATGGTAGGAAAACCTAATTAACACAAAGTATATCATACAATTACTGCAACAATATATATCACTAACAAAGCAATTTTTCTTGAAAATTTTAGTTAAAATTGATCTAGAGAATGGATATAAGGTTCTATTTTGTATAGTGCATAATACATAAGAATATACCAAGCAACATATACCAATTTCTAGTATGTATATAGTCAAATAAAAATCCAAGTCAATGTGTTTCCCAAAGTAGATTGGCCCTTCCTTTACATAGTTTGTCACCGGCTCGAACATCTGCTTGGATGATTTGGTAGAGGAAGTTCAACTACGTCTGTCATTTGGGCCTACAAAAGTGGGATTGTCTCCCTCATCATCATCCATCATAAAGTCATTATCCTCTTGGTGTTGTATGAGGTTGTGTAGGATACATCATGCTACTATAATATGGCATTGTGTATAGATAAAGTATGACACATATTTTTTTAGATAAGTACACCTCTTATTCAACATGCCATATGCTCTCTCAACAACATTCCTTAACTGTGTATGGCAGTGGTTGAAAAACTCCTTCTTGTTGTACTCATCTCGGTGATAACATGTTCCCATAAATGGGGCAAGAAATTGACTCATGTGAATGTATATTTAATCATCCAGGTAGTACTTACCAAACTGGACCTTAAAGTCCCCAATCATAATCAATGGTTGGCGGATCTTCATGTCTGTTGTGGAACCCTCCCACCCTTTCTGAATGTATGTAAATTCCATGTCAAAGTTTACAATAGACATGAGATTGATTGAGGCAAACCCTTACCTATTGTGATAATGGTTTTGTTTTTCTCTTTCGACCAAAATAAGAATGTGTATCTTGTCAAGTACCCCAATGGCATCCTAAAACAAGGTTTTACTAAATTTTATTAATTAATATTAGTATGGTATGCCCATAACGACATCATGTTAATTATTACCTTGAACTATGGGTTGAACCTTGGGTTGTCCATGATTAGATGGTGAGTCATTGTGTATGTGTTAGGTATCACGACAAACTCTACCACAACACACAAATTGCTTCAAATTTCCTACTCATTGTCTTTCACCTGAGTGGATGTAGTCCTTTGCTAAAACATGATTGGTATGTACATGACCAATCATCTATAGGAAGTAGCAAATGTCTCAACCAATGATACACGCTAGGTACTTTTTAACAGTTCATGATTGTCAAACTTATCAACCAAGGCTAGCATATTGTGATTTTTCATTTTATGAAGGTAATATACTCCCTTTTTCTATGTCCCATGATGATTTCTAAAACATTTTGATGACTACTCCTAATATTGATAGACCTAGGTATTAGAGTACTTGACTCTTTGTCAAATATATTATTGTTAAACATGATCGATTCTGCAATTGATTTTGTAATTAGATTTCTAGTTGTGAAACAATGTCCAATATTCCAACAAGTTTGGTGTGTCTCTATGAATGTTACCATCCATAGTGTCTACAATTAAAGTGATGAGAAACCATTTATACAAGTGTACAAAACAATAACTACAATTATTGATTAAAATTGCAAAGATGTACATGGAAATGAAAATGGAAAAGAAGTCTTATTTAGTTAAATAATAAGCTTTAAATCACATTAAGAGTAGAATCTAATAATAAAGCAACAAAGAAACGTTTACAAACATAGTCAATATATTAATGCCATCAAATTATAAGAAAATAATAAAAAATGATATTGCATATCCTTCCATGGAAGATAGAGAAATCACAATTTTCATGGTTGCCTACGAAGGTGCAGGCCCTTTACTATGGCAGATTATGTTGCCACCTTGACTAGTGTTCCACTAAGAAGAAGTGCTTGCTCTGGCCATAGGAAAAGGAGGTGTACTAACTACATCATCACTAATTGTTTGCCTCATAGATGATATACTAAAAGGGGTGGTGTATGTCAAATTTGGGGTTTGTGAATGACCTCCTAGATGTTGTGCATAAGATGGTGACATGTGTTGGTAGAATTTGCTGGAAATGAATCCCTAAGTGGAAAACAAGCCAAAATCCACTGGGAAGAAACCTCGGTATTACCTAAAACAAAGTTCTCATAACCATTTCAAAGTTTATCAAGGTTATGGCATAGGCTAAGGATATTTTAATGATTTATGTCCTTCTTCATACCATTCATAAAAGCAATAAAAACAACCAACAATGTATATAGGAATGTGTCATTCAAATGTTGCCAAATTTGTGCATACTCCTCCTTTTCCATAGAGCGGTAGGCCACACTTTTGACTAGTTCATGCAACTTTACATACACTTGGGTGAATTCAATAACCATGTTTAAGGAATACATAAACATGTGATGATGTATAGATAGTTGTAGAGCACGTAAACGCCATGGCTCTAGCATGACTATAACAGCTAAACATAGACAAGTTTATTTGACAGAAGGTAAGTACACAAAAATAATATCACACTTAAGTGTTTACTAATTTTGACATCAATCCAATATTTTTTAACTCTTAATAATAATATACAAAATTACATCTAGAAGTTCATTAACAAATATCATGTACAAACTTAATCGTAACAAAAGAACATCAAAAAATACAACGTAATGTTGTTTTGCAAAGATATGTCCTTAGTGAAACATTTAGATAATGATATTTGTGTCCTTCATTCATTGTTACTATATCAACCTCCCTAGACCACACAACATGGAGCCTCATTTCTTAAGAAGCCAAATTATCAATGGTACGGCAATACATTAATATGATGAGGGTGTAATAATGAAACCTTGTGAATTAGTGGGTCCTTGTTATCTGATTGACCAATAATTAACAAAGATTAATCTATTAATACCATTTCAACTAAATTCTAATTGTAATGAGCATGCCAACCTAACCTTAACAAAATAAGACCCATAGAACAACAATCATAAATAAGGAAAGTTGAATAATGGGGCCAAACATGGGGCAAGTAACTGACAGAGCTAGGAACTCATACTATATTGATTTTAATTATTGGTCAAGCTATGACCACCACACTAGGAAATTTTGTTTTTAGTTTATTTTATGAAGATTGGCTATGGAAAAACCAAAATAAATTCAGTACAAAGTGTTAATATTTGGAAATGCGTCTAACATAATGGCTACACAATGCCGAGGTAAATGTAGGCGTGAATGCACAAATTCATAGAAAAATCACAAATCCATATAAAACTTAAGAGGAAAATAAAAATAAAATAGAGAATATCTTGAGATATTTAAACATTAATGAGGTAAGAAAAATAAACAAGAACTCTTGTTGCATGTCTAATATTCACAAATCCGTGTTGAAGTCCTTGTTCGGGTTAGATGAATGATTTCACTTTGATATGAACTAGTTTATTTGTAAGGTTAAATGAAGATCCAAAACTACAATGCACTAAACATGTTGTAACATGCACTTAGTAAAGATGGGTGTGTGCACAAGCATTACTAGTGATCATCATAGATTCAATAGAAATTCAGTTTGCCATGATGTACAATAGAAAAAGTAATTCGGTTTGTGTATATGTTTGAAATTAAAATGAAAAAAAATGCTTGACATTTTTGGAAATGCCATGCTACCCAAACTGATGTGTGCCTGAACTGAACATGGGCAATCATAAATAATTTAGGTCTAAACAGGATTTGGAAAGGCCACATCTTTGTAACCTTCCAATCACAACACAAATAGGTTTATGAAAGGTGTGCCAAATAGGATTCAACCCTTGTTAGTTTAGGTCCAACTAACTATCACTAGTCTGACCAACATTTGGGGCAATATTATTATTGAAAATTAAATGCCATTAATTAATTTGATAAAACTTGATGTTCACTAAATAATAGTGCTAATGTATAGGCCCTAAAGTTTTGACACCTCATTTACATCAATCGATGACAACAATATCTTAAGAAATTTGTTCATGTAATGAACATGGGAAAATGTTTATGGAAAGCATACCAAACAGAAATTAGACCCTAATAGGGATACGTCTAATTACCAACCACAATTATGCCCATTAGTTGGGATAATACTTAATAGTGTGTTATCAATAATATTAAAGTATATGGGAGTAATTAATATTCATATTTTATAACCATTTCCATGAATTAATTGGGAAAAAAGTGCATGTCTTGAACATGGACAACATCTTTAGAAAGGCATACCAGTGGGAAATCAGACCCTATTAGGTCCAGGTCTAAGTAATAATCAATAGTTGGGCTAAACTCAATGATTCTAGGTCAAAAATACCAAACTAAGTCAGAGTAACTAATATTGGTTCTAAACATCCAATTCCATCAATTAATTTGGTAAAAATTTATGTTCAATAAACTATGATAACATTTCCAAAAGTGTCTACATTGCATTTACATAATCAATCACATTACCATCATAAGGAATATTTACATATACTAAACATGGACAATATGTTTAGGAAAGGTATACCAAATGGAAATCAGGCCCTGTTAAGTCCAAGTATAATTATAGACCACACTAATACCTAACAAATAATGGTCAACAATGCTAAACTATTTGGTCTAACTTGATGTTCAATAATTAATATTGGTACTAAACACCCCATTCCATGAATTCTGGTCAAACTTGGTTCAGTAAACTTGACCTGCCCTAATGTGTCCACATCATAATTATATGTATACATACATAAGTAATGGCACATCTCATTGAAATGAACCAATCACAAAACAACAATAAGGAATTAAGAAATCATGGTGAATCATGATTAGGAAATGTTTTGAAATGGATCTAACACCCTATTAGGACTAAATTTGATCGACAAGAATAAGTTTGGCAAATATTTGGGATAATACTTAACTATAAATAATGAACAACACTTAATAAGTTGTGAATACCGAATATGGTTGTGAACATCCAATGGAGATGAATTATGTAAGACCCCTGACCTTGCTTAAAGTGTTGAACAAGATTAATTATCATATTGAGTGTTTAAAACCTTAATCAAACCGTACAAGGTGCTTTCAAATCATGTGACAAGCTTAAGTTTCAGTTTGGTCCAGTTTGGACATTATTTGTGCAAGTTATGCAATTTTGTGTACATTTTGGACTATTCTACAATTTACCCACATATGAGGTTTTAATTGCAAATTTTCACATTCTTTATGTTCCTTAGATGTTTTATTATCAGTCTTGATCTTGTTGGTTCATGGGTCTTCTGTTTGTAACTTGGTTTGGTGGTGTTACTCTCCTAGGGTGAGTTAGGGTTTACCCCTTCATGGATGAGCTACCTTGAGATGCCATCAACCGATGGTCCCCCTATTTGGTTGATGTACGATGGTCATCACCATGTGTCAAAAAACCAATGTTCATTTCTATAGTTAGTAGGTCAATGATTTTCTTTCTTGGGTTCTCTTGGACCGGTGGTTCACTTATAGGAGATGATCAAATGATGGTTCTCCACCTAGTAAGCTAGGGTTTCAAGAACTGATAGCTACCATGAATGGAAATTGATGGTTGGCTTGGATAGCGAACAACCTAAGGCTAATCAGGTATCCAAAATTGATGGAGCTTCTTCTTGCATGGATATGACTGCCATAGGCCATGGACACATGACAAAGCTACTAGGACCCATCAAGCTTCTCTTCTCCCTTATCCATAAGCTTTATATACCTCTCCTTTAGAATGCAAATGAAAACCTTTACATCCTTATCTCTCTTTTCCTCCCTGGATCTTCTTCTTCCCCTACTTAATAGGGTGCCCAAGGTTGAATAAGATATTTGACCTTCTTGTTGAAGCAGCTAGGGTTTGGATCATGCTCTTATCTTGGGTTTGTGGAGCTTCCTTTGGGTGTTTTTGACCTAAGATAGTAAGTTTCACCTTCTCTCCTTACTTTTTCTTTCTGTTCTTCTTCCTCCTACCTTATTCTAGGATGGAACCATGGTTTCTCATGGTATAACTTACTCTAAAGATTAAATAACCTAACTTTCTTGCTCTCTTATCTTATGCTTCCCTTCTGGAGAAAGAGCAGGTTGGCTAAGTTCAGAGATAAAAATAGGGTTTTCTACCTTTTGAGCTCAAGTTTTCTTTCTGTTTGGAGCTTGGTCTTCTTCCTAGAGGAAATATTTATAACCCTCCTTGCATTTATTTCTTACTACTAGCTTGCTTTTTCAAGTTCTTGCTCTAAAATGAAGATCTAAGCATATAGAAGATATCTTTGACTAGAGTTTCTATTTTAATATTATTCCTTGATTAGTTTATTATTTTAGATGAACCTAAAACCACGTTTATGACCTTCCTAAGGTATATGATGGCTTGGTTCTTGCTTACATGTCAAACGATGGTTCGTAATACCTCTCAAAGGATGGCTTACACTTAGGGTTTTAGGCTATTTTCAACCTTATACAAGCACTGATGGTTGTTTCCTTGCAAGATCCAATGGAGTTGTCTTTTGTGTTGTTTTGTTGACAACCGATGGTTTCATCTAATGGTCACTCCTTATTTCAGTTTTGGACTCTTTACGAATCTCAACACTCAATGGTGTAGTGCTCTAAACATGGCACCAACCGATGGTGATAATAGTTTAACACCCTATGGTGTCAACCGATGGTAGTGCTGACCCCATCAACTGATGGTGACACAAAGTGTCACAACCGATGGTGGACTTGGACACCAAACCTGATGGTGGTCTAGGATACCACAACTAATGGTGAGACTAGGTCTCATGTGTTTATTCTTTTAAGCCCTGATTCAATGGTTTTCTTGGTTAAATGATTCAAGGGTTAAACCTCTACATCAATCGATGGTTTTGAATGAAGAACCTGATTCGATGATCAGGATTTGATGCTTCAACATCCCATGGTTTTGAGTGAATCCTACAGTGTAATACTTTGGTTTGAATGATGATAATTCAATGGTTCATGCCCTTAAACTTGTATTCTTACCTTTGCCCTCGTATAAATATAACTAATAATCACCATACTAAGTGGATGTGAAACCCTAATGAAACATAGCTTGCTACACCTAGCCTTAATGTAACTAAGTGATGGTGATGGATTGTAATCAGTCCTCTTGAATGATTACTATGACAATGAAATAACTCTCTTATTGTTGTTGAAACCCTAATATGGTGCTACCTAAACATCATAGTTCCTTTCTATGTTAAAACTTATCTGTCACATGTGTGTTGATGATTTGTTGAGCCTTGTTCTAAGTCATAGAAGATAATGGTAATCTTGCAGGGAACAATGTGATGGTCTTAAGCACCTTTGGGTATAGTTGAGTCCTAATTCATGACTCTCCTCCAGACGACCAGCTCATGAAAGCTTTGGAAGCTATCCCTGGGTACGCAGACTATGTGAACTACCTTGCGGCCGGTGTCATCCACCATGAATGCACTGGGATTGCAATGAAGAAATTCATGCATGACATGAAGAAATATCATTGGGATGAGCCATACCTCTTTAAGATATGTGTTGATGGTCTCTACATACATTGTATCACTAAGGAAGAAGCTCAGCTTATTCTAGAGCAATGCCACTCAGGCCCTGCTGGAGGCCATATGAGTTCCAAGAAGACTGCTTTGAAGGTTCTACAATGTGGCTTCTTTTGGCCAACCATATACAAGGATTCCTACAACTTTGTCTTGTCTTGTGACAAATGTCAGAGGGCGGGTAACATTACAAAAAAAGATGAGATGCCCCTTAAGCTTTGGTAGGAAGTCTAGATTTTTGATGTTTCGGGAGTGGACTACATGGGCCCATTCCCATCCTCGTATAGATTTTGCTACATTCTAGTCGTGGTGGATTATGTCTCTAAATGGGTGGAGGCTATACCAACCATCACTAGTGATTCAAAACCAGTCATCAAAATGTTTAGAGATATTATTTTTCCCCATTTCGGAGTTCCACACACTGCGATATCCGATGGAGGTTCTCATTTTCGGGAAAGACATTTTGAGGCTCTATTGAGGAAATATGGTGTGACTCACAAGGTTGCTTCCACCTACCATCCGCAAATGAGTGGACATGTAGAGGTGTCAAACTGTCAACTCAAAGCTATACTAGAGAAGACAGTAGGCCACAACCTAAAGGATTGGTCAGTAAAAATCAATGACACCTTCTGGGCCTACAGAAGTGTTTTCAAGACTCCTCTTGGAATGACACCCTTTAGATTAATCTATGGAAAATCATGTCACCTGCCCATAGAACTTGAACGCAAAGCTTGGTGGGCAATAAAACAATAGAATTTTGACATGAAGAAAGCTGGTCAAGCTAGGGTACTACAACTTCAGGAGCTGGAAGAACTTCGGATGACAGCCTATGAGAATGTAAGAATCTATAAAGAACGTACAAAATTATGGCATGATGGTCATCTGAAAAGGAAAGACATACAAGTGGGAGACCAAGTTCTTCTATTTAACTTAAGACTGAGATTGTTCCCAGGAAAACTCCGTTCTCGATGGTCTGGACCATACACTATCAAGAGCATCTACCCACATGGTTCCTTCATTTTATGGAGTGAATAGTCAAGCAAGTTTGTGGCAAAAGGCCAATGTTTGAAGAGATATTTCACTACAACTGACATTAGCATTGAAGCATCACTGTATCTTTCCAAACCTGCATATCCACCAAAAAATTGAAAGAAGCATGTTGATCCTTAACTTAGCTTTTAATTTTAGTTTTAAATTAGAAAATTTTGCTCTCAATAGATATTGCATCACAAGATGCAATCTGAAGTTATGATAGTTTTCAGTTTTTAGATTTTAGATGGAGGACACATTGTTAAGAGGAACACAACCACAACTGGGGGTCCAATCGGCATAGTTTTTCCCCTCCATGTTAGATTTAGAGTTTTCTCAGGATGACAAAATTTCTAAGTTCGGGGTGGAGGGTGGGTGGTATGTGCTTTACTTTCCATCCACACCTATCTATTTCAGACTTAAGATTCCATCATTGCAATTTTGAAGCAATTTTGATCAAAAAATTTAAGTTTTCAAAGTAGTTTTGTATAGCAACTTGATGATGTTTTGATGTTTTTATTTCAATCAAATCCTTTACCTAGCCGACTATTTCTTTTTCCATGCAATTTTGAAACATTATACCCTCATTATTTGAAGAAAAGCCTCAAGAGGGACAAATTCTAAACTAGCCAATGGTTAGAAATCACCATGTGATGCTTATGAATCCTAACATCATGTTCAGCAAAAATGGCAAGTATTTGTCGACCTGAGAGGGATCAAACACATCGTGCTTCCTAACTGACTAGTAGAACAATAGCATGGAATCTCCACCGGATCCCCATCAAGTCATTATTTGATCATAATATGATAAGGAGAACAACTCGGTGCACTAAATTGTAAATCAAGTTGCATTATGATCTGAACTCTCTCCTACACTTCTGCTACCATCTTCATACCTCTCCATCCATCAAAAAGAAACAAAAAACCATAAAAATAGTGCCAAAACCTAAGTTCGGGGCGGCACACCACCCCTCTCTTTATTCACTTCTTCCATACCCCTCTCTATGTAAAAGAGGCGTATCACCAAAATGAAAAAGAAAATATGCCAATGTGCACACAAGAAAAAAAAGCAATCTCGAGACGAATAGAGGAGAGATAAAAAAAATCAATCAATGAAATTGCAACCATATAATAAAAATCTTGGGTCAAATTGAGGAGAGATTTACTACTTCCTTCCATACCCCCCTTCACTCCCTTTTCCACCTACAGGCACAATGAATGCCTCATTTTGCCCCTCTTTTATAAAAACACCAGTGTCAGATTAGGTGCACACTTGTTGTTTTGTGGGTATCTCTGGACTTTTACGAAGCTCTTAGACATGCTTGATGTTGGAGAAAATGGGGAGGAAGTGCTTTTGGGAAACACACTCAAGAACGAAGATATTGTAGGATGTGTTCAATGATCTCAAGAAGTTGAGATGCTCAACCAAACAAAAAAAGAGACAAATGTGATGTGAAGATGAGGCAATCACAAGAGTTGAAAGTATTCAATTGGCAACTGTTTCAGATTTTGCGTTACTCGAGGATGAGCAATGTTTAAGTTTGGGATGTTTTGATGAATTCATATTCATCTTAGTTTTAGTCACCATTTTTTGTCCTATTTTGCATTGAAAGCTCTCATATAACTGCTGAATCTGCTCATATACAGTCCTCCTCAATTTCAGATGATTATTTAGAGTTTTGATCAAACCCAAGACAATTTTGATAATTTGGACCCTTTTTTCGATGGCCAGTTCCTTCATTAGAAAGCATCCTCATTAGTCAGAGGATTCATCGATGTATGCCCATCAACCCATAGCAATATCCCCCTTGCAGGGGTGGGTTTGTTCAAGGATGTCACGACCGCAGCCAAGTAGATAATGTTGCGACCACAGCCAAGAAGATGATGTCGTGACTGTGGCCAAGAAGATGATGTCACGATCGCAATTGATGTCGTGACCACAACCAAAATGACATGTCGATCGACACTCAACACGACTGGGCCCATCTCGACATGGTAGGGCCAAGATCAAGGGAGCATGATCGTGGCACCCCACCGCGACCGTGACCAAGAAGCAACCTCCACGACCACGGGACATTGCCTCAACCATGGCATTTCACTGTGACCGCAACATAGATCTCGACTGATACAAAACAACATTGACTGCAGTAATCACCTCGACCGCGGCCACTTCGGCATAGTTGGGTGCACCTCAGAACGGTTGTGTCAAGGAGTATCATGACCGATATTGAAGGCCGTGACCGTGGTAGTTAAGAAAGTACTCCACATACCTACACCTATACCCCCTCTTCATTGGAGGCATCTCTTCTGCTCCACGATGTTGACAGGATGCCACTCTATGCCTAGCCATGGAAGACACTCCACTGCCTATGACTACCTCTGTGGTGTCCTTGCTACTCTACCATCTCCACTCCATCAAGATCTATCTCCTATCCACAAAAGTGGTGGGATTTAGATTTGCAGCACCTTCATCCATCAGCCATCTACCTCTCCATCTCCTACGAGTAAGAGTATGAGAAGAGAAGCAAGAAGGAGAGAGAAGATCATCCTTGCCCATCTTGGTGTTCTTCCACTCCTTATCCAGATCTACCCCATCATCGTGTAGAAGACTGTTTCTCCTCTGAGTTGCGATCATATTCTTCACCATGACCATGGTGGAATTTTCCCTATCCCTTGTTCTTTTTGTTTCTATCATGAGGAGCGAGTAGTCCTTTTTGCTAGGGTGTGGGGATGAGCCCCTCTACCCATACTTACATGTTCATCTTATAACATTCCATGACCTGTATATAACTTTCCATTTCATTGTTAATCATTTAATGCATGCTTTGTGGATTGATCACCTGCCTTGCATGATCTATTATATTCCTTTGTTGTGAGAACTTCAATACTTAGGATTTGAATATCGATTAACATTGTTGATACCTAGATGAGAACTTCTGAAGGGATATCTCAAGAGTAGTACGTGTGTGACCTATGGGTAACGAGACATCGAGCCCATGGAGATGCTTACACAAAGTTTGTTTCCTAATAGATGGTTTGCTACTCCATTTGGATAGTTGTATCTTTCCTAGATGTGTTTTGGATGTGTCTTCTTGTGCAGTGGTGGTGAAACTCAATTTCACCCCAGTGATTTCCATCATTAATCTTAACTCAGTTTTAATCTCATTCTTTTACTTTCCTTGCAATTAGTTTAACGAAACCCAAATCAACTCCTTTTTCTAAATATTAGTCTTAGTCGATCCAGATTCAACTAGCAAGATTCTTAAAAAACTTGTCCCTTGGGATTTAATCCTTAACTATATTGCGATAAAACCCGTGCGCTTGCGGGTGGTACTATTGTACAAGGTTTTGGTAAAAACTTAGGGATTTTATCCCTAAGTGAGTTTATTAGTGCAGTAAAAACCACGTCAGTTGTGTGTTGTTAAACTATCCTTAGATCATGTGAATGTTCCTTCTTATACAATGGACATAGAGTTATTTGGTTTTGAAGGTATGAAATGATGTTTCACTTACATATAAAGAACTAATTTCATTAGTGTAGAAATCAATGGTTTTACTTATTCTATGAATTAATGATCCCACTATGTCAATGAAATGATGACTATACTTAGACTGAATAATGTTGGTTTTACTCAATGTATAAATTAATGGTTTTATATATTAACATAACTGATGACCTTTACTTAGTGTCTGATTGACAATTTCACTTGGTGAATGACATGATATTTCATTGAGTGTAAAACTTGATGGGTTTACTTGGGGATAAAAGGATGATGCTTTGATTTTTGGCTAAGTCCATGATCGAAATGATGGTTTGCCTCTGTGTACTAATGAACTGATGGTTATGTTAAGTCAATGAATCGATGGCTTCCACTAAGTTCATAAAAAACCAATGGTTTATTTATGTGTGTTGTTTGGTAATACAAATCCAATCCATACATTTGAACCTTTCTTGTAATGGTTAAATAATGGCTTAACACTTCCATCTTCTATTTATGTTGAAATAATGCATGGATACATTCATAATGCTAAATGTAACTCTACTATGTTACTCTTAGTAATTTCATTACTCCTAAGATTGATGAATCCTTATGTTAAGTATGGAAGTATCATTTATGTTCATGACATGTTGAACCTTCTACATAGCATTGAATAATAATGATGTTCTTGCAAGAAGTATTGTCGAATGGTCTAAATGGCCTTTAGGCATGTTTTGAACTCTAATGAAAGTTTAGTCCTCTTCATGAGTGGAAATGGATAGGTATACTATGATGGTGTGATAAGGAATATGTCTCATACTTTTTATATACTATAGTTGTTATGTACCAATAATTGTATAGGAACAATATAGTGGTTTGTATGTTACTTGGTTGATGCAGTCTGAAAACACTCAATTGGCTTAATTAATCAAGTGGAACCCTAATCATGTAGTGTCATGCACCATAGAACTATTCCAATGTCAGGACTTTCTGGATAGTAAAACAAGTATTCCAAAAGGGAAACTGGGAGTCTTATATTGTTGAGTATATGTAGGTGTAGGGAAGGTATATCCTTGTCACCTGATCCCAAGGTTTTGGAGAGAGGTCGAGGTTGTGTCTCAGGTGTGTGTGAGTGTGCATATATATATATATATATATATATATATATATATATATATATATATATATATATATATATATATATATATATATATATATATGACCATGGTTGTACCTCATATTTTAGGGTTGAATACCCTGGTTTCTAGTGTCGTGGCTTGTGTACCTAGGGCGGACTATGTTGATTGTTGTTTGATTGATTATGTCACCACGGTCAGCCCGTACTAAATGAGGGGAGGAGATCTTAGTATTCATGTTCTCGTAGATCTTATATGGAGTTGATTGTGGCTTCACAATGGTCAGTTGGTAGTTTGAGTGGTACGCCTCAAACTACCCAGGGCTTGATAAAATATGTAATTCAGCCGTGTAGCATATCTTCTAGGGTTACTTGCCGACTCAGATTGGTTGTTGATCTTTACCTTGTTTCTCTTAATTATGTAGATTTTTTTAATGCAGTAAGAGAAATTAATTATACTGGTGTTCCAGTTCTGCTTGATCTCTTATCTAGATTATATTAACCTTTCAATCCTACTATATATATATATTTAACTGCTTTATTATATATCTATTGTAAGCAATAGATGTTGTCGAGAGTTATATCTCTCACTGGGACATGAATCTCACCTCGTGGGTTACCACATCCTTTTAGGTGATTTTTAGTAGAATTATTAGACCCATTATACCAAGGAGGAGCAGTTTGGAGATCCATAGAGGAAGAAGGTTGGGTAGTTTTTTAGTGTGTCCTAAAGTCATCCATGCACTTTCAGGTCCAGGCGGGGAAGTTTTGTAGATGATGTACATCGACTCGAGTTTCTGGAAGTGTGCTTATGTTGTATATGATGTGAATATGTGGACAACATCTCTTGTATACATGTTGTGGTTGATGCCACCGAGCAGTTGTAAAGGTACCTGGTATGGTATATACTTTTATACAATATGTTGGACTACTGCGTAAATGTTCTTGGACATGTTTGAGAAGTTTCATTTTGTTTGAATGATGCACCTTTTTGGTAATGTGATTAATTAGTGATTGATTCATGTTTTTATTTTGAGTAATCTCATTTAGCGTGGCGGGTTGCACACATTGATTCCCCTTTAGTTTCTAACCATACATTACATTTTCTATGTTGCTTGTCTAGAGTCATGCATATACATCTTGATGTGAAATCAAGTGATATTGAATATCATGATTACCACATTCTCTACCAATTAGTACTATTATCTGAGTTAGGATGTATTATTAGAAGAGAGCCCCGAACAAGTACAAGATGACTCAGAATAGAAGGTATTTTCACAAAATTTGAGGAGAGGTTCACTAGCAAACTCAGTCTAGAACCAATGTAGAAAAGCACCTAATGTGATGGTTGGGCTCCTCTTAGCTTGGTCAAAATCAGTCCCAGTGCCATTCATATGAACATGGTGGCTTGGAGGGTCAGCAACATCGGTGGATGACGGGTTGTATATGGCTCCATGGTCTAACTTCAAGGATGAACATGAAGTGGTGATGTTGGGAGGAGAAGTAGTGGTGGGTGGTGTTGGATGTGGTTGTTATGCTTCACAACCCTGGTAGTGTAGGTAATAGGAAGTTTCTGAAGCCACCAAAAACTCCACTAGGACTTGAAGGAGGAGGACATAAGAAAACCTCTGGTGCATTAAAGGGAAGAGGGAAACGAGTATACACAGTCAAGAGGATGGGAGGAATATGTGGTTACTGCAAGCACGACAACAATTTCCATTTTAGAGATAGGTCGAAGGAAATGCACGGTTGTGTCAAAGAGGTGTCATGAGTAAATAAAGGGACTATATAAATTTGATGCATATAATTCCTTAGGTTATTTAAAACTAGTTAACTAAGCTATTTATATTTTATTAATTTAGGGAGAAATTAACATGTGATTGATCCAAACATTCTTGATTAACTAATTAAAGTATAAGGAACCCAATTTTAATGTCAATTTTTAATTTTGGAAGTATTTAGTATGTTATTTTTTTTATATTAACATTCTTTTAATGCATTTTCTTAATCATTTTGATACATTAATTCTTATTTATTTAATTTCTATTATCAGTTAGACTTAGTGTGATTCTAGATTTCTAAATCAATGTCAACACTAATTAATTCGTGAATTTATATAATTAACCTTTAATTTAAGATTAAATTTATTATTTATCCTTAACTTTAAATAAGAGGTTATTTTTAATACATTAAGAAAAATATTAAATACTCGTATAGTTAAAGGTGAACCTAAGTAAAGGGAAAATAAATCTACATACCTAGTTTCAGGTATGTTACATTTATATATTTCATGCTTCTAAAATTATATTAAACATAGGTAACTTACCTAGAAGAAGCTCATCTTGAATTTTTAATAGCATATATGTGCTTAATCTTGTTTTAACCATAACTTGCTCATACTTTGGAGTTTCATCATGAAATGTTGCATGATATTACATGACTATAATATGAAAAAAATGATACTAATTGAGGTGAAAATTAAGGCTTCATTAATGTTGAAACACTCTATGGCCAGAAATGGCATAATGTGCAGTAAATAGTTAGTTAGAATGATGTTGTGCACCTTGTTTTATTCATGATTTTCTATACATTACTCTGGTTATAAAATATCCTTATACATGGTTTAGTACTTGAAAATTAATGTAAAATGACTTTGTAAACTTGGCATTGCTATGATGTAAATGGTTATTTGAACCTTTTTAAGATATTTTGTACTCTAATGTGTGTGTGTGTAGAGAGAGAGAGTTAAGCTAGAATACATACGGGAGATGTTATACACCTTAATCATTTTCCATCATGGAGAAATTATTTTGAAAATCTAAATCATTGATCTTCTTAAGTATCTTAAGAACATACTATACAAAAAATTTGAGATCGTTTGGACACTTACATGTCATGCATCTAAAAGATGCAAAAATCACACATTTCAAATGATTTATGTGCATCGATGTTGTTGTCCTTGGACGAGTGACTTACACATCCAAATGGGCTCAAGTTTTATATCTAGTCTATTAATATAACAACAATGAAGATCAAAGGATTAGTTTTGCAACTATATGGTCTAGATAGGTAAACACCATTGGGGTGTACGATGTGATCTGTACACTCGAGTGTATTCTAGCCGGACTCTGTATATATGTATACACACACACACACATAGATATATATATATATATATATATATATATATATATATATCTGTGTGTGTGTGTGTGTGTGTATGTATGTATGTATGTATATATACATATATATGTATATATATATTGTGATGATTTAGATCTTCTAAAGCTTCCTTTACACATATTAAACTATAATTAAATGTGGAAGTAAAATACTTACATACCGAATCTCTAATTGTGAGATCATAACTATGAAGTAAAAATGAAGTGATATGTGGTAAAATCAAACATGAACTTTATGTAATTGGGGGTAGCCTTATTGAAAGATGTTCCCTAATGGAATATCTCACCTTCCCATATTAATATCTATATTCATACAATTATAAGAAAATGAATAAATGTGACATTATGTGATGTATTTTGGATATGGGATTTAGAAGTAGTATTTATGTTTTGAGGATTTTGACTTAAGGACAATGATGTGGGTACCATCATGTGGATGATGATAGGATCTAGTTGATAGATTTTCATCCAAAATTGGATATAAATGTATTAGAAAATAATGAGAATGATTATCATGTACTTAATATGAATTTTTTGGTGATCATGTGTGTTGATACACTTGACCTTGAGAAGATGAGACATGATCTACTACAATCAAGAATGCCCTAGAGGAGATATGTGATGTGTTGTGAATACCTTTGAGTTACATATTCTTGAAAGGCAAAGTTTATGTGATGTAATTGATATTAAAGGCTGATCTTGAGGCACTTGAATGTCTTTCTCTAATAGTTATGTTGTTGGAAGATAGCTTGAAATAGACCTGATATATAATATATGGCTCATCTATAATATGCGGATATGTTTTATATCTAATTTTGTTGTTAGACTTAATTAATTGCTACAGTTAAATCACTATTCTTTATTTGTAACTTTTTAACAAATTAAAAGAAAAAGAATAAATGGTTTAATTAATCTAGTGTGACCCTAAACATGTAGTGCCTTGTGACTGTAGAGCTATTTCAATGTTAGAACTTGTTAGATAGTAAAACAAGTTTCTCTATAGAAATCTAGTATTGTGAGAAGGAGCTCAGAGTCATATATTGTTGAGTATATGCGGGTGCAGGGAAGGTTTTTCTCTATCATCCTAACATCACAGTATTTGAGAAAAGTTGTGGTCGTGTCTCAATTTGTATATGATTGAGAGAAATTGCATAATAACTCAAATTTGAGGTTTGTATACCCTATTTTTGGGTGTTGTGCCCTATGTACCCAGGACGGACCAAGGTTTTTGTATGTTGGGCCATTGTGCCACTATACTTTTTCACTCATAATGATTAAGGGGAAGCGATCTTTAGGTGTATGTAACCCTACGATTTTATACGGTGTTGATTGCGACTTTGCAATGGTCATCTAGTAGTTCGAGTGGTGCGCCTCAAACTACCCATGGCTTAATAAAACATATAGTTTAGTTGTTTAGTATATTTGGTTAGGATTGTATTTATAAATAACATTAGATGTTACTATTGTGCTCTTATTGTTTGCAAGTTTTGTTATGCTTTATAAATTCCTTATAATTGTAGGGATCACCTAAAGAACTTCAAGTAATGATATCTTTATTGCATTTAAGATGACTATACTATGACAAGTTTGTTGTTATAATATGAAATGTCTTTACACTTGTCATTAATATTCCTTGAACTAAGTTACAAAGTGATGTGGATAATTAGAAATCAAAATGAATAACACATTTCTCCCTATTATTTGTAGTCCATCTTAAAATCTATCTATGGATGTTTATATAATCCTCTTTCTAGGACCCTTTTAGAGTCTCACATGGTTCTTCCACAATGGTTTTAGGTATGCAAGTGCAGTGAAAAGGACTCGGTGATCAAGATGTAACTAGATATAACACAGTTGATTCTAGATTGTCTATGTCTTCTCACTTTCTTGAATGATTTAATGGGCAGTTTATATTAGATATGATGTGTTTCTTTCCTTAATGTTTTGTTACAATTGTGAGTTGTACTCACGTTAGAAATATTATATTTTTGTTTCTTCATAGATAGGGATCATATGGTAAACCTATTTCTTACAGTTAATGAATAAATTTCAATTTGTCTATCCACTCTTGAGATGATTTAGATGAGAAATATTATGCTTTCATATTAAGTATTTTATGTTTTGTAACCATTTTTTTAGTTGTATCTTTGTGAGTATTGTCTTATTCAAAACTTTTCAACTCGATTTTAATTATTATTAGTCTTAGATTGGGTTCTTGTCTATGTACTTCTCCTAAAGAGATATTTAGGTTTTGATCATGGGATGGGTCCTTATAATCTATTAATTTATTTTACTCTCCTTTTATTCATTAATAATAAAATTTTGTCTCTAAGTCCTTTCCCTCATGTAGTCATAGGAAAATATAGAGAAATATTTTTAAATAGAAAAGTACGATAACGGTAAATATGTAGATTTGACCCCTATTTGATATATTATCTTAATCAATTTAAAATTAAGCCTAAAAAGGAATTTTATTAATAACATCATATCTTGATTTCTTTTAATACTAATATAGTGTAGTTCAGGAAAAAGGTCATTAAGGCCATCAGCTATAATGAGGAGTAAGGTAAGGGGAGTTGGGTATGCATGTATTCCCTACTGAAATCTCTTCAATTTGAATGTTAGCATAGAGAAAAGGATGTCAAGTAAAATATCTTTGTCAATGTAGTAAACAATGGAAGGCCCAAGAAGAAACCAAACAAGCTTAATCCAATTCCAAGAAATCTTTTAAGAAAGGTAATCAAATGGATCATAATACGAACTCTGATTCTGGGGGAATCACATTTGTATGTATGTAGCAAGCCTAATCTTCTTATTGATGCACATACAAATATAATATTTTATTTGTTATATCTATTGTATCTTAATGACATTTTAAACACTATTGAATGTTGTTTGAGCAACTATAAAAACATTTCAATTTTTAGTGTATCTTGATTCGTCATTTTTATAGGTTTGGATACGCAACATAGATGCATAGCGTCACTATCCTATGTTGTAGAAATTGGGCATGCATCAATGCTATTGACACAGATTCAAATGTGTGGACATGGTTTGGTTGGACTTTACTATAAAAATGGGCCTATATTGCTTCTATAAACATGCATGGTTGTTGATGTGTCGATGTTGGATTTAGAAAATGGTTTTTGGTGAACCATTTTTTCAATGTTATGAACTGGCTTATCAATGCATGGGTTTCAAGGGATCTTTGTTTCTATTTTGATGTCTAATAAACATATATGTATCCATTTTATTTGAATATTTTAGATCTCTCTTTAAGATAATTTGTTAAGATTCCCTTTTTGTAGAGTTAATTGTCTTAGTTTTGCTTTTCTCTAGTTATGTGCAACTTTTACTAGATTTTCTAGGGTTTTTGCAGGATAAATGACCATTCCTTACTAGTAAAATCTCTCTTTTACTAGATTTTCTTCGATTTTCATCTTCAGCCTCTCAGTTGATCAACTAACTCACCCAGTCAATCGAATCAAATGCACAAAATCTCTACTTCCCAGAAATTTTAATCAATCAACAGGATTCCCAGCCAACCGACTCGCCAGTAAAGACAAATCAAACTCAGATTTGGGAAAGCTCATTAGTTCAAAGAAAATGACCTGGTTAAAGCAAACATTTAAATCCAATCGGTCGACTCATGTTTAAGACTATGTCAAGCACTGAAATGAGAAAGCCATTATTTCAGTTAAAGTTTGATCGACTTGCCTTCTGGATGAAGGAAACAAATCAATCCAGACGACCAAATAGATCCTTGGTCGATCGATCGACATCCCGAATCAAGTACCCCACACTACAATAAAATTGCCCATTAGTGGCATTATTCAAGTGGCTTTTATAAAAAAAGCAACTATCTATCTAATATACAAGCATTTTTAATTAAAATGCTTCTAAACCACTTATTATAGAGTTTCTAAAAAGGACTTAACTTTAAAGGCATTTTTATTTTTAATTAGTGGTAGTCTAAAATTGCCAAACCAAATAAGGAAATAATTGCTAATGCAATTTTCACTTCCCGCTCCAACAGATCGTGACTATTCATAGATTGATCTCTCCACTCTCTCCCTAATTCCTCGCTCACGAACTTGACCAGTGCATGGAGGAGATATAGTGTCCTGGCCGATCATCGCCCTAGGTGTTGGTGGATCACATCTAACTGGGAGACTAGTGGCGACGTGCGGAGTGCCAGTTGTCGGCGGTGGAGTGCCAAGTTGCCGGCCGCGTGCCAAGTTGCTGGCACCAGAGTGACACATTGTCGGTGAGTCCCAACCATCTGTATCTCTGATCCTCTTCCCCCACCATTTTCATAAATAGATTCATTGGTTTTCCCCATTTTCGCTAGGTGAAACTAAGAGTGCAACAGCTGGGAGAGGAGCGCCATCGGCTGGGAGAGGAGCACAATGGCTCTTTCCTCCACCACAATCCACGTAAGGTATTTACCTTTACATGAGCACATTTGAGAAATCAGATGTTCTTCCATGCAACAACTTGGGACAGTGAAAACCATGGATTTACAAGAGTGTGTTTTAGTAGTTATGTGGTTTGATCACATTGGTCTGTTCAGTGATTGTACTGGTGTGTTAGTTGAGGAGTTTGTCAGTGTCTATGAATAATAGAACATCAGGAGTACTCATTTTCTTGGGTGACATTGTCTTATGTTGGAAAATCAAAGGATGACCATTCTACTCATATGGACAAATAGATACAAATCTCTATTGAGTCGGGCTATAACTTGCATCACCACTTAGAGAAAAACATAGTTCCTGACATTCTTGGAGAAGATTGTTGCACTGATGCCTTCAACTATTTATCATGCATGGGGAATGTTGTTGGTATCATTGATGGTGGCTTTGAAGTGCAGTGGATCATTGGTATCACTTCTAAGGTTAGAGTTGACATTTCACGTGCATATAGTCAACTGAATTATAATATTAACTAATACAAACATGTATCAATATATATATAATGCATGTTAGTTTCCTGTGCACTTAAAATATGAAAAAAGGTTCCTCTTTTAATGTTGAAATATCATGCATTATCATTTCACAAGAACCACAAAAAGGAGTATAGCATGTATATAATAAAAAGGGTGAAGCAATTTCATTAAAAAACGGTTCTAAAACACCAAAAACTATCTTACAGACCTGCAACTTTGCTATGATCATCTTCAGTTATAGGTTCATCATCAATTTGAAGCCATGAATCAAAAGATTATAAAGCCTTTAATTACAGAAACTATGTAAGCTTTAGTCAATTAGGCTTCTTAAGTATATATGGATCATCCATGTTCCTTGTTAGTGTTAGCATCCCTCTTTAGAACAACATCTAAAAAAGTATTGTTCACTCTCTCAATAAGAACCTTTTGGCAGGAAATAAACCTCTTCAAGGTTGTCCTTGTACATCTCAATTCATTAGCCATATAGAGATGCCAATTATAACATACAATCTGTTGAACTACTTTGATTTGTGATATACTACACGTTCAAATATAGAAACAAAGAAAAACTTTCTACTGGTAGGTCCCAACAATAATATATTATCCATATTTTGTAGATCTTACAAATGAATACACCCATTGAATATCCATGAACATAGATCTTACAAATGAATACACCCATATGAATATTCATGCTGCTTTCTTTCACTTTTTTGGGAACTATGAGGAACAATGATGGATCCTAGGGTGGGAGATCTTAAAAGTAACTAGAGCAATGATGAACTAGACAAACTGATTTGAGGCTAGGATCAGTAATAAATTATGTAATGCATGAGTGAAACATACATAGGTGAATTTAAAATGAGTTTTCTTAACAGTTACCAATGTAAATGTTGTAGAGTTTATCTTTAGTTTTAGTCTAATGACCTTTGAAAATTCCTTTTCCAAAAACTAATTAAGGAAGGAAGTTCGAAAACTCTAGGTAATTATTCTTGTCGATATCCCCTGCACTTTTTATGCAAGGAAGTCCTATGTTCTCATACACACCCTTTTTTGCATCAATGGCTAGAGTATCTGCAACAAGATGTTACATTTTACAAAGTTATCATTCTGACATGCGCTTCATGCCTATACGTTGGTTTCAACTCATATTAAGAAGATTGTAACATTAGAGGAAAAGAAAATGTTAAAGGAATAGCTCAAAACTGCATTGTAGATGCATAGTTATAGTTAGATATAGTAGCACGAAAATAGATGAGATTCCCCGATTAACCAAACTTTTAGGGCCAATAAGTAGTCAGAATAGAATACCTTTTCATCCTAGGATAGAACTAGTGCTTTAGAAAGGAGAGAGTAGCCTACAAAAACTCCAATGTTGATTTTGCTCTTGGCATTTGTTGAGTTAAGTATGAGGATCGTGAATGACCCTTCAATATGAGTTAAGCACATCATGGCCCTGTATTTAGATTCTAGATAAAAGCATCATGTTAGATTCAAAATACAGTAAATTGACATACTAAGCTACAGACTTACCCTAAGTTTTACTTCCAATGACATCATGAATGGTCAGTATCAATTAAGTACAATAACCATTCCTCTAAAGTTGATTACATCTCACCCCTGCAATTATAAATGCTAGAACGTCAACAAAATCTTATGAATATGTACTTATATTGAAAACTATAGGCTCTTTATAAAAGAGAACTATCCTAATGCTAATCTATTAATATGACTACTCGGTCGAGACTCAAGCATTCATTTGTAACCAAATAGCTTTATAAATGGCTGCCTCATGCACATCATGGCCCTACAATGAAAAACTAGTGTCTTTGCATGGACATGGCCATTGGAGGCTTCCTAAATATAATCATGCTTTACCATTGTAGTGCCTCAAATGTGAACATGAGCTACAAAACAATCATGACCCCCCCATTAATGAAGCCCCGTCATCAAGTATAATTGCAAGCAATAGAGAAACAATAAACACTAAAACATTTATATAAATGCATGCCTACTACATAAAGTTAGAAAAAATTAACAACATATATCTCAATCTCACATGACACTCTATCTTTACCTCCAATATCTACAACTACGAATCCTCCAGCTCCATACCTTTTACATGTCCTTAGTCACCACCATGACAAACCATCAGAAGAAGCTCATGTGATGGTAACTGCAGTGAGCTAAAAAAAATTATCATTCAAATATGCAGAGATTATATAATTTTTACATAACAGAGATGTTTCATCAATCATCGTTGTTTGTTAGATGGGGTACCTCCTCATCTGGTTGTTCCAACACAATGTGAATATGTAGTTCTTTTGTCTATGCCAAATAGTAGAAATAGAAGGGAAAAAACACATAAGAACTTCACACTTCACTACAGCAAAAATGCCCATTAGTGGTTTTTATTCTAGTGGCTTTTCTAAAAAAAGCCACTACCTCTCTAATGTACAAGAATTTTTAATTAAAATGCCTCTAAACCACCTATTATTGAGTTTATAAAAAAGACTTAACATTAAAGGCATTTTAATATTTAATTAGTGGCAAACTAAAATTGTCAAACCAAATAAGGAAGTAGCTAATATCTATCTGCAATTTTCAGTTCCCGCTTTCCCTTCGTGCTCCAATAGTACTAGCTAGCAAATCACGGCGACTGGAGAGATTGATCTCTGCAATCCATGATTCCTCACTTTCATGAGACCAATCTGTGGAGGAGATATAGTCTGGTGGTAGATCGTCACCCTAACTATGTCCTGGAGGATCACGTCGACTGGGAAGACTGGTGGCAGCGCATGGAGTGCTACGTTGTCGGTGGCAGAGGGCCACATTGTCGGTGGTTGGATAGGCTTTTGACTGCTGGCGGTGAAGTGCCACATTGCCGGCACTAAGGAAGCCAGGAGTGCCACATTTCCTGCGTCGAGGAAGCCAGGAGTGCCACATTGCTACATTGGCACCAGGTGATCAGTCCCAACAACATTACAAATAGATTCTCTTCCTCAACCATTACCACCATCACAATCAACCGCTCTATCTTGATTCACACTAGTAGAGGAAGAACTACGTCTATGTAAGATATATTCCTACCTCTATGATTTTCTTGCTCCTCCCTTAATTTTTCTATATTCTTACTTTATTTTGGACTGATTTCAGTTTCACATTGAAAAATTGTATGTCGATGTATTGCATGTTTAAATTCTCTTATTTGAGCAAGATCTGGGATGAAGCTAGAGTTCTTGGTTTACTCTTTATTCTTAATTCCATGACTTACTTGGTTAATTGCACTAGCAAGGAGAATCATTGTTTGACAATGTGCATTCTGTACTGGTTATGGAGGGAGAGGAATAACAGAGTACATGAGAATGTGGAGATTCAATCATGGGTTTGGTGATGGGTATCTAATCACCACTTTCTTTAGTGGTCTAACTCTTACTAACAGACTGTCCATCAATGTAGATTTTGATATCAAGGAGGAAACGACAAATAAGATAAGGTCAGAAATAACTCAAGAATTGTAACCAGCAGCAACTTCAACAGTTATAAACATAAGATAGAAAAGTAACAAAATAATCAAATCATGTTACTTCCATTAATTTAGGGGACTAAGACTTAAAGAATTATATGATAATGTAAATTTGATCGTGGGCATTACAACTGAGTCGACATTTCAGTTGCAACCACCAAAGCTAAGATCATGCAACAAGTGATAGGTGAGTCTATATCCGTTCCAGAGTTGGTAAACTCAGATTAAGTTGGCTCAATTTCTATTTGGAAAGCAGAGGAATTGCATTTATTTCCACCAAGCAAGAGGCAAGCCCAACATCTTATAATTTAAAAGCTCTATTTTAGTTAGTTAAGGTGAAAGATTTCAAAATGTTTTATCAAAGATATCAAATAGAGTGTTGTCACCATGGGTTTGGTGACGGGTATCCAATCACCACTTTCTTTAGTGGTCTAACTTTTACTAACATGTTGTCCGTAAATGTAGATTTTGATGGCAACTTCTTAGGTTTAGATGTTGAAAACTTGGTTATGATAACTAATAATATGGAATCCCATCAATTTGGGTGGGACTAAATAAGAGGAGTGGTTGGAAATAGATCTTCATTACCAACTGCTAATAACAAAACAATGATTGAACTTCTTACAACAAAGATGGATATGATAGCCATAGATGTTAGAACTTTGAAGGAACATAGTACCAAGGCTAAGAACCAAATGTAAACTATCATGAGTTGTGTCACATGTTATAAACAAGGTCACACATCAAAGAATTACATATATACTCATTTTGCCAAGGAATCAGACAAAGATGGAGTCGAGAATGTTTTTTTTCTAGTTAAGGCTAGGTCATGTTGGATTCCCTTATGGGAACACTACAGTTGTAGAAAGATATCACCTTTTCAGCACACCTCTAACTCATATGTATTTTAATGAGGCCAAGAATCACTAAGATTTATGCATAACAACTTCCAACAAAGTACAAATTAAGATTTTATAATCTTTGGAATGGTTTTGAGACAAGGAACCTCCCTAATATTAGACCTAGTATGCCATCCTGATTCCCATGTTCTAATTAGAAGATAATTTTAATGAAGTGTAATTATTTATGGTTATGGTATATACATGAAATTAGGTTTGATTAGGCTTAGCTATTTTTAGTATACATTGTGATATGTCATTACCCACATCAATTTTCTTCTATTTTTTAAGATTAGTGTATATAAATAGGTTACAAAATGTCATTTTATTTTTATATATTTCCCTTTAATATAAATGAGAAATCTAATATGTTCTCAAAAGAACAGAGGCCAAGAATGATTAAGCATCTCATCTTCATCATAGTTAATTTCAATACCAAAATACTTGGATTGATCCACTTATATAGTAGAAACTATACTTCAAACGAAATTTCTAAAAAGTAGGGGCTTACTGAGCATCACTGACTTCTAGGGGGGTGCTAGTCTGAAGATGATACAACTAAGAAATAGCAAAGAAAAATACACCATTTCCCTTCACCATGAATTAATTACATGTGAGCACAATTATATTCTATTCATTCTATTCCCTTTGTCAAACGGGGGGGTTGCTCCCCTTGTCATATTTTGTTCATTCTAATTCTGGACTTTTGGATGCTATGCTACTATTCTTATGCTTGGTCAAGGTTCAGTCCTTTTCTCCCACCTCTTGCCAGGCTCTTCTGGTTGAAGCTTCTGTTGGTTTTGATTGGAAGATCTTCTATGCTATTTTCTTATGAATCCTTTTTCTGATGTGGTTTTGAGTGATGTTCTACTTTTTTCTTCTAGTGGTTATCGTTAGCTGAAGGATATGAGATCTTTCCTTGGGTTGGTTTGTCTTTTCCCTATTTTATGTCATCCAAGGATGGGATTCTATGCTGGCTCTTGCCTATGGAAGTGCTTGAAATGGCTTCGTATGGTTCTCCTTTTTTTAAGTCTCTTTTGGGATTCTTTGAAATGATATTCCTATCCTTTGAAAATAGGAGTTTTGGCCGAGCAAAAAAGGAATATAGCCATGATTGAGTACCATGTTATGGAGAACATACACCTTGGTGTTCAGCTTCATATCAGGGAGTGTATCTTTGGTATTTGTTTGTATAGATTCCTACTTTCTGACTGTATATGTTCTAAAGGTTTGTAGAAGGTGAGCTTGTAGAAGCTGAGGTTGTAGGTTTGGAAACCATGTTGGTGGTTTTGAGGTTTATGAATTCTCCTTTGATACTAGCGGATAGGACCCAGGCTCCTATTTATTTTCTGATTCAATTCAAAATGATTAGAATGTGCATGGCTCCTTATTATAATTATGTTCTTTTATCCTTATAATAAGTATTTCAAACATAGTGTCATGTACTCATAAAACTAAAGAGGTAGGATTCTATCCCATTTACATATAGGTCAAAGAATTATAACCTCACATAACTCATTTAGAAAATTTTCAATTTTTAGATGAATCCTTCTTTTCATAAACTTTGTGGTACTATCAAAATAATAAGATGATAAGATATCTTGTAGTAGTGTTTTGATAAAAACATAAGTACAAGACTGTAGTACAAATTTGGAAAGACACCAGTATCCTCTTTAAATAGGTCTCACACCTGCTATAGTAGTACATGGATACTCCAAATTAAATAGGTCTCACACCTGTATAAAATAAGCCAGACACCAGTAACCTCTTTGATAATCTAAAATATGAGTGTTGATTCAAAAAATAATTAATAAGTGTCACCTCATTATATGAAATACCAAGCTACATCAAATTATAGAAAATACTAATTACTTCCTTGAAATTCTCAAAGAAGGATTAGTGAACATTGGACCAATGGAAAAGATATAGGATATGATCTCCTCTCTTAGATTTCTTTTCAAGCTATCATGTCCACCACAATAAAGTTGGTTATGACAAGAAAAAAAGGTTAACTGATGTTATACTACTTTTTTTGAAAATATATACCATTATTATATATACTTACAATTGTTAGTACTTATATTTTTCAGTCTTTGTCCACCCACAATAGTCACTATGAATTGGGCCTCTATGCCAATGTTAATGTTCCCTGGTGAAGAACAATTGAACATCATCCTAGACGATCAGTGCTTAGAAAAACTAACCATACCTGAACATTGGCATTTTCTAAATGGAAGATGCTACAGGCCTGGTGAAGTGACCCTAAATTCTGGTAATTCTTCATCTGTTATCGAGGTTGAGTATGATGTTGCGGGAAATCTTGTATCAAAATCTAGTTAGTGCGATTGGATTAGCAAGATGGTATTGGGTCGTAGTGACAAGCTTTTTCTACATCCAGTTGGCCATAATACCATCAAGGTTTGGATAACCAACATCAACAACGAGACCCCCGATCAAATATGACGGTATGGGTACTCGATGGAGGATAGGGAATATTTGGACAAATCTTATGATAAGATCCCTATCAGTTTAGATTTGTCTAAATACAGTGAGGAACTCTGTTACACATCATCATCATCAAAAAGACAACTGTAGGTCCAATTAACAAATATAATTGTCCCGTCTTGCTTTGTGTTTACACTTTTTGTCTTAATGTAATCAATCCTCATAGATAATTTCTTTTCTGAACTTCAGGAGAAGATTTCTGCAATGAAAAGGCCTCGAAGTTAATGATGTGGGACCATGTTGGTGTAGTATTTAGTTGTCTATCTATCTAGACTTGTATGTATTAATAGTTATTTTAATTATGTGCATGTTTAGGGGTACACCAACCCTTTGTTTAGTTGTTGTTTAGGGGTACACCCCTGTGTGTGGATGTAAAAAGAGATTAATGAATGGAACTATCCCCAAGCAATAAATGAAGTGTGTATTCCCATGAATGTTCCAAATCCACAAAACCATCCTATCTAATGACACATTTGAAACCCAACAACAAAATAGAAATATGCATATCCCATTATGTTACAAATTAGTGACAAATTTCATTATAAATGTTCTTTTATCCTTATTATAACTATGCTCTCCTTATTATAAGTATTTCAAAAAATTCTTGGGTGCCCATCTAGTTGGATAGGCTCACGTGAACTTCATTTGTATGATTACACTAGTATTTTCTCATATTGTATAGTCTTTTTTGATATGACATACTTACTCATATATGTTGTATATTTTACTATTTTTATATAATGGATAAGTCTTAGATAGCATAGGATGACCGGACGAGCAGTAAATACTTATGTGGAGTATCAAATTTTTTGGATTTCACTTTTGAACATTCATTGATTGGAGAAAAGATTGTATGCCCATGTAGAAAGTGTGCTAATGTATACCAGGTCACCAGAAAGACTGCATTGAGCCATCTATTATGGCATGGATTCTTACCAATCTATATTTCTTGGGCTTTTCATGGTGAAGATGATGATGTTCAAATGGATTCTCCTACTAATCAGGGAGATTTCCTGAATGCTGAAAATTTACAAGATATGTTGCATGATACTTTTCTGAGTTTTAGTGACGACAGAAATATGGAAGGAGTGGAGCCATCCATTGATCAACATTTCAATGCTGACAAATTTTATATGTTATTTAAGGATTCTGAGACAGAATTATATCCAGGGTGTAAGAAATATAGCAAACTTGCTTGCATCCTAGAATTCTATCACCTGGTTTGTCTTAATGGCTTGAGTAAGAAAGCGTCATCTATATTTCTTACGTTCTTTAAGAAGATGCTAACAGAAGGAGAACAATTACCTAATTCATTTTATGAGCTCAAAAAGACAATTATGGGGTTGGCCTTAGATTATGTGAAGATTCATGTTTGTCCAAATGGTTGCATGTTGTTTTAGAAGGATTCTGCTAATAAAGATGTCTGTGATACATGTGGAGCATCAAGATGGAAAATGATTACAATCCCAGTTGATGATGACGAGCTTGCAAAAAAACCCAAGAGAATACCTATCAAAGTGCTCAGACACTTTCCACTTATACCACACCTAATGTGGTTGTTCATGTCATCAAAAATCTCTTCCTTAATGAGGTGGCATACAGAATAATATGAAAAAGATGACAAGTTAAGGCACCCACTAGATTCACCTGCATGGAAAACATTTGATGTGATGCATCCAGAATTTGTTGCAAGTGCTAGAAACATTTGATTGGGACTTGCAACTGATGGATTTAATCCTTTTGGGACAATGAGTACATCTTACAGTACATGGCATGTTTTGATTATTCCATATAATTTACCTCCTTAGTTGTACATGAAGCAACCATATTTTATGTTGTCCTTACTCATTCCTGGACCAACTTCACCCAAAAATATAGATGTGTACTTGTGTCCATTAATTGATGAGTTGAAAGAACTATGGGATACTGGTGTACATACATATGACGCTGGAACGAAGGAATTCTTTCTGATACGTGCTTCTTTATTATGGACTATTAGTGATTTTCTAGGATATGCACATCTATCTGGTTGGAGTAATAAAGGCTACAAAGCATGTCCTTATAGTAATAAAGATATTGTCTCATATTGGTTGCCACATAGCCGTAAAGTTTGCTACAGAGGACACCGTAGGTTTTTGCCAACTAGCCACAGATTCCAAAAAGAAGCAAAGGCATTTGACGGTGAGAAAGAATTTATGTGTGCACCTAAACCTTCTTCTGGAGCTCAAATCTTGTCACAATTGGAGGAGGGAAGAACTATAATTGGTAACAAAAGGCCAAGAGGTAAAGATTAAACACACAATTGGGAAAGAAAAAGTATATAATTTGAGCTACCATATTGGAAATCTAACATTGTAAGGCATAATCTCAATGTCATGCACATTTAGAAGAATATATGTGAGAGTATAGTTGGAACATTGCTAGGTTTGAAGGATAAAAGTAAGGACAACTTGAATGCAAGGAAGGATTTGGAGGATATGGGAATCAGATTTCCGCTTCATCCAAAAACTATTGGTAAATATACCATCCTACCTCCAGATTGCTATACAATGAGAAAAGATGAAAAAATATTATTTTGCAACCTCCTAAAATTTATCAAAGTTCCATACGGGTATGCGTCTAATATATCTAGATGTGCACGGCCGAAGGATCAGAAGATGCTACCAATGAAAAGTCATGATTATCATGTGCTGATGCAACAACTTCTGCCATTAGTTGTCAATGTGTCTTTTACCAGTAAGAATGCTAAGTCATGTATTATTAATATTTGTCACTATTTTCAAAGGCTGTGCACTAAAGCCATAGATCTAAATGATTTTGCTGCATTGGAAAATGCAATAGCTGTGACACTTTGTGAGATGGAGAAGATATTCCCTCCATGTTTTTTTGACATAATGGTGCATCTATCAATCCATCTCTCTTATGAAGCTAAGATAGATGGCCCTGTTCAGTATCGTTGGATGTATCCAATTGAAAGGTAACTTTTCATCCGTCGTGATGACTTTACCTATTGGAATGTAATTTGTCATAATATTTTTCTCAACTTTATTATCAGGTATCTAATGACCCTAAAAGGATATGTTTGTAATAAAAGATATCCAGAAGCATCAATAGCAGAAGGATATATAGATGAAGAGTGTCTAACTTTTTGTTCAAGATACTTGGATGGAGTTGAAACAAAATTAAATCGGCCAAATAGAAACGATACTTACAAAGCAAATTTGGAAAGCGAGCCAACACATGACAGTGATGATTGGTCTATTTTCTCGACAGTAGGTCGTGGTATTGGTAAAATGGTAACATGTGTCTTGGATGAACATACATTGCAAAATATGCACAACGAAAAAGGAGATGGGAACAAGGTTCCAAAATCAGCACAACAAAGAAAGTGGTGATAAAGTTACAAGATCAAGAAATTCATAGCTATCACGTGTGCCTAATGTCAATACTTCTGTGTCTATTCATTCAAGAAGTGTAGAGAATAGAGCTGCCAATTACCAAAATAGCAATACATTTCCTGATAACATGGACCAAAATGACATCTCTAATCGCCATGTTGAGTCATTGAATGTTACAACAACACCTTCTGAAGGGCTAGGTAATCATTTTATTCATATCATTGCATTTATAGTGCTACATTTAATGGTATATAATTTTCCATATATATTATCCTTTATAAATGAATGCTTAGGTCAAAAACATCGAGCACGTGGACAAACACAATGTTTGATAGTCTGGAAAAGAAAGCCCGACGATCCAATTCCCATTAAGAAAAATCAATTTGGATAACCAGTAGGTGAAAACCAATGTCACTTATCAAGTTTTCTGACAACCATTGCAAGAGATCCCAATCTTTGTCCACTAAACTACGAGGACTGGAGACAATTTCCAGCAAATAAAAAATATTCTATATAGAATTTTGTGAAGGTATATTATTAAATTTTATTTTTAAATGGTTAAATGAAGCTTCTAATTGATATCCTTTATGTTGGTAGAGTACATTCACAATGGATTCAGATTTAAAGGAGTGGACAATGAAGAGACTAGGAAATAAATGGAAGGACCACAAGTGGGAGTTAAAGAGACTATACTTCCTAGAAGATAGTCCATACGAACAACAACTTGAACAAGTTTTTCCCCACGTGGACAAGTCTCATTGGAAATTTCTTATGGATTATTGGTGTAATAAAGGAAAGGTAATATTTTTTTCTATTCATTGGTACTTAAAGTACCTCATAGATAATTTCTATGCACAATACTGCAATGTTTTCCACAGAGGAAGGCTATAACTAACAAGAAAAATAGAAAATTTCAAAAGATTAGCCACACAACAGGAACCAAGTCATTTGCATGTCTAAAACATGATGTAAGTTAGTAATTTTTGTGATTCATTTAGACAATTTGATGACATCTATTTATTTGATATTTACAATAACCTTGTTTGAATGATCAAGATGGAGAAGGAAATAGGCAGAGAAATGGATCCCATAATGTTTTTTGAGAAAACTCATGGTACAAAAGATGGGAGCATAGTTGATGTTGAATCTGCCAAAATTTTGGTACAACACATCCTATCCTATAGTATTATGTTACATATACTAATTGCAAAGAGGTATATATTTGGTATAAAATTCATCTCCTATGATTTGTTGTATGTAGGAAAAATTTTCTGAGGTAGGAGAAGAGCTGCGAAGAAAACAACCTGATGTTACTTTAGATGAAATTTTTAGGCATGTTATGGGAGAAGTGAGATCAGGATATGTTTGTGGTTATGGACTTAGACCATCACCTTTTGATATCTGGGGCAAGAACCGTAAATCCTAAGAAGTTGAAGAAGCACAAAGGAAGCATTTCCAGGATAAACTTGAAGAACAAAGGTTGGAATTTGATGCAAAACTTCAAGAACAAAAGGATGAATTCAACCAAAAATTAGAGGAGTTACTTGCCTTAACTAGAGCAGGAAACAATAAAGCACAACATGTTGGCACTGGCCAAGTATGAATACATTTTATACAAGATGTGCGATATCAATTATTTTCCATGTTGACTTTTATGGACTTGTGACAAAAATAAAATAATTGTGCAGACAAACTTATCAATGAAAACTCCACTCTATATATGACATTCATCATTTAAGAAGGGACAAGTATGTTTGTATTTGCATAAATTGCACTTCATTTTACGTTTATATAAATTTGTTATGTAAACTGTATTTTGTTTCTAGGATGTGTATCTACTGAGTTTCACAGATCCAGATGCTAGAATTGCATTCAGTCGAGTATCTGAGGTTGACCCCATGAAAAGGGTGGGAGGTGCAATTTTAGGCTCATCATTTGTTGGTGTTTTGGTAGAGGTTTCTTTGTTGGACAACGTGAAAACTACTAGAGGGGGGGGGTGAATAGAGTTTTATAGATAATTTAACAATTATTGAACTCAAACAACCACAATGAAAATATTGGACAAGGAGACACAAGGTTTAGAGTGGTTCCAACTATAGCAAATACTATAGCCGTCAATCCACTACCCGGTTGCTTACCCAACCGGGATTTGAAAAGAAATTTATTTTATTACCTCTTCAAGGAATTTACATAAAATACAATCTCTTTTCCTAAACCCTTCAAGCAGCCTTCACCTAGAAGTAATCGCCAACCTTGAAGCACCCTTCCCTTGAAGTAGATGCACCAACTCCCGTTGCACCAGCCTTCTGAAGTAGCTTCCCTTGCGATAGCCTTCTTGAAGTAGCTTGAAGTCCCCTTCTCCACCTGAGAAGTCAACCCTCTCCAATCCGCAGCCTCCAACCCTAGGAGTAGCAAGGAGAGTACAAAAGATAGAAAGGAACAAGAAAGGAAAAGGAAATTACAACTTATCCTTTAAGACCGAGGCTTGATATGCCTAGATCAAGCGTAAGATCTCCTAGCCAAGTATGTGAACTTGTGATTGCTGTGGGTAGGAGAATCTAGCCTATAGGACACGAGATTGAGCTAAGAAGAATGTAGGCTAATGATCACAGTGCTCAAATTGCTTGCTAAAGATTGCTCAAGTATGCTCAAGTGTATTCTCAAGTGTAACAAGTGAATTCTAGTGTCCTATGGCTTGTCCTATTTATAGGAATGGCCTAAGTATGCTTAAGGACGTTCTAGACAACTTCTAGGGGTTTCTAAGTGCTTAACTAGCCGTTAGGTACAAAGTTGTTGCTTTAACAACGGCTAATTACTTTATTCTGCAGTTGCTGTCAGAGACCATCTCGGTCGACAAATGGTCGACCGAGACACCTACTCAGTCGAACTTTTGTCGACCGACAGGCTCTCTGGAACAAGTGATTTGCAACGTCTTTCTTCAACTACCAACTAACTTGTTTGTTGTGTCTAACGGCTACTTTGGATCTTTCTCGGTCGAGAAGATTGTCGACCGAGAGTGTCTCGGTTGAGGAGTTTGTCGACCGAGAATGATCCTGTTTCAAGGTTTCAATTTAAGCATTAATTATATGTGTGAGTGTGCAAAGGTGATCCTAATAAAATGGGATGACATGTCTAACTATGGTGTTTGGCTAGGGAAAATCTAACGCTTGATTTACATGCAATTCTAAGTACTTGTACATTATATATTTGTACAAGTTTTTACAACAAGGATTACATTGCATGAAAATATAAACAATTTAGCTTGTGGATTTTCCCTCGTTGCTTTTGCCATCCATCTTAGTCCTGCACACTCAAGTAGCTCGTTAGATTAATAAGAATGAAATGTTTGTCATCATCGAAACAAAGGGATTTATCATAATATCCAATTTATCCAACACAACGATCCTCTAGTGAGACCTTATGATCAATATCAATTTATTGATGATGTTGTTGGCAACGTCAAAGCATGGCTGAAAACACATATATTGCCAAGGTGAGCATAAAGTATTGCTAATAATATTACATAATTGAAAACAAAAGTAGTATCTAAAGTCGTTTCCATTTGCTGCAGGACATGAAGTTTAAACATAACTACATTCTTAGATAATGTCTAGAGAGATGACATATATAGTTGTTTTTCTTTAATCTAATTTTTTATTAGTACATGACGATCCAAATAATGTTGTTTCATGTCCATTGTCGTAGACAATGTTGACAAATGACAATCCTATTTTGTTTTGACCTGCTTTTGCTTTTGTTATGGGGAATCTTAGTATTATGGACAATACAGATATGAGCAATGTTTGAGCATCTTGTTTGTGAGATTTACATCTGAGCAATGTTTGCATTTGTGATGGATCATCTATGCATTTGTGGTTTTTTTTAAATAGAGTTACAAGAGGCATGCCTTGAGGGACAGGTACAAGGAGTCTGCTTCAATACATTCAAACTGCTGAATGTGAATGTCTTTTTTGCTTCCTATTCTACACAACATATCCATGCACACTTGTGATCCTTAATCAGGCGGCACTGGTAAATGACTCATTCATGACCATGGTAGATGATTATGCACATACCTTAATCTTTCAGTTTGACTCATTTCGTATTTTGAGGCCTCAATTATTTTGATATTGTTACATGATATCTATATCAAGAAAATCAATTCTCTAATTCTATCTTTATGTTGTTGATGATTCTGTCTTTTTTCCTAATTGTTCTCATATTGACTTATCTATTGTTGATTAGCTACATGTACTAACTACTGTGCATAGTTGCTTTGAGTTTGGTTTCAAGAGTCGTTATTTTTAAGGGATTTGTTCTTACTATGGATTAATGACTTCATCATATATATGAATGTTTCATCTTAGTATATTCAAGATCTGATTTGGAGCTTAAAAATTGGTCCTTGAGATTGATTCTTCTATTTAGCTGGCTTGTTTATGCTGGCATAAGGCCCTTCAAGACTTCTAAATTGGTACTAGTCACCGAAATCACTCTTCTAGTTTTCATAGGCTCTATGCAATGCCATGAACGCTCATGGGTTTCTGATTTCTTTCCCAAGTTGATCTATTTTTCTCTCATATCTTGCTTTTTGAGTTACTAACCTACTGATCCTCGAAGTAGGCATTTGGCAACTGGCTTTTGTGCAGCCTCTACATGGGCAGTTGGGGTCATTTGGAAGAAAAGGGTGTAGTGATGACCAAATTGGTAGAGGTAGCAAAGACCTTGGGACTTTGTTCCCTAGAAACAGAATATCCATATGTGATAGTTATGATGAAGGTTCTGACACATATGATGGGAGTGACAAGGGTGTGGAAAGTGGTGAAGTTAGGAGATGAGGCTGGATTACTAAGTCTAGTGGTAAGCTAAACTCTATTTTAACAATCTGCATTATCCCATTCATTTCTTAGATATGCATTGTCCCATTCATTTGTTGTGTTTCTTAAAAGTTTCATTTTGTCAACTACTTGCCAACCTATATTTCTACAGAGAAGCTTTCCAGAAATTTGACCCAATTGTTGTTGCCAAAATGGAGGAGAATGACATCCAAGAGATTGGGTCCAACAAAGAACTCATGTTGGCTGAGAATAGGGTTAGATGCATACTGGACAACGCCAATTGCATTCTTAATGTAAGTTTCAGAGTTTTGACAGTCTGGGTACATGGTGAATCAACTTATTTTAGAGGTTTTGGTTTGGAGAAATCAGAGTATGGACTATTCAAGTTGAGCAGTTATACTGCTCAATTTTGTGTAGTATGTTAAACTGTCTCATGTTCATAATTTCTTGTTGATGCCATAGTTATGATTTCCATGTTGCAGGTAGTGGAGGAGCTTTGATCCTTCAGTAGTACATATTTTCTTGCTGATGCATATCAAGTATCTTAGAAGATGGATGCATTGACAAGATCCTATGATAATCAGTGAGCTGCAAGTAATACTATTAACCAATATTTATCTCCTAATGTGACAATGAAATTTTAGTGGCTTGCATTTCTTGGATGATTCAATTTAAAAGTTTTTTGGAACATATGTTGACCAAGCCCGTTGGAGGTATTTCTTGGATGTTGACCAATGCCACGAATGCTCATGGGTTTCTGATTTCTTTCCCAAGTTGATCTATTTTTCTCTCATCTCTTGCTTTTTGAGTTGCTGACCTACTGATTCTCGAAGTAGGTATTTGGCAACTGGCTTTTGTGCAGTCTCTGCATTAGGTTTTGGGGTCATTTGGAATAAAAGGGTGTAGTGATGACCAAATTGGTAGAGGTAGAAAATACTTTGGTACTTTGTTCCCTGGAAACAAAATTTCCATATGTGATATTTATGATGAAGGTTCTGACACGGATGATGGGAGTGACAAGGGTGTGGAAAGTGGTGAAGTTAGGAGATGTGACTGGATTACTAAGTCTAGTGGTAAGCTACACTCTGTTTTAACAATATCTGATAATAACTAATATATTGTTAGACACCCCTAAGTGGAAAAATTATTTGGATGTTTTCTTTTATGTATATACATCTATTTCTGAGACCATTTCCAATGAAACTTTGTTTTTTAAGTCTGCAGATGGTTATTATATTTCATTCCATAATGAATGTTGGGGGGTCCCAATTCATGATGATAGGTACTGAGTTTAAACACAAAAAAGTGTTTCTTTTCTTCTAATGAAATAGATAATGAATGGTTGTAATTTGTAAATAAATTGACTTAGAATTATTTTAATTTCTAGTGAGCTTTTTGAGAGGCTTTCTCTGTCTGGAATGCTCATTGATCACAACTGGGCTGATATCATTCAGAATAGGGAGAAATATAGGTTATGTCTTACATATGCATTGTCCCATTCATTTGTTACGTTTCTTAAAAGTTTCATTTTGTCAACTACTTTCCAACCTGGATTTCTACAGAGAAGCTTTCCAGAAATTTGACCCAATTGTTGTTGCCAAAATGGAGGAGAAGGAAATCCAAGAGATTGGGTCCAACAAAGAACTCATGTTGGTTGAGAATAGGGTTAGATGCATAGTGGACAATGCCAATTGCATTCTTAATGTAAGTTGGGTGAATAAATTGATTAGCAATTTGCAATTAGTATCACTCCAAATGTATACATAATCTGGAAAAATGTGTGTGTTATATGTAATGTGTTTGTCTCCAAATGTATACATATATGATTAAGTACACACACTTAATTGTTGTGTACTGACTTGAGTGGTAATTTTGGGATTAAGAGAGAGACTCCCCCCCACTACTTGAGTGGTAATTCTGAAGGTGTCAGTTTTATTTCTTTCTATTTGAAGATTTGTTATGGATTTTATGTATGGATTATCTTCTACAAAAATGGAGTTTGTGGTGAGCCGAACTAGCAGTCATTCTGTTATAGACTTTCACAATAATAATAACTTCCATCAATTTGAAAAGAAAAAAAAATAGACTTTTTCTTGAGCTTTGCATTTGAAGTAATTTTGGTATAGATAAATCTCCTACTATACTAATTATTTCTTCTTAAACATTTTCTCTTCTTCAAAAATAGTGCAGATAGCAAATGTCGAGAAGAAAGTTTCAAACTTTTAGGATGCATAATTTGGAACTTTGACCATCTCATCGTTGCCTATATCACTCCTATCCACAAGGTTGGGGATCCAACTATTTAGGCTCTTTCACTGACTACAAACCAACAAAATAATTTCTTGTCTAATAGGTCCTCGTGAAAAAATTACGTGAGGGCACTGGGTTAACAACAAATAATGGAGTAATCACTGGAGTCTTGGGAACTATTGGGGAACTTGCACGAGTGGTTTGTTATTCATTGTCATATTTAATGAAGGCATTTTATTAGTAAATTTTCATGCAATAATATCTAACATTATTTATATAAAATAAGGATCATGGCTCATATATTGGCATGTTGTTTTACTTTTGGTGTAGGGTGGCTTTGCAATGCAGAATCACCTTCCTGAGCTAATGCCATTAATTGTTGAAGCTCTTTTAGATGGAGTTGCAGTTTACAAATGTGAGGTAGCTGTTGCTACTCTTGGTCAGGTTGTTTAGAGTACATGGTATGATATGCTCTAACTTTCCTGAATTAGTCTGCTTTATTTTGCTTCTTTTAATGATTCCTATAGTTGCTATTGTCATTTGTTGTCACACACCATTTTGTGATTCTGTCTTGGTAAATTAACCGAAGGGAAATCTTTAGAAAGCTTTAAATTACTTACCAGCTTTTTGTGAGTTGATATAATAGAAGAAAAAAAAATAAGTTATAGAGCTTATTGATCTAACACAATCTTTAGATTTAGCTCATCATCTGGGTCGATGTCCCCCATTAGAGTCTAATTGGTCGATTAATCATGTCTAGTCAATTTTGGGTAAATGGCAGGGAGTCATTAGTTATATCTTGAAACATACTTGTAAATTTCAAGTCAAATATATCATTTAAGCTTGTTATTTGATACTTGTATACTTGTAAATGGAAGGGTTTGTATACTTGTAAATGTCATATGTCTTAGCCCTGTAGGTACTTTTGACAAAAACAACTAAATGGTATGCCTCACTCATAGAGATTATCAGTGAGACTTTAAAATAATAGAAAATGGTTTATCTCATTTCCCCTTACATGTGTTTATGAATATGTATGATAGATCAAGTTATATAATAATGATGCCTAATTTGATGCTAACATTTGAGTATCTATAACAAATATTCATATGTCCTAGATGATAAGCCCTATGGAAGCTTCAAGTGAGAACAATGAGGATGGAAGGAATGTGGCATATTGATAATGAATAAAATGAAATTTATATGAAGATGAGAACCCATTTCAATCATTTTTGGATCTCTCTATGACATACTCATAGTCTATTCATGTAGGCATCTACGTATTGTGAGGGGGGTACTAAGATTCATACATTATTTAATATACAAGGTGGTACTAAGTGCTCAAATATCTCATTAGGAAAATTCACAATTATAAACCCCATTTATGTTATTAAGGTGAACCTTAAATAGAGTATTAGCCACCCTATTTCTTTCTCTGCAAGCATGGCACACCTTCCTCATAGGCCTTATCATCATATTGATCCTAAGGGCCCAATGAAAAAAGTTACCTTAAAAATTTATACATGTCAACATGGAGTCTGCTTCCACAACATCTGCTCTAAAATTCTTACTATCAGCAAGGCTAGGTCAAATTGATCCCTGCAAGTTCAGCTTCAGTAATGCTTAATGTGACAAGCATTTTTGCATTGCCCCCACCCCATTCACATGTGTTGGTTCATGCTACAACAACGACCTCAGCTTCTTTTTCCATATGGCAACCTCAGAGTTGATCTTGATCGATTTATGGTTAAAATATTCCCAGATTTTGACTCTACAAGCCTTCTATCCCAACATCTCCTTCTTTAATGACAACTCATTGATGTCCACAACTTACTTTATATAAAATATCTGATGTGTGATTGACTTATTCTCCTTATCAAATATGTAGAGATTCCTACACCTCAAATGTAGTGATAGATGATCAGGAATTCTTGGACATTACTGCTCTTGGTTGGATATGCCCTTATTTAACCATTTATTTGTATCTACTATCCCAAAGAAGATCGAAATCAAAATGTTATGGGAATATACATTTACTGTTATATTCTCATTGAAGTTTCATTTTTATTGCATGTTGTATTGTTGTTATAGTTTATGTGTATGACATCATGATACACATAGGTATCGGTAAATCTATGAACTTATTGAATATCAAGATACATTTCATAACCATGGGTTCTGATTTACTATTTTTTACTCTCTTGTTAATGAACTCTTTAAACCAGATGTATGTACAAATGATGACTAACCTCTAACGTGAAAACTAAGTGCACTGTAGATCATCAAATGGAGATTTGTAGATAAGGTGGAAGTCATGGATGACAGTGACAAGTTTGAGCTGAGGTTTATCTAGTTCAAATCATTTAGTGGTAATGGTGCTAGTGTGCAGGTTGTTGATGAGCAACTAGGAAACAAAGTTGTTGGTATTTTTATAGTTGTGTAGTAGCTATGTTCTCATTGGTGTATGATGGAGATCATCCTTTAGTTTGTGAATCGAATAAGAAGAAGGTTGGAAGAGTATATGGTAGTTGGATATCCTCAAAGTGGTTCATTAGAATCCCTATATTCCATTTTCTAACTATCAAGATGAAAACTATTTTATTATGCAAGTATTGACAATTTCTTTCAGGTTGCGTTTGTCCCCAACTTTGATAATTCACAAAAGAACCGTATCTTTTTCCTGCACGTGTTCCAACATTGTTGTTCAATGGCTCTTCAGGGATTGCGGTATGAGTTCTATCTTGTAGAATGGTGCTATATTTTTCGACTTAATGTATGGATAAGTTTATTCCTGGTGCTTCTTATTTATTGTAATGGATCAGGTTGGACTGGCTACGAATATTCCTCCTCATAATTTGGGAGAACTTGTAGATGCTCTTTCAGCATTGATACATAATCCTGATGCAACAGTAAGGTCTCTGTTATTTTGTCCTGTTTATGATTTTTTTCACATAAAACCGTATTTCATCTTTTCTCTACTTAATACTTTTCTCGGCCTTTTGGCTAAGATTAAGTGCTAGTATTGGTTCTTATCAGTTTAATATCTCATACGTGGGCCAGAGGCCCACATGATACTAAATTAAATCTTTGCTCTACTTATGTGTACTTATGGTTGACATCTATCACCACCTAATGTCTACATCACATATGATGATGTCTAGTTGCAATGGTTGTTTCCCCCACATGTAGGAAGCAATAGTGAGGTAGGGGATAAGGACCCTCTCTTGGATTCATGAGAAGAGGTGGGATATTCATCAGTTCATGTTCTACTAAAATTCAAAGAGGGAACCTTGCTACATGATAACCATTAATCCAAACTTCAATGACAATTATGTGACCCAAGATTAAACCAATTAAAAAAAAGTAGTAATGTGTTTTTTATTAATTCCATTGACTAAGATATCTTTATTCAAATTGATATTTGACACTCCAAGTACCTCGCTTGGTCCTCTGTAACATTGAAGCTGTGAAATCTGCTTCAAGAAAGTCATCAGAACCTTGGAGAGAAGGCTGACATCATGGTTGGTTTCAGATAACAAGATATTGTGAAGGGTCTGCTTAGAAAGTTTGCAACATTACTCAACTATGTTTATGCCAGCAGTAAGTTTCTCAGGTGAACATACTACTTTATGGGAAATGCATGACCCTCTATCTTATTTTGCCTACTCTTATAGGAAAAAACTTGCAACAAATGTATTATTTGATCAATGCACGACCTTGTATGATGTTGTATTTATAGCATGGGGAATTCATAGCACCTTAATTGGATACATGATTTGGTCCTGTTATATTACAAATCAAGAAGATCAGTTGCCATGTATGACATTGTTGTTGCAGTTTGGATATTGATTGGAACTATAGATTAAAGCATTCTATATTGAAACCTTTCAATCTACCTGTTATAGTGCCATGCTGAGATTTCTGGGTTAAGCCACATGATCTGTAGGAGAGAATCAATACTAACTTGTGCACCCATTGAAAAGTATTATGCCATGAACTCTACTGCTTTGGTATCTATTCAAACACAAAAAGAAAATAGATGTTCTTCTCCATATAGTCTTCATGGTTTGACTATCTGCCACATGATTTCATATTGGTTTTCGGGGATGTCAATGAAGAGTGTCGGTGGTACTTTTCCTAAAGACAATGGACGAATCTTGAAGGCAGTTCAACATCGATGTTGGCCCTATTGAGGGATGGTTGTGTCCTACTTTGGATCTGATGGCACATATAGCTCTACTGTCTGGGATAATGTTTGGGTTAACACTGATTGTGGTAGTTGTTATTATTAAAGATATAAATGGAGTGGATCCCTCAACATGCAAAGGATATCATGTTTGACAGTTAGATTTGATTGGGAGACCTCTAAATATTTAAGGTACGTAAGACTTATACTTTGATCAACTCTACTTAATAGCATAGTTTATCTTCATTTGTCACGTAATGTACCCATTCTTATCTTTCCACTCTCTTCTAAGTTCTAACATCATTATTCTGTCCACAATAAATCTAATTTCCTATATTGTTGCATTTGTGATGACTACATGGCACATTTTTGTTTTTTCTAATGGCCATTTCATCTATGATGCATGATCACCTATTCTTATAATTTGGAATGACATTGTGCTTATGACCTAAGAATGACCAAAATAACATATTATAGAAAAACATAAGTGTTTATTAAGCTCATCACATGCTGATAACATATGAAAGTAGGATAATAGTTTTTGAATGCTTAAGAGATACAAGTTAATTAAAACCTAACCATAATTTAAGAGTTAGGTACATTTTTCACTTTTTCCTTTGTCATCCATGAAGTTATTTTATTTTGGTGTCCTTCAGTCTCATTAAGCTAACACGAAATCATCATGCTATAGTATGTGTTAATGAGAGGACACAATTAGTTTTGTGTTCATTGATCTTTAATTTTGTCTCCATTAGTGTTTTTTTATAAAATTTCATGTTATTCCCATATGATATTCTTTTTTTGCTAGGACAAACAACACATATAGAATGTAGTCCATGTTAAAATGTTTTACATGCCAAATATAGACTTATAATTAAATACAATACATTATAGCTTGTAAATTTATAATAAATTTATGCAAGATATACACTGAAAATTCTCTTATAGACAAAATTTCAATTATAATGGATAATACAAAGAAGCATGTTTAATTATATGTAAGAAAAACAAACAAACAAAATCAAGCTATAAAGATAGGATGAACAATGATGTCTTATAATGGCTCAACTAATAATAAACTATGACACTCTTCTAATATTCAACAACAATTCTAGGAAAATTTATATCGCTATATACAACAAACCAAACAAATTAGTATGTGCATAGTTTTCATAATGAATAGTGTACATTTTACTTCTGTAGATCTATATATTATTGTCATACATTTAAGAACACAATAACCAATTGTTTAGATAAAAAGGCTCTAGATCTATCTATTATTGATAGTGATAATCTAAATATAGTGATAACGACTTAATTATGTGAACTTATATGAAGTATATCATCCAATAATTACATTTCTTTCTCTTATGGATATGAAATTCCATTGACTAGATCTTTTTCTTCTACTAAAACAGGGATCCTAATCTTCTGAAATGAATTGGTGCTGCTACTACCTTAGAAGTTTGGGCTACTGGGTTCCCTTATGCTTTTGCTCCTTGCATTGCGGTAATGCTACACTAGATTATGCTACATGTACAATTTGGCATCTTTAGTCTATCTCTGTTGTTCCTAGATCTCACATGGTTCTTCTTCTTATGGGATAGGTTTTCCGAGACCCAAGATGGGGAAGGTGTTATGAGAGTTACAATGAAGACCACACTATTGTCCAGTCACTCACTGAGATAATCCCTAGATTACAAGGAGATCTTCCTTCCAATGCAATGAAGGAGAGACCATATGTTTCTAGAAAGTAAGATGCATATATCATCTGTCTGTTTTAATATCAATAGTTTTGTATGATTGCCTTGTTGTTTTTGTTTCATCAAAGCTGCTAATGTGTCATGTATATTTATTTCTCTCTTTTTCGGTCTATTGTTATCTGAAGTTCTATTTTTATGTTTTGTTATTTCAGAAGGGACAAAGTTGCAGCCTGTGCCAAGAACTTTATTGGTGATGGTGGAACACATAATGGGATAAATGAAAACAATATTATCATTGACCCACAAGGACTTTTCAGCATCCATATGCCAGCTTATTACAACTCCATTATCAAAGGTGTTTCAACTGACATGATTTCTTATTCAAGTTGGAATGGGCAGAAAATGCATGCTAATTATGAATTGGTCACTAAATATCTCAAGTGAGGAGAATCCTTAGAATCAAATTCGTCATGGTTCTTTTTGAGGATCAGTTGCCTGACAGGAGCCTCATCAACAAGTTGGGATGCCAAGTAATTATACTCGATCCCATGCAACAATTATTCATCTGTGACGCTGACTTTTATAGTTTTACTAATTGGTGGTTGTTTGAAGTAGTAACACAAATATTTGGCTAGAGAAGCTGTTATGAAATTGTTAGAGCTTTTAAAAATAGTGATGCTTCTGGTCAACCTTTAATACCACTCCCTAAGAAGACAATGAAGATTCTTGTTGCTGGCAAGGACATAGTGGAAATAACATCACCAAAGGTAAGCTCTCTTATAGATAGTTGTTTTAAGTCTAATTCAGTTGTTCTATCATCATGAGAATTCATATGTAACCTCTACAAGTAGCGAGCACCTTGGTTGCTCGAATAAAGTTTCTTGATTTATCTTGTATTAAATTTGTCTGACTTTCCATGCAGGATGGCTACATGTCTAATGGGCAGAAAGATTTTGTGAATCCCACAAGGCATGTTGAAGTTTTAGATCTGAAGCTTCAAGCTCTCAGAAAGTAGGTTGTGAAGGAGAGGAAAACAGGTGAAGATTTTTCTAAACAAGTTCGTATGTTGAAATAGGAGAGGGATACACTTAGGAGAAAATTTCAATTACTCAAAGCATCCCAATGTGATGGTCTGAATAGAAAAAAGAACAGCTTGTGTCTTGATGGTGGTGATGATGTCAAACATATGATAGAAGAATTGAGACAGGAACTCGACCATGAGAAGAATATGAATGTAACCTTCATTTGCATCTTCAAAAGACTCAAGATATAATGTCGAGCTAATTCTTGTTGTGAAAGATCTAGAAGAAATACTGGAAGTGAGAAATAGAGAAACAACATGTGCATATTGTAGGCATGCATCAGCAGAATAGGAGTTTGTTGAGGTGTGTCTCAAATGCCCGACCGGCAGATGTGCTCTCAGATGAACATAAACTGGAACATAAAAAATGTTTTAGAACAATATCTGAGAATGAAGATGATGAAGAACTTGATTTGTTGGCAAACGAGAGAAGCGATGTGGGTGTAATTTGTTCTTTCAAACAAAGAATTGTAGCCTTGAGTGTGGAGGTGTTGTATTCAATCTAAGGGGCAAGGTAAAATGTCCTCCCCATGTAATTGTCATTTGATTATAGATAAAAAAATATTCATACTTTTGGAAAACTGAGTTCGACTGCAATTGTCATTCAATTAGAAAAATTGTTAATGAACTGAAAATTGAATGACAAAAAGCCATAAAAATGTAGTAATACATAACTAGTATGTCATTAGTGACTTTTTTTATACGCCATTACACTCAAAAAGAATCGTTTCATACAACAACATAATACAAATTAGTGGCATTTGTATAAAAGCCAATTGATGGATAGTGGCTTTTTTATAAATGCCACATGATGTTTTAGTGGCCTTTATTTGGCATTTTTTTAAGTGCCAATAAATGCCACTAGACATGTTTAGTGGCCTTATTTTTTTAGTGGCATTTCTAAAAGGCCACTAATGTGAGTGTTTATTGTAGTGCCAGCTACCACCAAAAATCTTTTCTAGGGCTTCACCCACTCCTTCCCCCTATAAAAGGTTAAGGGACTCCAAAGATAAAGGCATCAAATCACACATCTCATATTTCATATTTTAGGCTTGTTTCTTGTTTATTTCATTATTTTCGAGTAGTTCCCTTACTGGAGCATGTGGAGTAACCCCATAGTCATTTTTTTATTTCATTATATTTAACTCTAATGTTTTAGTGCATGAATATTTTCCAACTATTTTACACTCAATGTTTGGTTATTAGATCATGTTCTTGTTGGGTGATGAGACCTTGAATCCCAACAAGAATGAATCCATAATTTTCCTAACAAGACCTCTGATCACAATTATTATCCTTTTACCCATATGATCTTGCACTTGTTTTTTGGTTAATTAGATTATGTTCTTATGGGGTGATTCGACCTCAGATCCCAACAAGAATGAATCTATAATTTCCTGACGATACCTTTGATGAAAATTATGATCTTTCGACCCAGTTTATCTTATTTGTTATAGATTATGGTGATATGACCATCTGACCCATGAGTTGGAATATTAGAATAGAAATCACATGTTCCTTGATGAGACCTCAAATAGAAACATGTTGGACGGTTGGATGAGGATCCTCAAATCACTGAGACCTCAGTTTAAGAGAAGTCTGTTTCTTGTGATATTTGCGCTCCAAAAGGATGCAAATCCATATGGTCTTGATTTAATCACTAAAAAACTTAGGAGTTGAACCACTAAGTAAAAATATGGCATATGGTGGTGATTTGATGGACCCCTAGTATCTTTTATCATTTAATTTAAAACCCACTTTAACTAGTTTCCTTTTCTATATTTTTTAGTATTAATCAACCACTCTCAAACTAGAATTTACTTTTTATGAGTCACGATTGGTTTGGATTGACGCTTAAAATGCCATTCTTGGGGAGTGATACCTTCTATACTAAATCAATTTTATTTTTTACAACTGATTGATAACTATTAAAGGTTAAACTCTAGGATTCCCCTCTAGTAGATTATGGTGTGCAACATCAACACATAAAATCTGGCATCATTGTTGGGGACGGCGTCGTTGATTTTAAACAAATTTATTTTTCTCAATTCATTAACAATCACTCCTATCTTCTTAAAATATACTCTGCCATTTATTTATCCTTTTCCTCAGCTGTCAAATAGTGTATGTGACGTTCCTGAGGCATTTCCAATACACCATTCCCCTTTGATCCTAAGATTGATAGGACCTTCCACCATCTAAAGTGATTGGCCCATCGGTATAAGATGGACCAAGGGGACGAGACCCGACAAATAGAGAAAGCTCTACCGCACAGAGAGAAGCCATCTTTTCCAAATTGAAGGCAACCACTATTGTAGAACTAGAAGCACGAGATGTCACCTAACAAGAAGCAGGGCAACAAAAACAACTCAAGGATTTTCTATTCCTTTGACCGCCTAAGCACAACACCCTATTGTGCATCCTAATATCACTGCTCCTCAATTTGAAATCCACGCACAATGGATCATCTATCCTTCAAAGAAATCCTTTTTTCTAGAAGAATGGTAGAAAATTGTCAAGATCACCTTTAGTCCTTCCTCAATTTATGTGTCTTGTAAAAAATGCTAGGTGTTTAGGATGATGCCCTAAAATTATGACTTTTCAAGTTCTCTCTTGCTGATCTGGGTAGTAAATGGTATAATGCCATGGAAGATGATCATATCACTACTTGGTAGGCTCTCCAAGCAAAATTCCTTGATAAATTCTTCCCCACATCTCTTACTTATCAAATATGGGGGAAAATCATCCAATTTACCATGGTTCTAGGGGAAACCTTAGGTGAAGCTTGGGAGACATTTAAATAACTCCTTCATCATTTTATGTATCAATAAATCTTGAATGTATAACTGATTGAGACATCCTATCAGCGTGTCAACAAGGACACTGAGACCTTCCTTGATACCTCATCTGGAGGTAAAAGCAAGCATCAAGACTCAAGACAAATCTAATAAGATGCAAGGGAGAGTTCTCAAAGTTACAAAGGCCAAAAATAGCTCTGAGCTCAAATCTATTTCCAAGAGCCTCCAGATGCTCGCCTTGAAGCAAGATCGTTTAGAGTCTTCCTTAAACGCCAATGAAAGAAGGGGGCAGCCACAATATCTGTAGCAGTAAGTAAAAACCTGAAGGTTATCCCTGCAGGGTCTGCCAAGGACATGATCACTCGACACAATAATGCCAATTTCTCAGCAATAGTCAGTAGATGGAGAATGTTAACTCCATCCATAGGATATCAGGTCAAGCCTACTACCATCAAAAGCAAACCAAGAGTCACCCTAGTTTCTAGTATGGCAACCCAGTCGATGTAGAAAATGTAGAACATCAGAGACATCCTCTATTTAATAACTAAAATCGGGGTGCCCCATGAATACAGTACAATAGGAACCAAGGGCAATAGTTCTAGAACCCGCATCAAGGCCCTCAATTACAACAAATCAATTCCCCTCCCCCTTCTGACGAGAGGTTCTCCACTAAATAAAAAACCCTCCAAACTGTGATAACTATCTAATTGGCTCATCAAAAATCCATTAATTCTCAGTTTGCCAGGTGGTTTCACATCTACACCCTCCTGTAGGAGTTTTTGTAGGGAAACCAGAAGAAAATTCCAAGCATGTGGAACAGATTAAGGCCATGATGACTCGCTCCTGCTTCACACCTCCAAATAAGGTGAGTTTCCCAACATAGAGCATAGATGACAAAGATGAGGCGGCCACCACCCAAGACTTGGAAACATCTCATCCATAATCCCCCACAACTGTTCTAGACATCTCTGTCTACAAGCCTTGTGTGTTGTACCTAGCTAGGTTGAACCAAAATAAACCCGATATCAAGTTTAATGAATATAAAGAAATCATAAAAAAATTATGTTAGTATTCAATTACTTGATGCCATAACTGAAATGCTTTAGTGGGCTAAATTCTTCAAACTTCTACTAAATCTCAAATAATTAAATGAGGAATGTGAAACAATTAAACTAGAAAGGATGTTATCAGATGTTGTTCTTAGCAAGATGCCTCATAAGAACAAAGAACTTGGGTCTTTTGGAATTTCATGTTCCATAAGTTATTATGTCCTCCAAATGGGGTTATCGGACCTCAGAGTTGGTATTTCAATCATACCAATTAGTTTATGTGGGAAACTTGGTTTCACTGATGCTTGACCCACCTACATGACCATCCATCTCACTTACTCCTCAATGACATAGCCATTTGGTATCATCAAAGATGTTCCAGTAAAAATTGGGGAGTTCTATATCCCATGTGATCTTTTAGTATTGGACATCAAGGAAGAGTTCCTCTATCCTCTTATCTTTATCAGGCCATTTCTCACCATGGCCAGAGCTTTAATCAATGTCAAGGCCAGACTCCTGACCTTGTGTGTTGGGAATAAGTCTTTTGACTTCAACTCACTAAGAGGTTTCACGAAGTACACCAGGAAAAAAGAAGTTTGCTCCCTCAATTGTATTGATCAATTCACCTTGTTGCAGCAATAACTCTTCTCTTCAGAAGCCTTGTCCATTATGGAGCATCGGATGTCCTTGAAAGATGATCATGGTTCAAAGAATATTGAGAGTTCACCTACCTCCTCTTTTCCAAAAGCAACACCATCAACCATCGTAAAGACACCCTTCTCCCTTGAAGTTGCTATTACATGGCCCATCTTGAGTATCTGAGAGACACTCTTTCAACAATCATCATTCTATTCTCAAATTCCTTTTGAACTCCAAGTGGTCTTCCCACACCCATCCCCTTTCCCCTAGCAAGTTCCAACCTATGAAAACCCCCCACCTACCTCATGAGTTGACAATGCCATACATCAATGAAGAATCACATGTGGCCACAGTTTGCCAATTTCCCATGTATCAACTCCTAGATCCAACTCCCATAGATTTTAGTTACCAACATGATGGCATGACCATGCATCCAATGAGTCTCACTCATGTTCCCCCTCAACCTTATCCTATTGAATTTTCTAAAATCCCCCATTCACCGACATACATTGAGAAATGGGAATCAATTAGATATGAGTCAGATTGTTTCCCTTATTATTCTGTCATGTATCACACCAATTGTGGTAGGCTAAAAGAAAGAAGAATAGGGAAGTGGATAAAAGGTAAGTTACCAGGACAATACAATCATCCCTCAAAAGTTCCATTTATTGATCCTCCATGGTGGACCACACAGTCATCAAGCCTTTTAACATTGAACATGGCACTTTTTGAGAGGTAACCCATCATATTTATTACCTCCATTCCAGATTTATGTATTGGTTGGGACGAGAAAAAATTTAAGTTTGGAATGGAGGTTGGTAGTACGTTCTCATTTCACCCACTCTATCTTCTTTTCTTTATCATTATTATTATGTGTACTTTAGATTTTTTTTTTTTAATTTCTCTTTCTTCCTTTAGTTTTGTCATGTGTCTACTCAGCCATTTATCTGTGGTAATCAAGAAAACCCTTGAATAAATGAATCTTCTTGAAACATTTTCAAGAAAAATTTCCCTTTCTAAAAATCATCTGGTACCCTATGACCTCTAATAGCACTACCCTTGGGAAAGTTGGCATGCCACAGTAGATAGATAGGAATCACACACAATGTATATCTATTTAGAATCTACAAAAAGCTTGTAAATTTTCTTGATTAGTGCAAGTTATAGAGATAATTGAATTGATTCCATGTTACTCCTAATGTGTTGAATTCCAAAACACAAGCTACACAAGTCCAACCTTTTTCTACACTTCTTCCACCACCATCTTACCTCTCCATTTGTCAAAATAAAAAAATTCCAAAAGATGTGTCAACTCAGAGTTCACAGTGGAACCCCTCTCTCTTTACTACTTCCTCCATACCCCTTATAAATTTAATAGGGGCACACTACCAAGAAAAGATGCCAAAGTGCACACCAAAAAATACAATCAATGTAATTGCAAACAAAGAAATAAAAAAGGTATCATATCAAATAGTAGAGAAACCACCTCCTTTCATACCTCCTTTCACTCTAGTTTCATACCCAGGGGAATCTACATAACCCCAAACCATTAAAACCATGAACCTTGTACTTGTGCATTACTTGTGAGAATTTATTGGAGTATAAAAGATAAAATTGATAAGAAATATGTTTCTTTAGGGGTCTTGAAATGGAATAAAGTTTTGAAAAAATTTTGAGTAGAGAATTAGAAAATTGTGTTCTATAATTCTAGGATATCATGGACTCTTGGACATGCAAGGTGGTCAGGATTCAAGTAGTGCTAAGAAAGTAACAAAGATTGGATGAGAGTATTAATGGGCAGTATTTTTTATTCAATGTTGCTCGAGGATGAGCAATGTTCAAGTTTGGGGTAGTTGATAAATTCATATGTATCCATTTTATTTGCATATTTTAGATCTCTATTTATGAGCATATTTTTATTATTCCCTAATTTTAGAGTTAATTGTCTTAGTTTTGCTTTTCTCTAGTTAATTGAAATTTTTGCTAGATTTTATATGGTTTTTGCAAGATAAATGGACAGTCTCTCCAAAGCCCAAAAAGGCTCAAGAACCAAAAGCTTTAATTGTTATTTTCAGTCTCCCAGTCGATTGACGAACTCACTCAGTCAGACGACTCAAATGCATAGAATCTCTGCCTCCCATTAATCTCAACCGATCAATTTTATCCCGAGTCCATTGACTTGCCATTAAAGATTAGTCAAACATAGATTTGGGAAAGCTCATTGCTTTACTAAATGACCGGGTCAAAGAAAACATTTAAAGCCAGTCAATCAATTGACACCTCAGTCAACCAACTTGTGTTCAAGACCCAATCAAGCATTGAAATGAGAAAGCCATTATATCAGTCAAAGTTTGAAAGACTTACCTTCGGGATAAAGCATACAAATCAACCCAGTTAACCAACTGGATCCCCAGTCGATCGACCAACATACCAGATCAAGCGGCCCAACCGCCCCTAGAAGTCTTTTCTAGGATCTACCTCCTCATTTCCCCTTATAAAAGGAGGGGGACTCCAAAGACAAAGGCATCAAATTGCACATCTCATATTTCATATTCTAGGCTTGTTTCTTATTCATTTCACACTGTCTTAATAGTTCCTTACTGGGCATGGGGAGTAGCCCCATAGCATATTCTTTACTTTATTGTATTTGACTATAATGTCTTAGTGAATGAACGTTTTCCAACCATTTTGCACTCAATCTTTGATTAGTTAGATTATGTTCTTATGGGATGATGAAATCTCAGATCCCAACAAGAATGAACATAGCAGTCCTGATGAGACCTCTAATTAAAATCATTTTCCTTTGACCCATTTTATATTCCAATTGTTTTATATTTAGTTAGATTATGTTCTTCTGGGGTGATGCAACACTAGATCCCAACAAGAATGAACTCATAAGTTCTTGATGAGACCACTGATGGGAATTATGATCTTTTTACCCAATTTATTTTGTTTGTTATATCTTATGGTAATGTGGCCATCTGACCATGAGTTCTACTATCATAATGGAAATCACATGTTGCTAGATGAGACTCAGATAGGAATTTGTTAGATTGTTAGATGATGATCCTCAAAAAATAGAGACCTCGAGTTTGAGAGAAGTCTGACTCTTGTGATATTTGTGCTTAGAAAGGACACAAATCTACATGGTCCTGATTCAATGTCTAAAAACTTAAAAGTCGAATTAGTAAGTAAAGACGTGGCATATGGTGATGATCCCCCGGACACCCAATATCTTTTATCATTTTATTTAAAACTCACGTTAAATAGTTTTTTTTCTTTGCTTTCTACTTTAGTTTTAATCAACCATTTTCAAACTAGAATATACTTTCTATTCATCACAATTGGTTTGAATTGACGCTTAAAAATGTCATTCTTTGGGACCGATACCTTCTATACTAAATCAATTCGCTTGTTTACAAGTGATTGATAAACGTTAAAGGCTAAAATCTAGTATCCTCCCCTAGTGGATTTGTCATGCAACAATAGCATATCAGTTACTATGGTTTGGCAGAAGATGCTAACAAATATTCAATAATAATCAAAATTGTAATATTGTTTTCAAAACACTATAATTGATGCACTAGGAAAAAATCATGTGTATTAACATTTTCTCAAAATAACATGCAAAATATTTAATATGTCATTGAAATCATACACTAAATCACATAGGGAAAATGGTTTTACTTGCAAATGCTTACAGAGACCGTAAAGGTCAAAGGAAGCAAATTCATTAGGATTCTAAGAGTGTAGAAGTGAATGTGATCATTTTGGGGCTTGTTGCATCTTATTTTAAAAGGTTGTGATGAATCATGACAACATTTATGTAGAAATGAACCTATTTCTAGGCCAATTTTGCAGAAAAGGTAAAGATATTATATCAATTAACAATAAATACAATTAACTTTTTGACAACAGTAAGGTATATGTTAACTATTATGCATAAATGTTTACCATGAAAATATTTCAGGAAAATGGTTAACATCTGACGAACCAAACCCAGGACCATGTGCTCTATCCTAGTTAGTTTCCAAGTATGGTTGTCGACTATCCTAATTCCATATCAAGGCTCAACAACTAAGGAATTTGTATAAAATGCTTAAGCCCTTGGGTATTGGGAGCTCATCCTTATATGCCTCTTCCTTGCTTCACTCACAACTTATGTGAGACTAAACCTTGGGGCTTCTCCCCAACTTTAGGCTATAATTATGGGGTATATAAATCTTCCCCATTATTGCTTGATGCCCCAGTCAAGCCTTTTGTTATGTAGACCCATTACCTTCTCCCAGCTTTAGTGTGAGTCTAAAATATATATTATGTACACCAAGTTCTCGTTCAAATTTCCCAATGCATGGGTGGCTTTGTGTGGCTTGTACTTGTAGATAACCCTTTAATCATATGCATGTATTGCACGACTGACAATCGGGTGACACATGTCCATATAAGTAGCGTTGAACACTGGCAACCCAACCCGACCAACAACCAGCCCATTGAATCCAACCCGCACCTGATTGGAAAATTTCTACAGGTGAGCAACGTCCTTGACTTTAGGCCTAGAATTTAATATGGGCTAATTTAGGGTCCAGGTAAATCCTAACTTGGGGACTCGAAAGACCCAACCATATATATATATATATATATATATATGCCCAACTTTAGGCTATAATTATGGGGTATATAAATCTTCCCAATTATTCCTTGATGCCGCAGTCAAGCCTTTTGTTATGTAGACCCATTACCTTCTCCCCGCTTTAGTGTGAGTCTAAAATATATCATGTACACCAAGTTCTCATTCAGATTTCCCAATGCATGGGTGGTTTTGTGTGGCTTGTACTTGAAGATAACCCTTTAATCATATGCATGTATTGCATGACTGACAATAGAGTGACACATGTCCATATAAGTAGCGTTGAACACTGGCAACCCAACACGACCAACAACCTGGCCCATTGAATCCAACCTGCACCTGACTGGAAAATTTCTATGGGTGAGCAACGACCTTGACTTTAGGCCTGCAATTTAATATGGACTGATTTAGGGTCCAGGTAAATCCTAACCTGGGGACTCGAAGACTCGGCCCTATATATTTATATATATATATATATATATATATATATATATATATATATATATATATATATACACACACACATATATATATATGTATATATAGACACACATATATGTATGTATAATTTCTTATTATCACATACTATATGGTATAGTTGTTTACTATAGTTATATGCTATAAAAAAGGTTAAAATGGATATGCATAACTCCTGATTGTCGTATTATGAAGGCCACAATTCAGTGGCCAATAAACCTCATCCATTTCTTTTATGCTCCTTAATTATTTCACATTTAGTTAGTACTATGTTCATGCCTAAGATATTCCTATCTCTTTTTTGGTCAACTATCATAATATTGTAAACTTTCTATTTTTAAATAGCAGTTACAGTTTTACTAAATGTTTCATACAATATAGTAATGTACCTTATTTAATGTACATAATTTGACTTTCATCCTTAAAAGACAACAATGTAACGGGTGATTGTCCTCCTAAATTATTTTAACTCTTAATTAGACAATCTATATTAATTTGATATCAGATTCATTACATTATCCTTTCCAACATATCATTTCCCCCTTTTACTCAACCACGCAAATCAGTTAGATTTTTCATTTTCTAACGGTGGATAAATGATTTTACCACTAGACAAATCTTAATAATATGTTAAGATACAAAGTGATTCCCATAGGTAACTGTGTATTATGATATTGACAAGATAGCAATTGAATAAGAATTTGTCATCTTGAGTTACTTTGACATCAAATGACCATTCTAAAAAAATTGAACTATACAATCATCTCATTGTTAATTCAAATTTTCTAACCTCATAATGAATTTTCTACTTCTAAACTAGACAAATAACGTGTATATATTTTTAAATTATTTACGTCTTAATGAAGTAATTATGATGAAAGAAATTGAAAGCGAGAGTATGTGACTATCTTTTTTGTAGAAAAATGTCAAAATAGTTGGACATGAACCCGGCCCACAACTCGTGTATACAACATGGACCGGGATCGGGCCTATAAAGTGTGAAAATTGTCAGGCAGTAAGCCGACCCGTGGCCGCTAGTAAAATTTAGATCCGGGTCTGAGTTTTAGTAAACCCGCAATAAATGGACCCGATGTTCAACCCTACATATATGCACCACCTAATATAGGGATGTAGATCTGATACTATTTGTAACAAACCATACCACTAGTACAGATAACATCTTTAGCGTCGGTTAAATAAGCCTTTTGACGTCAGTTTTGAAGCGACACTCAAGTGGGTGACATTAAACGTAGACGCCTTCAACATCAGTTACATAACCGACGACACAAAACCTTCTATGATTGCAACCCAAATCAAAAGCACCAACAGTGGGATCATAGGCATCGGTTATTAGTTCCAAAACCGACACCACTTCCTAGCCCAAATAAAAAAATTAGCCCAGGTTAGACCATAGGTGTCGGTTTTCTAAAAATAACCGATGTCGTTGATCTCAAATTATTGTCAGTGTTTTATATTTAATCGACGACTATGTTTTTGGTTTTTTTTCTTATCAGTTTGTAGGTCTGCTGTCCGGCTGGTCAACAGGATGCAGAATCTGCAGTTCAGTTCTCAACTGTAGGTTTATAGCATCCTTTGATTTCAGCCAACAACAGGCTACAAACTTGTAATATTAAAAAGATGGACAATATTATAATATGGATCATGTGATTCACACACATGTATAAGCACATTTAATTCATATATGATTCATCACATACATGTAGAAACTTGTAGTTCGATCATCATTATCATCATCATATGAGACTATATAATATCTATTGTATGGTACCTATTTTTTTCAAACCGATTTCAATTCAAATTAATATGTTCAGTTACACAATAGAAATTAACTTCAATATTATAAAATTTAGGTGTACTTAAGCCGTGGTTAGTTTGTTTTCGTAATACAAACACAAAATGAAAATAAAAATGAAAATGACATAGTTATGAACATGCAGCGGTGTTGTTGTCCAAAATAGTAACTAAACAAGGGGGGTTTTGTACCCCTAAAAATGTGCATAAGTAAAATAACTGGGAAGAGAGAGACACAACTAGACTAGATACATAACTTAAACAACAACAATATGGTCCAGAATCAGCAATTGTGAGGGCCTTTTCATTGTGGTGGTCTTCCCCTACAGTTTTAACAACAAAAAATAGCTATGAAGTTTGATTTTAAGACAAAAAGTGGAAACACAAAATAAGATAGGAAAGTAAACTTTTTTCTTGGACCTACCTTGGTTTTTTTGTTGATGTTGAGGCAGCGCAGAGCTCGTCATTGTCTTTAGATGAATCTAAACTGATGGTGATAGGGAAATTGACGGTGCCAAAAGGAATAAAAGGGAAATCGAGTGTGTTCTCATCATCATCATCATCATCATCGCTATCCTCTATCGAGTACTCAAATCATTTGAGATGATCGGTTGTCTCATTGTTGATGTTGTTATCCAAACCTTGATGGTATTATGGTCAATCAGATGAAGAAAAAGCCTATTACTATGGCCCAATAGCATCTTCCTAACCCACTCGCACCAACTAGATGTGGATACAAGATTTCCGATATCATCATACTTAACCTTGATAACAGCTGTTGAATTTCTAAAATTTAGGTACACTTCACCATCCTTGTAGCATCTTCCGTTTAGATAACGCCAATGTTTAGGTATAGTGAGTTGTGCTAAGGAACAATCATCTAGGGCGATGTCCAACTGTTCTTCATCAGGGAATAGCAACATTGGGGTAGAGGCCCAGGCCATGGTAACTATTGAAGATCTAGATGTTATGCTTACAACAATGTAAAATAATGTTGAGAAAAAGTACTAACAACAGACAACAACATGGGTTATTTCATATTCATGATGGAGAAATAATTTCATACGAGTACATAACATATTTTCTGCGTAGTTAACTACAAACGAAGCAAACATAGTCAATCAAATAGAAACTGACATTCATTGCACTAAGTTATTCATTGTATCTGTTAAACTAAAAAATAAATGTGTAGTTGGTAGTATGTAGTGAAATAAACATGGGGGTAGAGGCCCAAACCATGGTGAAATAAACTGAAAAACCAATTATACATTACATTTTTACTAAGTATCATCATCATCATCATCATCAATCTTCAACATCATCATGATGCTCCACTATCCACTAAATATGTTTTCATTAGCCAACTATAGATGTAACCATTTTGCATGAGATAGGTTACATATTTGCATGAGATAGGTTAAATGCCATATATGTCAAACTAGGGCACCATGTAAGAGATACTAATGAAAGCTACCTCTACTAATCCCTTCCACATCAAGAGCACAACTTTTCACAACAATGTATCACATCCATCTAATTTAATTACTCAGCAACATAGAATTTAGGTTAGCATCTCATCTTGAAATCTTTCCTAAATTCGGGTGATCTAGCCTTCAAGGCCTAGATTCACACTCTGATATTTCTTCTAATACAAGGGCTATTAGAAGAAATCTAATTTCAATTCCCCAGTACGGACTTTGGGAGAAAATCACAGTGTTCATGGCTCCTATCTAGATAAGTTAAGTTATAATGGAGATTAAAGTGCATTTACTCACTTTAAGGAAAATATGAGGCAATTAAATGACATATATGTGATTTCATGTTCTAACCCAAGAATATGTGGCTTAGGAATTCAGAGATACATTTCTTTCATATCAGAATATATATTATATACCCTATATATACATTTCCATCACATAAGTCAAATGAACTAATCACCAGTCAATAATTCACATATTATGCATAGTACTCTGTTTTAACGAATATGTAGAATTTGAAATCTGTAAAAAATAAAACTGTGAACTGAATCTAGATAAATTCATATTCCTTCCGATCAAGAAGACTATAACATTCATATGATTCATTTACAAGGTTCAATAGAAGAATGAAATCTAAGGTCAAACAAGGTAAACATTCTTGTGCAATTATTGGAGTTTCTCAATTTCCATCACTTGTAGTATAATGAGTAGAATTAAGTTTAGAGTTCAACAAGAGTTTTCAATCGAACCTACACCACTCACCTTAGGTGTGAATCACCTAGTAGGGATTGGTTAGCTACAGAGGATTTACCAACCTTGGAAAGAGAGAACCCAAAATTCTGAAATTTCAACTTTAGATTTCCCAAACCCTATAATCTCCTCTTCTCTCAAGAGTTTGAAGCTCAAAAGTGCTGGATGGAAATGAGAGGTGCTTGGGTGACTTAACCTACTCCAAATATTACAAAAACTTAGGATGTTGTGTATAATTGAGTTGACATACTCATCATTATTGTCGTCATCATCGTCATCATCATCATCAATCATCATAATCATCATCAATCATCATCATCATCATCATCATCATCATCATCATCATCATCATCATCATCATCATCATCATCATCATCATCATCATCATTGTCATCATCATCATCATCATTGTCGTTGTCATCTCAATTAGGGACCAACCAACACAGATCTTTCTTTTCCATCATCAATCATCATCCACCACCACCATCATCATCATCATCATCATCATCATCATTTCATCATTCATATCCTAGGTTTTGTGTAACATCAATTAATTCAATTCATTCTTCCATTTTGTGTTCATTCATTCGTCATTAACACTAATTAATCATTATTAATCAACTACACAAGCTTGAAGAACAATCATTGAACTAAGTTAAATCAATCACTAACAAGAGAGAAAGAAAGTAATACCAATTAATTAAATTTATTCATGCATCATTAACCCTGATTAATCAATATTAATCAACTACAAAATATTAGAGAAACTAAGTGCAAATATAATTAATTAAGTTCATTAATACATCATTAACCCTAATTAATCAATAGTAATCAACTATATGGTGGAATCATTAACCCTAAATTTAAATCTACAGTTGATTAACCACTCACTGCACTAGTGGATCAAGCAGGCTGTGATGGCGGCGGCCGGAGGTGGAGGTGGTCGGGCTGGATGTGAAGGTGGCCAGCGCTGGAGGTGAAGTAGAGGAGGTGCAGGAGGTGGCCAGTGGTGGCGAATGGAGCAACTGAAGGTGGCTAGAGGAAGGCTCCTCGCTCCGCTTGGAGCAGGTGGTGGCGGCGACGGGAGCAGGTGGTGGCGGCCGACGACTGGATAGCAGCAGCAGCTCCGATGGTGGGCAGCTTCAAGCTCCTCATGGCGGCGACCGGTGGACAGCTTCAAACTACTCGTGGCAGCAGGCGGTCGGTGAGCAGAGAAGGGGAGGCGGCGAAAAAAAACGCTAGACTTATTTCAGTCTGCTCAAAAAATCGAGAATTAAACAGGAGAAGAATCGATCTGGCTCGCGCGGATGCTATTAAGTTTTTTCCACGCGAGCCAAATCCTGGTATAATCATCAACGCCACTCATCCTGAAATTTTGGGGATTAAGAGGCGGCAGGGCGTCACCCCTGGTATAACCATCAATGCCACTCATCCTCAAATTTTGGTTGTAATTTATGATTCCGACACTAGTGTCTTGAGATTGAGAAACTTATGTTTATATTAAAAAATTATATTAATCAATATTGCACCTGAGCTTTTCCATCCCCTCTTGGCAGTGAATGAATGATGTGACAACCAACTCCAAATTCCCAATAATGAGTTTCTTGCATTAACTTTTCTTTTTAAAAACTTGTCGGTGCTTTATGGTAGCGGATATTATAGGACGGTGTCCTATACTTTTTGTATAGGACAACCAATCACAATGCAGTAATCCCTTCTCACTCATCTTTAAAACCCAACCCCCTAGAAAAAATAAGGAGAGAGAAACGCAAATTATCCAATATAACGCAATCTGATTGGATCCTATGGAGTTTCCTATAGAAAACGCGTTGGTGCTTTATTGCTAAAAAGTTGGGGCATTGGATGTTAAAAGCATCGCGTTCTCCACATTTGCCCTTAACACGCGTGAACTCCCGTCGTAAAATCGGCCAATCGTTTTCCCACAGCATTCGAGTCAGCCCCATATTTTCATTCAGTAAGGTCTCTCTAGTCGCATAATTAACTCATCTTAATTATGTGCCAAGACCATTCGTTTCGTGTGGCAGAGAAAGAGGAGACTAGTATTATATCTCCAAAGAGGAATTTCCAAGCTACTACGATGGACGATTAGCAGCTAAGCTCCGGTAGTCCAGACCAACAACAACCCCCAAGCAACAGAGGAATCTGGATCTCGGAACCAATGAAGGAGAGGATTTAGAATACCAGAAGAAACTGGGACCGGATCAGTAACGCAGAAGCACAGGGATCGTATCATTTGACCTAGAGTAGTAGAGGCCGACCGGCAGGAGGCGATGGTGACCATGATCTGTTGCAAATTTAGTAGTAGCATTCGTCGCAATGGAATATGAAACACATTCGACTTGACTGATACTCATTCCTTCTAGTAGACACCCTCGATTCTCACAAGTGTGTACCAAGAAAGAACGAGTAAAGCCATCACCCGAGACGCAAATCAGACCTATGATCGAGCCAGACAGAACCTCCCTATGTACCTTGTTTCTTATCTAGGTGAAACAAATCGAGTTCCAGAAACAAGTTAAAATCTTATCCAAATCAAAACACACCTCAGAGAATTGAAACATCAAATCAGAATCTTCGATCTCTACTCTATATTTGATTATCAAAACCCAACATGGTCCCCTCTTCAGGGTCGGCCTATTGGGAGGATCAACTTGGGCGACGGCCAGAGGCCCAATAAAGAGGGGGGTCTATAATTTTATTTTTCTAAACATTTCTTGCCGTTCTGAAATCTCATTTATGTCGTTTGCGACTTCCGCTAACCCTTCAGCAGTAATGCTTCCTATTCTCATTCGTTCCGTTTGTTCACGTTCGGCGGACTTTGCTGCAGCGGCAGCGCTCCTCCTCCGCAAAAGTCAACGACGCCTCTTGTCGCCGTACACGTTCGGCGCCTCCTGTTCTCCTTGTCCGCAGACTCCACTGCTCCTGCTCCACAGACGTCCACGAGGACCACAACGCCTCTTGCTGTCGTGCTGGTGCAGTCGTCGCCAAACTTTTCATCGGCAACCGCAGGCATGGGGCGAGAACCAAGAAGGATCTCTGCTCTTCCCCCTGAAAGACCATCTATATCAGACAATCCAGAATTGACAGCGGAGGTTCAAGTGTTATATATAATTCTGGCTTGATCTTGGCATCTTGCACTGCAGATTTCGCTGGCTAAGGCCCCGATTAGTTCGTTGTAAGTGGACTGAAATTCTCTTCGCTCATTCTTACCCTAGTTGTCGACTCGCATGCATTCTTACTCGGTGGTAGATTGATATTGTCTTTCATAACTTATTGTCGTTGTATATGAATTATTTTGTCAGTCTTCTTTTGAATGTATAACTGAGAAAGACCCCTTCACAGTTTTAAAATCTATCACATATGCATCCAGGTGGCGGGGAGTAATTGTTAGATGGATTAAATTAATATGATTGTTATCGAATATCTATTGATATTGAACAATCTATTTATACACGGTTGTGCAAATATAGATGCAAAATAGTACTCTATGTTTGTTCTATTGAATGTGTTTCTTCTAGATAACAAGATAGAAATATATATAAGAAACAAGAACGTGAAGACTGAACCACATAGAGCAACTTCTGTTAAAAACTCAGTTATTAAACAGGTCGCTTGAACTCGATTTCCAGGAACTGGACTTTAGTTCCAGAAAAATAACTTCCTTAAAAACTATAGTTACAACAAACCAATAGGAGCCATAATATACAAAAGTATTGATTAATGATTGCAACGTACTTGGTCACTAGGTTGTGATTTAATTTTAAATATCGCATTCTACTAGCCCGTCTCTTGCTGTAACACCCCTGACCTGGGTTATGAACTAATCCTAGGTGTTTTGAGGCTTGTGGTTAACCCTTGATATGTCATTAAAGCATTAGAAGAATCTATATTTTCATTTGTGCCCTTTTTGAACAATGTTGTAAGATTGTTTTGTTTAATAGGGACCTATGTGCAAATTACCCAATTAGAGGGGTTAACTTGCAAATTGCACATGTTAAGATGTTCCTCTAATGATGATACATCATAAGAATGAATATCATGTGGTGATATGGATTCCCCAAGTTTGGGCACCAAAATATAGCTTGTAGAGCAATCCTTGTACTTTAAAATCTAGTTTTGGTGTAAAGTGCAATTTACCCAAAACATAGGGTGCAACATGTAAAATATACCCTCTAGAGTACCTCTCATGCATTTTAGCATCATGTGTAGTAAATAAAATGAGGGGAGCGCCTCATTTGAGTAACCATATAAGAAGGATAATCATTGTAATTGAATAATCAAGATGTATGCAAAATGACCCTTATATATGTATGACTTAATAAAGTGTTTGGCTTCTTTTCCTCTAAACTAAGGTTGAGAGATAAGTTTGCATGTTATGAGAAGGGAGGAACATGGCAAAGAAGTAGGAGAGGGGCGTGGAGGATATAGATGTAAAAGAGAAGAAGTATTTATCATTGCCTTGGAAATGTGCCCAAAAATATATAAGCAAGCTCTTTCCACAATCAAGGGATCGTTCCCTTCATTTCATATTCTCATCCTTTTGCTTTGGGCCGACTAAGGAGGATGTTAGGAGCAGAGGAGGACGACCAAGTTGATCTAGGTAAGTTTGGTCATCTTCTAGCTCGGATTCATGGAGGAAATTCCATTACAAGGTTGGTTTGCTAGTATTCCTTACACAACTCTTGCTTCTAGCCATATTCTCCATCCAATTCTTGAAGAAAGGACCTCGGACGACCCCTGGAGCTCAAGCCACCATTAAAGCTATGGAGCTTGGAGCTCTAGATCAGATTCTAAGGTGGGTTTTATAACTCTAAACCTTAAAGCTTTGTTTATGCATCTTCTTTTCTTGCAAACGTTGCTAGTTCTTCTTTCCTCCATCCTTCTTTGCACTCTTGCAAGCAAAACCGTGGAGAACAGGCCTTGATCAGGAGGTAGAAGAAGGGGGCGTGAATACCAATGCTACTTTAGCAAATGATCTTGCACCCCTTGGCCAAACGGTTTGCAAAACCTTTTGAAGGGCAAACGGTTTTGCAAGGTTGGTTTGAGCAAACATTTTTAAAACCATTTGCGGGAGTTGACCAAGGGTTGACCGTTTGAGATTCCTGTTAATAATTATGTTAGTTAATAACTCACCAAATTTTATAGGTTAACTCCCAAGGAATCGTGATTTGAAGGCTAATCAATTAGAGAAACCTAATTGGATTAAGTGTTGATTTCCAACCTGATTAACTTGACCTTTTTTGGAAAACGGTTTCAAAACCATTTGAGGGAGTTGACCAAGGGTTGACCGTTTGAGATTCCTGTTCATAATTATTTTGGTTAATAACTCACCAAAATTTATGGATTAGTTCCAAAGGAATCATGAGTTTAAGGCTGATCAATTAGGCAAAGCCTAATTGGATTAAGTGCTGATTTTCAACTTGATTAACTTGCCTTTTTGGGAAAACGGTTTCAAAACCATTTGAGAGGGTTGACCAAGGGTTGACCGTTTGATATTCCTGTTCCTAATGATATTGGTTAATAACTCACCAAATTTTATGGATTAGTTCCAAAGGAATCATGAGTTGAAGGCTAATCAATTGGGAAACCCCTAATTGAAATTAGTGCTGAAATTCCAATGAGTTGATTTGAGATTTTTGGGTTGATTAGCCCAAACGGTTTCAAAACCGTTTGGGAATCACCCAAACGGTCTCAAAACCATTTGGGGGTCACCCAAGAACATTTGGAGGTCTAGGGTTGGATATGGTTAAGTGTTTGAAGATCCAAAGATATGGCATGAACCCTAATCGGCTAAGTGCTGATTTTTGTAAGTATTGAGATGATGTTTTGGGTGATTGAGCCCAAACGGTTTCAAAACCATTTGGGGATTACCCAAACGGTCTCAAGACCGTTTGTAGGTCACCCAAGACCATTTGGAGGTCTGGGGTCAAGTATGGTTGAGTAATTGAAGGTCTAAAGATACCAAATTGAAATGCAATCAAGTGATGATTCGATGATCAACTCAATAGCTCAAATCTTACTAGAATCCAAGGGTTGGATGAGCCAAACGGTCTCAAGACCGTTTGGAACTCATCCAAACGGTCTCAAGACTGTTTGGAGGCCACTCAAGACCGTTTGGAGGTCTACGGGTGAGTATGGTTAAGCAATTGATGATCTAATGATACTAAGTTAAAGTGTAATCAATTGCTGATTTGGTGATCAATCCAACGATCCAAACCCTAATTGGTTGACTTGGATTTTGATTATTTGATGGGAAAACGGTCTCAAGACCGTTTGGAGGTCATCCAAACGACCTCAAGACCGTTTGGGGTCAGGTCATATTCAAATTGGATGATGGTTCAATGGGTTCAAATCAATTAGACTCCCATTGAAATATGTTGAAGGGTTGACGATTCCAAACCCTAATCCAAATGATTCAAGCCCTAATTGATGATCAATTGAGGGTCAATTGAGTGTAAAATCAGTTAAGGGTTGACCTAATTAACTCAATTGATGAGTGGATATTAACTACATGATCGATTGAGGGGTTCAACATTGGAAACCCTAACTCAATTGGAGTGGTTAAGACACTCTTTGGTCCATGAGGTTTTGAGAAGGTTTGGACCAAACGGTCTCAAGACCGTTTGGGACCAAACGGTTTCAAAACCGTTTAGATTCATGCGGTTTCAAAACCGTTTGGAGGTTGAAAGTGCAAAACCGTTTGGGATCTTTTAAGGTCAAGAATGCTTATTGCTTTGAAGGCTTAGATGGTTCAATGGTTGATTAATCTAAACCCTAATGATATCCAAAGACATTAAGGGAACAAGTAATTAGTTGGTTGATGCATGCTATGACTAATGGTGGACTTTACCAAAGTACCCTTGATGGGTTTAAGTAGTCAACACCTCTTGATCAAGCAAACCCTAATGAACATTGTAGTAATAATGTGACTTATGTTATCAAGGTTGAATTGACCTAGCCTAATCATTAGAGATGTAAACATCATCTAATAATAAGATGGGAGAGAAGACTCCTAATATGAATGAGAATCAAGTAATATACTTCCAACATGTATGAATACACATAATTAGGGTATGATCCTTTACAATGGGATCATGGAAACCCTAATTATGATGATTAATGAATCTTAACCTAAGTGAAGACATGAATGGAAGTAATCTTCATACATAATGATGGTATGATCTCAATTCACTGCTATGTGAATAGTAAACCCTAATCTAGGGTAATGTGATGCTATGTGAATAGTAAACCCTAATCTAGGGTAATGTGATGCTATGTGAATAATAAACCCTAATCTAGGGAGATGTGATGATATGAACAAGTAACCCTAATTCTGAGTTATGTTTTTAAGCATGAAACTCCATGATTGAGAAGTGAGATAGGAATCACTATTCGTAATCTAGTTAAGAGGTTGAATAACTCTATTTGGATTAAATGAGAATCCTAACCCTAGAAACCAGCCATGATATTATGACACGGTCGTGGTGAGTCCTTTATGGCACGACCGTGTAAGGTAGCACGGCCGTGGTATCACATATATAATTTGAGAAGAACATGTATGGTGCTGTTATGATACAATATGCATGTTATTAGTAAATATTGATCATGCATGTTTTCATAAAGAGGTGATCATATCCAGGTAAGGATTATGATATCTTATGTATTGAAATTACTTTACATGCTTCAAGTATAATGATATGCTATGATACCTAGTGAATGGTAAATTATGAGTTCAAGTACCAAGATTCTATAATCATGATGATAAATTTAGAAAGGTACTTGATAAGTTGAGGAATTCAGATCCTAACACTTTGTGAGAAAAAGTATGGCTACAGGCCATGACTCCCCAATAATAATGTCAGACATTAGATATATGATCTAAGTCTGAAGAGAGTTAGTGTTGTAATAATGGTTTTATAGTAAATAAATGACATACACGTTCTTCTATTTCTTAGAAGATAAATGACATATGGGTTTATCAAATTATAGTTGTATTGCTTTAATAGGAAGAATGGTTTAATCTGTTAAACATTGTTTTAACTACTCCCAAACAAATATAACTTATTTGTGTACATTTATTCTCTTAAGATGCAATAACTACGTTTCTGGCGAAGAGTTATAACTCTCGGTGGGACACTTTTATAATTGTCTCACCCCATGGGAAACATATATTTAGGTGGACGTGGGCGAGGAGACAGAAATCCTTCAATAGGTGCAGAGCAGCATCAACAGTACCAGGGACAGCAGTGAAGTTTCAGGTGGAGAACTGGCTGTTATGTCACGTATAGATGTAGTTAGAGTCCTATGTGTCGTCTCTGTACTCTCAGGTCCTCGGAGTAATAGTTAGTGCTTTCGAGTTTTTGGTCCAGTACCTCGAGATTTCTGTATCTTGCCTTATATAGTTAACATGGTAGTTGATGATAGTAATCTCGAGATACGACCTTACAGAGATGTACTGATGGATCAGTTTGTAAATAACTTATCATGTTGCTTTATGAAAAAGCTTTACCATTTAAAGATCTCTTCACATTAATTTTTAGTGATTTTTAGTAATCCACTGCTTAGTGAACGCTTCCGCATTAGTTAATCTTGTTTTCTTGAGATAGACGTTACATTTAGTGGTATCAGAGCTCTAGGTTTTCTGAGTCTATAGAGACATAGGACTAAGGTTGTTGAGTCTGTTCTAAGTGTTTTCCAGATTATCTGATAGTATCTTCTACTCTCATAGGAGAAGAAGAACTTGAAGATGTCTGGATCACATGAAGAGCATGCTGCTGAGGGCAGTACTGCTGCACCAGCAGGAGGTGCAGGAGACCAGAATAGGGAGGGGCATGTACCTGAACAGCCCCAGATTGACCCAGCTGATATAGAAAACCCAGCTCTCCATGCTTTATTTGATAAATTCTTGACAGCCATAACACACATAGCAGATAGGGTGCCACCATCTGCACCTAGGGCACCAACCCATCAGGAAGGTTATGGAGCCGGTAAGACTTTTGAGAGACTTTGTCGGGTGGGAGCTATAGACTATGCTGGTACATCTGACCCAGCAGATGCTGATCTATGGTTGACAGAGATGGAAAAGGCTTTCAGGTCCCTTGATATTCCTAAAGCTGAAAAGGTAAAACATGCGGTATACCTCCTAAAAGGGAGTGCTGGTAATTGGTGGATGATAGAGGAAGATAAGAGACCAGGAAAAGAAATAGGATGGGAGGTATTCCGATGAGAATTCGTCAATAGATACTTCCCTAAGACGTATCTAGATGAGAAGATATCTCAATTTGAGAAGATCACACAAGGACAGATGAACGTTAGCAAATATGAAGCTAAGTTCATGGAGTTGATGTGGTTTTGTCCGCAGATGGCAGTTAGTGATGAAGAAAGAATTCGGCATTTTGAAAAGGGATTGAACGCTGAACTAGCCACTCATGTGTCTGCCTTAGAGAACAGAGAAAGGTTTGCCACCTTTGTGGAGTCACTAAGAAGGATAGAGAGGTCGTAAATTGAGAAACAACAGACAAGTATTAAGAAGATGTACACCCAGCCTCAAGATCAAAGGCCTGAAAGTTTTAAGAAGCCAAGATTTTCTATACCGACAGCAATATCAGGATTTCCTACCCAGACACAATGGATGTCAAGTGGAAGTAGGGATCATAGTAGTATACCAAGAAGACCCTCCGACATAGCATCAACATCGGTAACTGGATCGTATAGACACTTTGCACCCAGGATCTTTTACCAATGTAGACAACTGGGACATCTGGCAAAGGATTGTCCAGACAGGAATACAATAATGACTCAACCTCAAGGACAGAGTCTGCAAGGCTCACAAGGGAGGCAATATAATAATAGAGGACGTGGACAGACGTCCCAGACAAGTCAGATGAAATAAGTTTTGTTTTGATATTTCTTATCAGGATTCTATGTGTTAAAGATATGAAAATTAGCTATTTTTGAATTCCTTTGACTAAGTCCTAGAAGGACACAAGGGAGATAAGAACTTATATCTTACTTAGTATTCTTTAAAACAATTTATAATCTCACTTAATTGTGTATTAAAAGATGAGATATAGATGTGATACCTGAAGAATAATCTAGTATGGTAAATCATGTGTGTATAATGATATGAAAAGTGAGGAATATGATGATAAGTAAAATACATACTACCTAATATCAATACTTATATACCCTGTCCAGGTATATGGTTATTGTAGATAAGGCAAGTATGAAACTCTTAGATTGTTATCTTTTTTATTACTATGATCAGGTAATTATTCTGAAACAATCTAGAGAGTATAAGGAAATTAAGGAGAAAAGCTAAGTGAAACTTATAAATAAACATACTTAGTGAATCTTCTTAGTGAATACTTAGTGAATATACTTAGTGAACACACTCAGTGAATCTCCTCAGTGAACACTTAGTGAACTTTCTTAGTGAATACTTAGTGAACTTCCTCAGTAAATATACTTCGTGAATATACTCAGTGAATTTCCTCAGTGAATACTTAGTGAATATACTCAGTGAACTTCCTCAGTGAATACTTAGTGAATATACTCAGTGAACTTCCTCAGCGAATACTTAGTGAATATACTCAGTGAACTTCCTCAGTGAATACTTAGTGAATATACTCAGTGAACTTCCTTAGTGAATACTTAGTGAATATACTCAGTGAACTTCCTCAGTGAATACTTAGTGAATATACTCAGTAAATTTCCTCAGTGAATACTTAGTGAACATACTTAGTGAGCATACTTAGTGAACATACTCAGTGAATCTCCTCAGTGAATACTTAGTGAATATACTTAGTAAACATACTTAGTGAACATACTCAGTGAATTTCCTCAGTAAATACTTAGTAAGCATACTCAATGAACTCCTTCAGTGAAAGCTTTTGAGACAACATACTTAGTAAATTTACTTAGTGAAATCTTCCAAGACAAATTGCTTAGTGAATCTTCTCAGTGAATATTTCCAAATTAATTGATTAGCAAACTTTCTTAGTGAACTGTTTCAAATAAATAAAGGATTGCTGAGTGAATTATCTATGTTAAGGTATGTATGTTTCTCTTTTGGTAAACATTCTTGGGTGATACTAGAAGAATGTTCTTATATGCTTCTTCCTTTCAAAAGTATGGACACCTTATGTTAGGGGTTTATGCTTTGCACAAACATAAACAGTGATAAGAAGTAATTAATGAAATGGAATTTGTGTGAATTACAAATCCATAATATCATCATAATTTTGAGATAATATGGGGAAACTTGAGGGCCTTACTAATGAATAATCTGTCCCTCCTTTTCCTAGGATTTCGGGGACGAAATCCTTGTTAGGGGTTTATAATTTGTAACACCCCAGACCTAGGTTATGAACTAACCCTAGGTGTTTTGCTTAAAATTATGATTAGAGGCTTGTGGTTAACCCTTGATATGTCATTAAAACTTTAGAAGAATCTATATTTTCATTTCTTCCCTTTTTGAACAATGTTGTAAGATTGTTTTGTTTAATAGGGACCTATGTACAAATTACCCAATTAGAGGGGTTAATTTGCAAATTGCACATGTTAAGATGTTCCTCTGATTATGAGACATCATAAGAATGAATATGATGTGGTGATATGGATTCCCCAAGCTTGAGCACCAAAATATAGCTTGTAGAGCAATCCTTGTACTTTAAAACCTAGTTTTGGTGTAAAGTGCAATTTACCCAAAACATAGGGTGCAACATGTAAAATATACCCTATAGATTACCTATCATGCATTTTAGCATCATGTGGAGTAAATAAAATGAGGGGGGCACCTCATTTGAGTAACCATATAAGAAGGATAATCGTTGTAATTGAATAATCAAGATGTATGCAAAATGACCCTTATATATGTATGACTTAATAAAGTGTTTGGCTTCTTTTCCTCTAAACCAAGGTTTAGAGATAAGTTTTCATGTTTTGAGAAGGGAGGAATGTGGTAAATAATTAGGAGAGGGGCGTGGAGGATATAGATGTAAAAGAGAAGAAGTATTTATCATTGCCTTGGAAATATGCCCAAAAATATATAAGCAAGCTCATTCCACAATCAAGGGATCGTTCCCTTCATTTCCTCTTCTCATCCTTTTGCTTTGGGCCGACTAAGGAGTAGGTTAGGAGCATAGGAGGACGACCAAGTTGATCTAGGTAAGTTTGGTCATCTTCTAGCTCGGATTCATGGAGGAAATTCCATTACAAGGTTGGTTTGCTAGTATTCCTTACACAACTCTTGCTTCTAGCCATCTTCTCCATCCAATTCTGGAAGAAAGGACCTTGGACGACCCCTGGATCTCAAGCCACCATTAAATCCAGGAGCTTGGATCTCTAGATCAGATTCTAAGGTGGGTTTTATAACTCTAAACCTTAAAGCTTTGATTATGCATCTTCTTTTCTTACAAACGTTGCTAGTTTTTCTTTCCTCCATCCTTCTTTGCACTCTTGTAAGCAAAACCGTGGAGAACAGGCCTTGATCTGGAGGTAGAAGAAGGGGGCCTGAATACCAATTCTACTTTATCAAATGGTCTTGCACCCCTTGGAAAAACCGTTTGGGGCAAACGGTTTCAAAACCGTTTGGGGCAAACGGTTTCAAAACCGTTTGAAGGGCAAACAGTTTCGCAAGGTCGGTTTGAGAAAACAATTTCAAAACCGTTTGAGGGAGTTGACCAAGGGTTTACTGTTTGATATTCCTGTTCATAATTATGTTGGTTAATAACTCACCAAATTTTATAGGTTAACTCACAAGGAATCGTGAGTTGAAGGCTAATCAATTAGAGAAACCTAATTGGATTAAGTGCTGATTTCCAACCTGATTAACTTGACCTTTTTGGGAAAACGGTTTCAAAACCATTTGATGGAGTTGACAAAGGGTTTACCGTTTGATATTCCTGTTCATAATTATGTTGGTTAATAACTCACCAAATTTTATGGATTAGTTCCAAAGGAATCATGAGTTGAAGGCTAATCAATTAGGCAAATCCTAATTGGATTAAGTGCTGATTTTCAACTTGATTAAGTTGCCTTTTTGGGAAAACGGTTTCAAAACCGTTTTAGAGGGTTGACCAAGGGTTGACCGTTTGATATTACTGTTCCTAATGATATTTTTTAATAACTCACCAAATTTTATGGATTAGTTCCAAAGGAATAATAAGTTGAAGGCCAATCAATTGGGCAAACCCTAATTGAAATTAGTGCTGAAATTCCAATGAGTTGATTTGAGATTTTTGGGTTGATTAGCCCAAACGGTTTCAAAACCGTTTGGGAATCACCCAAACGGTCTCAAAACCGTTTGGGGGTCACACAAGACCATTTGGAGGTCTAGGGTTGGATATGGTTAAGTGTTTGAAGATCCAAGGATATGGCATGAACCCTAATCGGCTAAGTGCTGATTTTTGTAAGTATTGAGATGATGTTTTGGGTGATTGAGCCCAAACGGTTTCAAAACCGTTTGGGGATTACCAAAACGGTCTCAAGACCGTTTGGAGGTCACCCAAGACCATTTGGAGGTCTGGGGTCAAGTATGGTTGAGTAATTGAAGGTCTGAAGATACCAAATTGAAATGCAATCAAGTGCTGATTTGATGATCAACTCAATAGCTCAAACCCTAATGTTTTTTTACTAGAATCCAAGGGTTGGATGAACCAAACGGTCTCAAGACAGTTTGGAGGCCACCCAAGACCGTTTGGAGGTCTAGGGGTGAGTATGGTTAAGCAATTGATGATCTAATGATACTAAGTTAAAGTGTAATCAATTGCTGATTTGGTGATCAATCCAACGATCCAAACCCTAATTGGTTGACTTGGATTTTGATGATTTGATGGGAAAATGGTCTCAAGACCGTTTGGAGGTCATACAAACGACCTCAAGACCGTTTGGGGTCAGGTCATGTTCAAATTGGATGATGTTTCGATGGGTTCAAATCAATTAGACTCCCATTGAAATATGTTGAAGGGTTGACGATTCCAAACCATATTCCAAATGATTCAAGCCCTAATTGATGATCAATTGAGGGTCAATTGAGTGTAAAATCAGTTAAGGGTTGACCTAATTAACTCAATTGATGAGTGGATAATAAGTACATGATCGATTGAGGGGTTCAACATTGGAAACCCTAACTCAATTGGAGTGGTTAAGACAATCTTTGGTCCATGCGGTTTTGAGGAGGTTTGGACCAAACGGTCTCAAGACCATTTGAGTCCAAATGGTCTCAAGACCGTTTGGGACCAAACGGTTTCAAAACCGTTTGGATTCATGCGATTTCAAAACCGTTTGGAGGTTGAAAGTGCAAAACCGTTTGGGATCTTTTAAGGTCAAGAATGCTTATTGCTTTGAAGGCTTAGATGGTTCAATGGTTGATTAATCTAAACCCTAATGATATCCAAAGACATTAAGGGAACAAGTAATTAGTTGGTTGATGCATGCTATGACTAATGGTGGACTTCACCAAAGTACCCTTGATCAAGCAAACCCTAATGAACATTGTACTAATAATGTGACTTATGTTATCAAGGTTGAATTGACCTAACCTAATCATAAGAGATGTAAACATCATCTAATAATAAGACGGGAGAGAAGACTCCTAATATGAATGAGAATCAAGTAATATACTTCCAACATGTATGAATACACATAATTAGGGTATGATCCTTTACAATGGGATCATGGAAACCCTAATTATGATGATCAATGAATCTTAACCTAAGTGAAGACATGAATGGAAGTAATCTTCATACATAATGATGGTATGATCTCAATTCACTGGTATGTGAATAGTAAACCCTAATCTAGGGTAATGTGATGCTATGTGAATAGTAAACCCTAATCTAGGGAAATGTGATGCTATGTGAATAGTAAACCCTAATCTAGGGTAATGTGATGCTATGTGAATAGTAAACCCTAATCTAGGGTAATGTGATGCTATGTGAATAATAAATCCTAATCTAGGGAGATGTGATGATATGAACAAGTAACCCTAATTCTGAGTTATGTTTTTAAGCATGAAACTCCATAATTGAGAAATGAGATAGGAATCACTATTCGTAATCTAGTTAAGAGGTTGAATAACTCTATTTGGATTAAATGAGAATCCTAACCCTAGAAACCAGCTGTGGTATTATGACACGGTCGTGGTGAGTCCTTTGTGGCACGACCGTGCAAGGTAGCACGGCAGTGGTATCACATATATAATTTGAGAAGAACTTGTATGGTGCTGTTATGATACAATATGCATGTTATTAGTAAATATTGATCATGCAGGTTTTCATAAAGAGGTGATCATATCCATGTAAGGATTATGGTATCTTATGTATTGAAATTACTTTACATGCTTCAAGTATAATGATATGCTATGATACCTAGTGAATGGTAAATTATGAGTTCAAGTACCTATATTCTATAATCATGATGATAAATTTAGAAAGGTACTTGATAAGTTGAGGAATTCAGGTCCTAACACTTTGTGAGAAAAAGTATGGCTACAGGCCATGACTCCCCAATAATAATGTCAGACATTAGATATATGATCTAAGTCTAAAGAGAGTTAGTGTTGTAATAATGGTTTTATAGTAAATAAATGCCATACATGTTCTTCTATTTCTTAGAAGATAAATGACATATGGGTTTATCAAATTATAGTTGTATTGCTTTAATAGGAAGAATGGTTTGATCTGTTAAACATTGTTTTAACTACTCACAGACAAATATAACTTCTTTGTGTACATTTATTCTCTTAAGTTGCAATAATTATGTTTCTGGCGAAGAGTTATAACTCTTGCTGGGACAATTTTATAATTGTCTCACCCTGTGGGAAACATATTTTTAGGTGGACGTGGGCGAGGAGACAGAAATCCTTCAATAGGTGAAGGGCAGCATTAACAGTACCAGAGACAGCAGTGAAGTTTTAGATGGAGAACTGGTTGTTATGCCACGTATAGATGTAGTTAGAGTCCTATGTGTCGTCTCTGTACTCTCAGGTCCTCGGAGTAATAGTTAGTGCTTTCGAGTTTTTGGTCCAGTACCTCGAGATTTTTGTATCTTGCCTTATATAGTTAACATGGTAGTTGATGATTGTAATCTTGAGATACGACCTTACAGAGATGTACTGATGGATCAGTTTGTAAATAACTTATCATGTTTCTTTATGAAAAAGCTTTACCATTTAAAGATCTCTTCACAAAAAGTTTTAATTTTTAGTGATTTTTGGTAATCCGCTGCTTAGTGAACGCTTCCGCATTAGTTAATCTTGTTTTCTCGAGATAGACGTTACACTTGCCGCCATGTGTATTGAAATTAATTAATCAGAGCATGCTGCTGTTAGAAAACAAAGGTTTTGTTCTCATATTCACTTCAACATATTTTTGTTTCGTGTTTGAAAATGTCAAAACCAACTAAAAAGATATATTTTAGTTGATATTCTTATCACGTGTTTAGTTTTTTAAACAATGATGTTGCAATGATACTACATGAATTTTTAAAATGACACAATAAACTCATCGCTAATCTTTTACTTTGGTTGTCTTCTATGTTTGGCAGTGTCATTTACTCAACATGCCTCTGAACAAATATCTATCTAGAAGTGAGAAAATAAGAAAGAAGAAGAAAGATGAGCAATTTCTACCAACTCAGAAAGGTGCGCTTGATAAATTTATTTCTATTATCCCACGAACTTCTGAAGATGTTGATAATCATGATCAATCTAATGAAAAAGTGAATGATGATGATCATGTTACTATAGAAGTCGAAAATGTAATTGGGAATTAAAATCCAGATGAGGTTGAGGATGATACTTACGTCACTTATTCAAATGTTGGCAACTTAGATGGTGTTGAACAACTTCTCCCTCTTTTTGATATTTATGATCCCTTAAATTGGGATAATATTGACAATAAAGTTTGGGATATTTTAGTTGGAAAAGGCCCTAAAAGAGAACTGAATCTTGTATTTCCTTTAGATGACAATAAGAGGCATTTCTCATATGCGTATTATTCTCGAAAATTTAGCAATGGAGAGACTCGTGATAGGAAGTTGCTAGTTTACTCAAAACATGTTGATAAAATTTACTGTTTTTGTTGTAAGTTGTTCAAGTCTGAGAACAATAAAAGTACACTAGCTCATAATGGGTTCAAAGATTAGAAACATGTTAGTGAGAAACTCAAAGAGCATGAGAATAGCATCGAGCATCTCACTAATATGAGCACTTGGCATGAATTAAAGCAAGATTTAGCAATGAGAAAATTGTTGATAAAGAACTACAGAAAAAAATTTCAAAGGAGAAAGAGCGTTGGAGACAAGTTATATTAAGAATATTGTCTGTCGTTAAGTGTCTTGCTAAATGTAATTTGACTTTTTGAAAATCAAATGACAAACTTTTCCAAGATAGCAATGGAAACTTTTGGGGGTAATTGAAATGCTTGCAGAATTTGATTTGGTAATGCAAGAGCATGCTCAACGCATTCGGGATCATGAGATTCACCATCATTATCTTGGCCAGTCAATACAAAATGAGTTGATATCTCTTTTAGACAAAAATATTAAGAGTTTTATATTGAACATAATTATAGAGGATAAATATTTCTCCATAATTCTTGATTGTACTCCTGATGTGAGACACCAAGAACAAATGACTCTCATTGTACGATGTGTGAACATGTCTGGTCAGAAAATAAAAATAGAGGAGTTCTTTTTAGAGTTTCTGAAAGTTGATGATACAACTATATTGGGGCTTTTTAATGAACTTATAAATGCTCTTGAGTCTCTTGATCTTAATGTGGAGGACGTGAGATATCAAGGTTATGATAACGATTCTAATATGAAGGTAAAATGCCAAGGTGTGCATAAGTGGTTACTTGAGGTAAAGCTTAGAGCGTTATATATGCCTTGTGTTTTTCATAGTCTTAATCTCACTATTAGTGATATGGCTCATTATTATATACATACATATATATATATATATATATATATATATATATATATATATATATATATTATTTGCAAGTTCTCTGAAAAGGTGGAAGTGTTTGCTGGACAATGTCTCAGTTTTGACTGTTAAATCACTGTCCAATACTCATTGGGAGAGTCATATTAAAAGTATCAAAGCTTATTAGATTTCAAGCTCCTCAAATCAGGTTGGCTTTATTAGAATTATCCAAGTCTCATGATGATGCTAAGACACAAAGTGAAGCAAACATTCTGGTTTACTCGATCGAGAGTTTTGAGTTTTTGTTGGGCATTGTTATTTGGCATGATATTTTATACATTGTTAATACAGTAAGTAAGAAGTTGCAATTCAAATATGTTTTCATTGATGCTACTGTTAAGTTATTAAAAGATATGGTGTCTTTTCTTGAGAAATATAGAGATGAAGGATTTGCTTCTAGTATTGTTGTTGCTACTGAGATTGTCTCTGAGATGAATGTTGAGCCAACTTTTCAAGTTAAGCATCGCATTGTTAGGAAAAGAAAATTTGATGTGAATGATGATGATGATATTATTCAACCAGAGAAAGAGTCTTTTTGAGTGAATTACTTTCTAGTGGTTGTGGATATGTAAATCTCTTCTTTGAAGGAGAGATTTGAGCGAGTGAAGATATTTGAAGATACTTTTGGATTCCTATATAACTCAGAGATTTTAAAATCATTGGATGAAGCTACCCTAAAGGCATGTTGCACTAAGTTTCATGCTACTTTTTCTCACGAAAGTTCATCAGACATAAACTTGGATGACTTTTTTTCCGAATTGAAAGTATTGCAGGTGAGTTTTCCAGAAGAGCAAAAGTCAGCTATTGAAGTTCTTGAATTTGTAAAAGATGCAGATTGTTTCCTTCATATTTCAATTTCTTATCATATTTTGTTGACAATACCAGTGACAATAGTGTCTGCAGAAAGGTTTTTTTCCAAGCTAAAGTTGCTGAGAAACTACCTTAGATCATCAATGTCTCAAGAAAGATTGAACGGTTTGGCAATGTTATGCATTGAGAAGGACATGTTGGGAAATATTGATGTTGACACTGTTATTCAATATTTTGCATCTAGAAAGACTCGAAGAAGTCATTTTATATGGTGAGTGAAGCTTGATAAGGAGATATATATATTTAATTTTTACATTCTTTTTAATTTGATTTGTAAGAACATGTACTTTTTTTGTATATGATAATTTTGACAATTATGACTAAAATAATGTTTATTTAAATTTGTTAAATAAGAATATATAGAGGGCCCATTTTTTATCTTAGCCCCGGGGCCTCTAAAATGTTTGTAATGGTTCTACCCTCATGAAATATCCCCACATGATAACTACCACGGGAGGAAGAGTGCGAAAAAATGGCAAAAAGCTCCATCATCTATCAACTATTTTTATTAGTCATTGATTTTCAACCCACCAGATTAGTAAATAAAGAAATTCAAAATTCAAAATTTTAATTATCAATATGTCATTTATCCAAAAATAATGACTAAGATGTCACTTCAGAAGAGCAATTCGGCTCAAATTTTAGACATGTTGCTCCTTTTAGGATCGACACAAACCTACATATAGTGTGTTGCTCTTCAGAGACAATGCACCGAGACGCACTTTAGAGTTTAGGGTTTAAGTTTAGTATTTAGCATTTAGGGTTTAATGGTCTTGATATATATATATATATATATATATATATATATATATATATATATATTATTTGCAAGTTCTCTGAAAAGGTGGAAGTGTTTGCTGGACAATGTCTCAGTTTTGACTGTTAAATCACTGTCCAATACTCGTTGGGAGAGTTATATTAAAAGTATCAAAGCTATTAGATTTCAAGCTCCTCAAATCAGGTTGGCTTTATTAGAATTATCCAAGTCTCATGATGATGCTAAGACACAAAGTGAAGCAAACATTCTGGTTTACTCGATCGAGAGTTTTGAGTTTTTGTTGGGCATTGTTATTTGGCATGATATTTTATACATTGTTAATACAGTAAGTAAGAAGTTGCAATTCAAATATGTTTTCATTGATGCTACTGTTAAGTTATTGAAAGATATGGTGTCTTTTCTTGAGAAATATAGAGATGAAGGATTTGCTTCTAGTATTGTTGTTGCTACTGAGATTGTCTCTGAGATGAATGCTGAGCCAACTTTTCAAGTTAAGCATCGCATTGTTAGGAAAAGAAAATTTGATATGAATGATGATGATGATGATATTATTCAATCAGAGAAAGAGTCTTTTCGAGTGAATTACTTTCTAGTGGTTGTGGATATGTAAATCTCTTCTTTGAACGAGAGATTTGAGCGAGTGAAGATATTTGAAGATACTTTTGGATTCCTATATAACTCAGAGATTTTAAAATCATTGGATGAAGCTACCCTAAAGGCATGTTGCACTAAGTTTCATGCTACTTTTTCTCATGAAAGTTCATCAGACATAAACTTGGATGACTTTTTTTCCGAATTGAAAGTATTGCAGGTGAGTTTTCCAGAATAGCAAAAGTCAGCTATTGAAGTTCTTGAATTTGTAAAAGATGCAGATTGTTTCCTTCATATTTCAATTTCTTATCGTATTTTGTTGACAATACCAGTGACAGTAGTGTCTGCAGAAAGGTTTTTTTCCCAGCTAAAGTTGCTGAGAAACTACCTTAGATCATCAATGTCTCAAGAAAGATTGAACGGTTTGGCAATGTTATGCATTGAGAAGGACATGTTGGGAAATATTGATGTTGACACTGTTATTCAATATTTTGCATCTAGAAAGACTCGAAGAAGTCATTTTATATAATGAGTGAAGCTTGATAAGGAGATATTTATATTTAATTTTTACATTCTTTTTAATTTGATTTGTAAGAACATGTACTGTTTTTGTATATGATAATTTTGACAATTATGACTAAAATAATGTTTATTTAAATTTGTTAAATAAGAATATACAGAGGGCCCATTTTTTATCTTAGCCCCGGGGCCTCTAAAATGTTTGCAACGGTTCTACCCTCATGAAAGATCCCCACATGATAACTACCACGTGAGGAAGAGAGCGAAAAAATGGCAAAAAGCTCCATCATCTATCAACTATTTTTATTAGTCATTGATTTTCAACCCACCAGATTAGTAAATAAAGAAATTCAAAATTCAAAATTTTAATTATCAATATGTCATTTATCTAATGGCTAAGATGTCACTTCAGAAGAGCAATTCGGCTCAAATTTTAGACATGTTGCTCCTTTTAGGATCGACACAAACCTACATATAGCACGTTTCTCTTTAGAGACAATGCACCGAGACACACTTTAGAGTTTAGGGTTTAAGTTTAGTATTTAGCATTTAGGGTTTAATGGTCTTGATTTTTTAATCACCACGATACCATTTAATTCTTTTCTACATTATATCATTTGGATTTGTCAAAACTCTTATTCACTATATTGTATAGAAATTGTTTAGTGTCTTTCATTTACTATATTTATCATTTTTAAAATAAAAAAAAGTAACACATATTTAACAACAATAGATAGTATATATATTATCATAATGATACTAAAATAAGTATAGTTTTTTTTAAATTGTATATAATATGTTGTTACTAATAATTCTTGATTTGATTACCATCAATGTATTGATACATATGAATCTACATGTTATTTATTTATGTGTATATATTGTTTGTTTTTATACTATGTCTATATTATTATTCTAAGTATTGTACTATATTTTAACATGTAATAATTCAGTCTAATATTATATTATATGTGTTTTTATCATTGATTTTACATACTATTATTAATATATTTATATTTTTTAGTAAAATTTTACTTACATAAAAAATGGCCAAAAATATGTTATAATCTAAAATTATATGTACATTTCCTTTTAATCAAGAGTTACATTGTCAATTTATTCATTAATGTTATGTGTCTGGTTGGTTATTATAGTATTTATTTTAAATATTATCTCAATTATTGTTATTTTAAGTATTGTACCACTTTTTGTATTAGTTTAATATTTATATTATGTTTTATATGATTTATATTTTATCAATAATTAGTAATAATAACCTACTACATTCTAATAGTATTATTATTTTTGTTATTATTATTATCATTACTTTTTCATTTTTATGTGTATTTATGAATATACATAAATTATGGATAAAAATACAAAATATTTGTTGGATTTTGCAAATTTTATACTTATAATATAATGTGTGTTCCAAATACTTCTTAAACGTGAACAATGTCACCACTGTAAAGAATTTTTTGTTCCCTAATAACATAAAATTGTGATCAGTCATGGTTGAATGAGTGTAAATCTTCTTTTTATATGATATTTAACAATTGGAAATTAAGCAACAACTTATAATATTATTTATTATATTTAAATATATAGGAGAAACGTGAATTATATCTTACCATGTATATCTGCGTCCCACTATATCTTGTCATGTAAACAAAAAGGAGGTATCATACAAAATGGGCTAAGACTAATGAATACAATGTATAGTTTTTGGGTACAATATTTTAGGTTTTGATTTTTACTAGTATGAAGAGAGATATAAAATTGTGACTGTCAAAGTGTAAAAAGAGAGTAATCGTTAACGCTCTCGTAATTTAGGCGGACATCACATAATCTTTAAATAATTCCAACAAAAAGCCAACAATGTTAACAATTTTGGTATGATGAAGATGAAATGCAGGAGTAAGAAGATAAAGGTATTTGATGAGGAGAGTGAATATGCTCTTTAATCTTGAGAGATGTACAAAGACTGGGGAGGGGATTTGAAATTTAACAAAAAGAAGAAATCTAAATAATTTAGGTTGCCCTATTTGTATGAGGGTCATGGTGACTACGAGTTCCTGTTGGATAATAGGAGTGAAACAAAAAAAATACATATTTGAATATGGTATGTGTCATTTAGTTATGGATAAACGTCTGATGAAGTTGGGTGGGTTTCGGTTTGCTCTTATTATGTTTCTGAGGTAGTATGTTGTCATGATTGCCTCTTTTAGTTCTACTTTTAGGTATTAGGCGGCCTGTGTGCCATGGTGTTGCGGTGTTTCATATATTCCATGTGAGGAATTTTATTTTTCTTTCTTTAGGTTGCTTTTTGTTGTGGGGGCGCATGCCCATTAGTGCTCATGTACCTATAGTTGGTTATAAATAAAAGTGTTACGCTTGCTTGACTAAAAATATATATATATATATATAAATTTTGATATTTGCGTTAAATTTGTGAAGACAGGCAAGGTCATGATTTTTATGGAATTGCCTCAAAAAAGGTAATTACATGGTATCCTAATACAAAAAGAAGTGACGAAGGGGCAAACAATCAGACCATGGCGCGGTGAAGATTAATGTCGGACATGATCTTCGTGGTTCATAATAAAAAGATTAAAAAAATTAGAAAAAAGAGAACCCGTGCTATTCTCTTATCTATACTACTATAAAAAGAACGAGTTTGTGCTACACTCTCTTTGATTATCTCTCTTCTCACAATTTTTATCAATTTTTTTATATTTATTAAATTTTATATTTTTTCTTTCATGGTAAAATCTGTTGAGGAGACAGTAAATAATACATTTTTAAATTTTCTACAAAACACGTACGAGGGTTATCATTATCCTTTTGGACAAGTACGAGGATTATCATTATCTTTTTGGGGAGTTTATTTTTCAAATGTTCAATGTAAGATAAACATGTTCAATGTGGCACGATTACCATTACCATTATTCTTTTCGGAAGTTTTATTTTTTAAATATTTAAAATAAACATGTTCAATGAGGCACGTGTATATACACGTGTGTTGCTAGTCTATATTAAAATGACATATCTGATGTGCCAGCAGTTGTTATCATCTAAATGGAACATTGTGGGTCTGCTTTGAGAAACAAATCGTTTACAATACACACGCCCAGCGCATGATGTAAAGCATATTGTTTGGATGGGATGTATTATAAAACACTAAATCTTTGAATATCGGATTCGACTCATTATGATCCAATTCTTATTGATATCCAGCTTAGAGATGGCCTACTACACCCCTTGGATATGTGGCCCATGAAAGAACGATTCCTTTGTTGCAGCGTAGGGCCTGTTTCAGCTGGATGGAGATAGGAGCCCGTTAAATTTTAATAGAAAAAGAAAAACAAAGGGTTTTACAGTTTACACCACTTTTTTATATCTTGTGCTTAGCTTCCTCCCTTTATTTTTTTGGATTCTTATTTAAAAAGAAGGTGAGGAAAGGAATTCCAGCTATCAAATTGGGCCGAATTTTCATAGTAAGATTTCGCTTTATGATGGAGAAATCGGACAAAGCTACTAAAACAACTCAGTAAAATGCCATATCAAAGTTTTATGATTCCGCTGAAATGAAACAAACCAGGCAGTGTGTGCAACCAAAACTACGATTTACAAAACTTAAAAAGAGAAGCTGCTACTGACATCGGTCCAGTGGTTCAATCTAGATCCAATCCGGATTGGGTGTTGTCTTTTTGTGCCACGTAGGCACTAATCCCGACTAACTCAGTCTTATTTTGTTTCGTAAAAACTGGACTGACGAGGTCTGTTTTGGATTCCGTAATCCTTTAATTTAGACCAAGTTATTCCTGCTAGCAGCATGATTTTGAGATCTCAATCCGGATTTAGCTCTGTCTGTTGTGTTATTTTGTTTTATATGCCAGAATGACAAACACAAATTACAAGATGTTTACAATGGGATTGGGTTGTCAAACAAAAACATGATCGAATCTACATAAATTAATCTGAATCTATCTAACTACCCGGTTCGAACTTTTTAATCTCGATCTCGAACCAAACAGGGCACAGAACAGGTCCGTGTTGGTTATAATATGTGGACTTTTCTTTAACGCTTTATATGATTGGGTTCCGTGCAAGTCAAAGGACTCAAGTTCCAGTGACATGTTGTTGAGTCCTAAACTTCCCTACTAAAACAAGTGGAAAACGATCTCCAGATTAATTACCAACGTCCCTACAACTGGAATCAACGTGTCACGTCCGATCTAAGTAAGCTCTCAAAATTCCCCTGATAAATTCTCCCAACTTACTCCCTGAAATCCAATCAAAGCATAGACTTTGCTGGGGGAATACAGTAGGACTAGTAGTGGCGGTGGGGTGTTGAAAGCATCACATTCTCCACGTTTTCCATCATCCCCGTCGCAAACCGGCCATCGTTTTATAGTGTTTTTCAGCCCCATATTCACATTCAGAGTCGTCAATCATCCCACAAACATAGATGCTATAATTATGAGTGATAGACCAACTCCGTGGCGGAGAAGACTAGTCAGTAGCATCTCTGATACCCGGGAATTTCCGACCAACTACGATCGAAGATCAGCTGCTGCTAAAACTCCGGTGGTCCAAACCAACAACAATCCTCAATCGAGCGTCAGAGCAAGCCAGGCAGCACTCCGGATTTCAGAACCAGCCGAGGGGAAGAGTAAAAAGAGAGAAAGAATAACCAATATTGCATCCAGAGAGGATCCTATCGTGTGAGGGCATGTATGTAGTGGCCAACCACCGCCGCCGGAGGTGAGACAGTGATCTGCTGTAAGTACTTCGGTAGTGGAAAAGTGGCGGTCGTCGCAATGGAATCGCAGAGACCCGAAAGAGCATCACTCCATTGATACTCCCCACTGAATAATACCCTCGTTTCTCACAGGTGTACAAAGAAATCACAGCGAAGCCATCACCCAACGCAGATCGAGCCAGATAACAACCTCCTCCCAGCAGAAAACTTAGTTAAAATCTCACCCAAATCGCGCTTTATATGATTTGGTTCCGTGCAAGTCAAAGGACTCAAGTTCCAGTGACTTGTTGTTGAGTCCTAAACTTCCCTACGAAAACAAGTGGAAAACGATCTCCAGATTAATTACCACCGTACCTACAACTGGAATCAACGAATCACATCCGATCAAGTAAGCTCTCAGAATTCCCCTGATAAATTCTCCCAACTTACTTCTTAAAATCCAATGGAGGCATAGACTAGTAGCGGCGGTTAGAAGCATCACTTTCTCCAAGTTTCCCATCGACCCGGTCGCAAGCCGGCCATCGTTTTCCACAGCGTTTCAGCCCCCATATTCCCATTCAGGGTCGTTGCCTTCAATCATCCCACAAACGTCGATGCTATAAATATGAGAGATGGGCCATTTCCGTGGCGGAGAAGACTGGTCAGTAGCATCTCCGGGGAGTTTCCAACCAACTACGATTCGGATTCGAAGACCAGCTGATGCTAAGGCTCAATCAACAACAACGCTCAATCAAGCACCAGAGCAGCCAGCCAGCAATCCGGATATCAGAACCAGCGGAGGAAAAGAGTAAAAAACAGAGAACGAACAACCAATAATGCATCCAGAGAGGATACTATCGGGTGAGACAGTGATCTGCTGAAGTAGTGGAAAAGCGGCGGTCGTGGCAATGGAATCACAGAGATACGAAAGAGCATCGCTCCACTGATACTCCCCACGGGCACAGGTGTAGTAAGAAAGCATAGCGAAGCCATCACGCAACGTAGATAAACGCAGAACCTCCTTCAAACAGAAAACTGAGTTAAAATCTCACCCAAATCAGAACCACCACATCAAGGAATGAAGCATCAAATCAGAACCTCCTAATCCTTACCTCCAAACCGAAAAAATAAAAATCGATCTCACAATCCCCACACGATAGCAACCACACGAGGCCACAGAGAAAGAAATAAAACTAGCAAACCAAAGCCCCACCATGTATCATTTGTTTTTATTAATCATTGGTGTTCTCAAAGCCCTTAACTTAATAACACCGTCTTTGGACCAGCAAGGATTGCCCATATCGTCGAACAGCATCCCTACCATCCCCATCTTGTACAAAACTAAAAAAAAGCACCCTTTTTGGTCATGGTTATTGAGTCATGAGAGGATTCTCCCCCACTCTTCTATCTACCTTAAACAATCCCCCCTTGATTAATTACATACACGATCCAGATTCCAATCCGGCCGGCCGTCACCCCTTGCCGTCGCCGACGGCGCATATGCGGGGGAGAGAGTAGGGAACGCAAGCAGCAAAGCCAATAGGAAAACTTGTTCGGTTGATCGAGCTACCCTACAGCTGAATCCACTTGGTGACGATCTTCTTCGATCTCCTCTGTCCATCATGCGCGCAAAGCAACGGACTTGTACTTCCCTGTTGGGCCTTTTTTTCTGTGATGAGACCTACTTGCTGTTAACCTCATGGATGCTCTGCAGCGACGGCCGCCAGTTGCGAGCCCTTAGCGCCGCAGCCGCCCTCTGCCGGTGCCTGTCAGCTCCGGAAGCCGCCTGTGATGAGAGAGAGAAGGAAGGCCGACTGGGTTAACAAATAGTCTGGAAATGGAGCGGAAAGCAGCATGCTTTTCGCAATATGTGAGGAAATATATATTTGGGTAGATTATGGAAGATCTTAATAAATGTGTGGGTGTATTCAGCACCTGCGCCATCTTCTCCAAATCGATTGGCTCGGCATCGGCGGCGGCGGATTGTTGCGTGGGATTGCTTTGATCCTCTTCAGCAGGCTGCTGCTGAGCCCTGTGATGACGGTGATGGTGGCGGTGGTGATGGGGTTGCTCCTGTTGTTGCTGTTGCTGTTGCTGTTGCTGCCTGCGCATCACCTCCGCCTCGATGCGGATCTTCTCTTGCTTTCTAGCACGCAGGCCCTTCAATACCTCTGCTCAATCACAACAGAACACAAGATATATTCAATAAAAACAATACTTTCCCGTGTAACCACTATCAGGGAATTTCACTCTCGGCACGACATGGACGAAAAACAAGAAACATCAGCTTGCTACAGTTAGCAAGCAAGTTCTTAAACAAAATTAAAAACGAATATTCATTCAAAGTCCCATTAACAAGTAGCAGCCACACCCAAACGCCCACCAACCAGAACCCACCTTGCGATGTGACGAGCCGGTAGACCTGGCCGAGCATCAGCGTGTCCTTGGCTCTCAAGAGCCGTACCTTGGTCACCTTCCCGACGGCAGCCGTCCCCGGCGCAGCTCCCTCCTGTGCTGGGGCAACAGCAGCTGCCGTCGTCGTCGTGATAAGGGCGACGTAGTGCCCTGGGTTGCTCCGCATGACGTCGCTGGCGCTCGTTGGCCAGTACAGCCGCTCAATCCTGCCGCCGGGGTGCTGGAGCACCACGACGGCCGCCTCTGACGCTTGGCAGTTCCCCATGTCGATGCAGTATTCTTTGGGAAAATAGAAGAACACCACTCTCTCTCTAGGTTATACTGTCCTATTTGGAAGAGGAGGAGGTAGCGCGCTATGAGAAGAGAGGTGTGGTAATCAAACAGGAGGAAGAAGGGGTGGACAGTGGAGTGAGGAGCGTGAGAAGGAAGAGAAGTGTTAACTTGAGACGAGCAGCAGCCTGCGGTTGGAACTGGAGGGGCAGGCGCGGGATGGGCGGAATAATAAGAAGATGGGGGATGGGCGGGGAAAAGAGCAGGCCAGGCCCAGGCAACCACCTGTCTTGTCACTGTACCGATGCCCCGCCTCCGCCTCGCTTATGCCTGCTGACCTCCTGCTGCTCCACCTGATGCCTGTTAATGCTGACCCTGCCCATCACCACCACCACCAACGCTCCTCACGCCTACTTGCTTTATTTATCCGGTGTTCCTTACAAACCCAATAAACAATTCAGATACAAATCCAATAAACAATTCAAATAAACAAAAACATCTTCATTTTAAAAATAAGCCAACAATGGCCGCTTTTATATTTCTTGTTGCTATTATATTGTTACTTACGGAACTCAATTTGATCCACTTTGCGAACCACCCACCACCATCTTGGTTGCGGCTGCAGGCCTTTTTAGGACTGGCCGAAGACGGCAGGCAGGGGTCGGTCGGGTCAATTCAAACTTATCGCTTGACTTCCAACTTTTTTAACTTCCAAAATATTAAAAATATGGGAGGAGTTCTCAAAGGCTTAGATTTTAACGTTACGAGTTTTGTTGTTTCGCCTCCCCTCATTTTCGAATGGAAGCTTAGGGTGTACGATGATGATGTTTCCATTGATATGACCAACAAACACAAACATGCATGAAGCGGAAGGAATACAGCACAAAGCATTATGTGGTGAGTAAAATCTCAACCGAATTGAGATGCGTAGCTCTATGAAGCAACTTATTCGTTTACGGTTTACTCGTGTTAAATATGGCAATGCATTTTGGCCCATCCATATCAGAGATGCCTACAAACAACGTATCGGGCATGAGAAGAATTGGAGGGTGTTGAAGGATTTAGTCACATACTACCCATTTGAAAAATATGTCTCTATGGAAGATCTTTCTAGAATACAATGAGAAATGGTCATGTTATATAGGTTGGCCAGGTATAAACTAGTCAGACTGATTGAAGGTTCATGTGACTGAGATAGAAGCATAAGCTAAATGAAGACTTCTAGTAAGAGGCCATTTTACTTCAACACGATATAACAAGTATGCATATCAAGATAGAGGATTGTGTCTACATTTTCATGATGTACTAGACCATGATGCACTTTATTAGGTTTTGCAGACAAGATTGCATTGGAAAATGTAGTGTGAGCAATGATTGGATTGAGCTTCGCGATCATAGCATATAACTCATACGTTATGTCCATTAGATTGATATGTATCATCAGATGTAAGAAACTCCATTAACGTTGGTCATTATATACAATACGATATCAAACAAAGATCTTTCAAATGAAATGGTTTAACATCATAGTCATATTGTGCCTACCAAAACGCTACCAAAATTTATACGAAAATATTGAAATGTATGAACTTTGTCAATGGGTATCTTCATATGTGAAACCAAAGATTGATTTGCCACTGCTACTCATCTTATCATGACTAGTTTGGTGGATGAATCGTGTATCATACATTTGAATGTAGAACTATTAATACATAGTCTGCTTAGAATGAATTGTTATCTTACCTTCATGTGGATGACCGACAATATTTTTGTTTCTATAAGAAATATCATACCTCATATGTCATCTGTAGGAAAGGGAAAGATTCTACAACTACTAACTCAACATGGTGATCGAAAACATCTTCACTGGTATAGCAGTTGGAAGAGGTGATAGAGAGGTAAACATATCGATATATCTATCATTTTTGTATTGCTAATAAGTAATGAATGGATTGGGAAAATCTTATATGATAGTAATTTTTTGACCGGAAGGGAAGGAACAGTTCTTATAGGGTGCTTTTTTTATTTTAGCATCAAGAGAAATGACAACAATTTTTGTATGGTATAAACATGCATCTAACATGTTGATATATCATGATGGAAATAAAAGACTACGATAAAGCCTCATATGTAACATAACCCTAGTCTTATTTGTTTGTCATAATTGAATGCTTGATTAAGATCTTGATCTATGTTTTTATGTAAATAGCCTAATTTTTCCTTAATTGCACCTCATTTGACTTAATTGCATGGTTTGCATGATTATATGGAAGTATGATTATATCAAAAACATCTTCACTGGTATAGAGGTTGGAAGAGGTGATAGAGAGATAAAATATCGATATATCTATCATTTTTGTATTACTAATAAGTAATGAATGGATGAATTGGGAAAAACTTATATGATAGCAGTTTTTTGGCCAGAAGGGAAGGAATGGTTCTTATAGGGTGCTTTTTTATTTTAGCATCAAGAGAAATGACAATAGTTTTTGTATGGTATAAACATGCATCTGACATGTTGATATATCATGATGGAAATAAAAGACTACGATAAGGCCTCATATGTAACGTAACCCTAGTCTGATTTGTTTGTCATAATTGAATGCTTGATTAAGATCTTGATCCAGGTTTTTATGTAAATACCCTAATTTTTCCTTAGTTGCACCTCATTTGACTTAATTGAATGGTTTGCATGATTATATAGAAGTATCATGACTTAATTATAATTATACCAAAAACATCTAATTTCATGCTTTGTTTCATATATATGCTTGATATGATGAGGATTGATGTAAGGGATCCTTGGTCTTATTCTTGTTCTCTTACACCATCAATCTAGGGTTAGAGCTTGGTTGTTTGTGGCATGGTCAATGGCTAATCCTAGAGCTTAATGTGGTCCCCTAGACCTGTGTCAATGGGTTTTGATGGAGTAAAAGTCTATTGGTGAGTAGTTTAGACCTCAGTGTGTCATGGAAAGGAGATTTTGATGGGTCATGAAGTATGGACCTCAATGGGTCACCGATGAAGGACCTTGATAGGTCATGAATGAGGGACTTCAATGGGTCATGTATGAAGGACCTTGATGGGTCGTGGGATAGGAATGTTGGTGGGTCAAGAGAAGGTGAGCTTGATGGGTAGAAAATAATAGGCATCGATGGTTTGAAGAGCGTAGGCCTCAATGAGTTGGAGAGTGGGGACCTTGATTAGTCTTGGATGGAGAACCTTAATGGGTTGAACCTTGAGGAGTTGAGACCTGATAGGTGGAAGTTGAAGAGACATGATATCTAGGTAGTGTTTTGGGGTTGATGGGCCAACATACATGGGGGTTTAATGGGTGCACTAGTCAAGTGTTGTTTGGCTTCTTTTACTTCCATGGTATATAAATATCCCATGACCAACGGCACTAGCCTCATTTGACACCCAAGAGATCTTATAGAATGTAGAAAGGATCCAAAGAGGTCAACAAAAGCACCAAAGAGGTGTATGGGAAAAGTTTAAAGCTTGCTTGTGCATGAAAGAAGAAGATGCAGCTTCCTTTAGTGGATCCAAAACAAATAAAAAAGCTTTATTTAAACCCTACATCATGTAACATATACATGCCTCTCCTCTTCTCTTTTCCCTATTTTATCTCTTCTTGGCTGAGATCCATGGTGAACTGTGGTAGTTTTTGCTTTGTATGGCTAAATATCCCTACTTTTATCTCTTTGACATGGTTGTGTATAGATCATACTTGAACGATTATTCGTGGAGATTTGGTAGGATGTTTGAAGGTGTTTTGAAGCATAGTTTATGGTGTTCTTCCTTGGTTAGCATTTTCTTCTTCAAGAGGTGAGTGATATAGCTATTGTTATCTTTATTTGTCTATATTCCCTACACACAAACCCTAATTAAGCTTGGAATTTTCTTAACATGCCAAAAAATGGAGTTTTTATGGGCTGTTTGGTGGTATAATTGAACTTATAACAAATTTTCTTATAATCCCTTTCACGTAATGATGATCTATAATGAGGAAACATGATCCCTTGTGAATGTATAGGGACTAAAAATCCAAAATATGCATGTTTTTTCCTATGTCAATCTTTGGTGTTGTTCAATACCATGTTGAGTAAAATCTGAATTTAATCTTCCTTTCTATTTGGATGATCATCCAAGGTGTAAATAATATGTTTTACTAACTATTATGGTTATGTAATTTCTTGGGAAATAATTTTCATACATGAAGATGGCATTTTAATGTCTGGAATTGACATAATTATGCATATGTTCTAGTCATAACTTTTTCATACTTTGGAATTTGTATATGAAGTTTAGAATGATGTTTGATTGATGATACATGAAGAGAAGCACCTTCTTGAAGGTATTTTTTGAATCTCTACGAAAGTGTGGCCTTTCTATGGCAAAAAATGATGTATTATGCTTAGTATGGGCACTTTGAGCCATGAATTACTTCCTTGGTTTCTTATACTTTCTCTTATGTTGTAGTAGATATTCATGTTCTATAAGCACTTTATGATGCATCTTAAAGATTAGTAATTAGTCTCATTCATAAAGTGAAACATAATCATTTATTGCCATGTGATAGTATGAAGTATCTCAATGTTTGTAGAGTCTGGATAGTGAAATTGTAAACTTGTTTCATTCTCATATTATAAGAAGGTACTCATGTTCATTTCTTTTTTAATACATGTGAGTGATTGAAGGTAGGTTTTCTTAAAACTATAATGATGGGTATGTATATGAGTGTGGCTGAAGCCATATATGCAATGACATGTGAAGATGTGACAGAGATCTATGATGTTGTGATATAACGGTCTTTAAACCCAATGTGATTAGATGTTGTTGTCGAGTACCCAGTATGGAACTAATACTTTAGGTTGTGTTTTGAGCCCATACTAGTAGGTTTCTATATGTTGAGACCCTACTTGTTATACTCATAGTGATTGGGGCATAGTAGGATCCTATGAAGATATTTAATCCTGGGATCTTATACAATCAACTAGTTTAATGAGTGGTACATCTCAAACTTCATACATGTTAATAATTGTAGAAAGAAGTGTCTTTTTGGTAGAACAAATAAGAATGCTGGGTCTCATATATATAGGAGTCAAGGAGTACATTGGTTTAAATAGAGATAAGGGAAAATATAATGGGCCTAATCCCAACTAATCATATTTACTAACACACACCATCAAGTTGGAGAGTAGACATTGTGGAGTCCCAACTTGACGCCCATATACTTGAATAAAGTACAAGGAAGAGGTTTGGTAAGGATGTTCGCAACTTGATCTCCTATCCTAATGTGAGGAGTGATGATCTGCTTGGCTTTGACCAGGTCCTACACAAAATGGCAGTCAACTTCAGTGTGTTTTGTGCACTCATAAAAGACTAGATTATTAGCTATGTGTATAGTTGCCTAGTTGTCACGGTATAGAGTAGCAAGAGTTTGAAAAGGAATTCCAAAATCAATCAGGATGGACCAAACCCAATGTAGATCACATCATGCATGAGCCATGGCCTAATATTCTGCCTCAGTGCTGGAGCAAGCTCTAAGTCTGTTTTTTACTTTGCCAGGAAACTGGGTCAATGCCAAACATGACACAATAGCTAAAAGTGAACCGTCAATCTTTATAATCACGAGCCCAATCTGCATCAACATATCTGGAGATGGAGATTACCTTAGACGTAGGACATTTGTAGTACAATCTTCATCCTAGATCACTCTTTAGATAGTGAAGAATGTGTTGAACGTCAGACCAGTGGACCCAGAGTGGTGATGTGTTGGCTGACTACCCCAACAACATAGGTTATATCTGGTTGAGTAATAGTTAAGTAAATCAACTTCCTAACTATGCGACGATACTTCTTTGGATCAACAAAGAGTTCTCCTTCATGGACAATCTTAATATGATTTTGTCTTCTGCCATGTTGGACTCTTGAAGTAGGTCCAAGACATAACATCTTTGTGATAGACTTATCCATGTCGAGTAGAGGACTTCGATTCTGAGAAAGTATCATAAGGTGCCTAAGTCTTTTGTATGGAAATATATCTGCAAATACTTCTTGAGCTGGGATATCCTCATCATATCATTGTTGGTGATGATGATGTCATCAATATAGACAATAATAAGAACATGACCTTTGTAGGACTTGGAGAAGAATAAGGAGTGGTTTGTGGTTGATCTATGAAAATTAAGTTGAGTTAATACATCACTTTCCTTGTTGAACCATGCCCTTGCAGACTTCTTGAGGTCATAGAGAGATCATCAGAGACAACATACTTTATGAGAAGACGCCCCCTCAACAACAAACTCAGGCGATTGTTGCATGTAGACTTCCTCCAGGAGATCTCTGTGGAGAAATGCATTCTTGATGTCCATCTGGTAAAGAAGCCAGTCAAGGTGAGCTACAAGGAAGATAAGGATGTGGACGGATGCAATCCTTGTCACTGGAGAGAATGTCTCAAAGTAATCCATACCAAAAGTTTGGGTGAATCCTCTAGAAAGCAAGCACGCCTTGATTCGTTCAACAAAACCATATGACTTGTGCTTTATAGAGAAAATTCATCGACGACCTACAATATCTTTTTCCTACTTGTGGATGCACAATATCCCATGTCTTGTTTTCATGGAGAACCTGTAACTCTTCCATCATAGAAGATTTCCATCCAGGATGGCATAGAGCATCTGCTAGACACTTAGGAATATATGTTGTGTCTAGAGAACTAGAAAAGGATGAGGTAGAAGAAGAAAGATGTGATAGGCAACAAGTGTTAAAAAATGGGATGTTGGATAGTGTAAGATCATACACCTTTGCATAGTGCTACTAGTAGATTGGATTGGCTTATAATTGATGATGATGAAGAAGAAGATGCAGTTGGTGACTCATCTTCCATGCACCATCATGGTGTTTTGGATGGTGGATATGATAGTGGTGTAGGTGGGATGAATGGATCCGACAACGAGACCATAGAATTAGTATCATCAATAGGGGGAGATATAGATAAGAAGAACATTTCATCCTCATGAAAGGTAACATCTATAGAGATGTAGATTCTTCTAGAGCTCAACATTTATATCCTTTTTGAGAACAAGGATAACCGAGAAATATTGTTCATATAGCTCAGGGGGAAAGCTTTCTAGTCTTGGGATCAAAATTATGAACAAAGGCGACACAATAGAAAACCCAAGGCGGTAGAGGGAATGATGTGGATTGATTGTAAACAATGGAAAAAGGGATGTGCTTCCTGAGAATAGAGGAAGGATGGAAATGAATAGGAATGCAAGTGGTGAGGACCACATCAGACCAAAAGGACTTAGGCGAGTTGGCATGAATGATAAGAGAGCATGTAATGCCAAGTAAATGATGATTTTTACACTCTCCAGTGCCATTTTGTTGTGGAGAGTATACACACAAGTGTTGATGAATCATCCCTACGTCATGAAAAAAGGAGGCAACAACCTTTTGGGTATATTCAAGGGTAGTGTCGTTTCAAAGAATCTTAATAGATGCAAAATAATTTGTAAAAATAAAAAATTAATTTAAAGACTTCATCACAAGTGTGAAGTAAGTAAATCCATGTCAATCTAGAAAAATCATCTAAAAACTTAAGAAAATAGCTATAGTCATTGTAAATAGTAGTCCTGAATTGGACCATAAACATCAGTATGAAATAAGTCAAACATACAAAATCATTGTTTACATATATGGGCCGTGAAGGACACACAATGGTGTTTCCCTATCAGACATACATTGCATTGAAGGGAAGAACAAGAAGATAAAGAATTGTTTAATAGTTTAAGCTTGTCTAAAGGTAAATAGCCATGACGTAGATGCAATTGAAATGATGTGGAGGCAAGAAGAGATCGTGGTAGGCTAGGGTGGGGTGCAGAAGTAGTAGAGATTACCATAGAGTACTTCCTACCCAGTCATTATCAAATTCCTCCAATCATAGTCAAATTACTCCAATGTTATAAAATAAAAGCATATGGACCAAAAGTTACGAACATTTGAGAGAATCGATACTTTTTGCTACAAACATAAAATTGTATGGAAAGTTTAGAACAAAGTGGACAACATTCAACTTAAGTTTATGAGAAGTAGGGGAGTGCCATACTGAGTTACTCTTTTAACCGTCCCATCCTCCATGGTTATCGAGGAGTGAGAGATAAGTGAATCAAATGTGGTTAAAATATGGGACATACCAGTCATGTGATGAGTCACGTCCAAATCCATAATCTAATTAGAACTACTAGCAAGCATGAAAGCTCCAAAGTTACCTTGAGAAGCAGTGGCTATATGAAGAGAATAACTGATAGTAGGTAAATCCCCTACTTGCCAATCTGAATAGGCAAAAGTAGTAATGTTGTTGTGGATGGGAGAATCCCCATAATATTGGTCAAATTGGCGAATGTGTTTGTATTCCTCATGAAATAATAAGACATGAGAAGTTTGAGAAAATGCCTATGGTGAAGGATTTGTATGGCCAATTTCTGGGGCAGATGCTTGACCAATGTGGGCATGTGCTTGAGAAATATGGGCAGAGCATCTGCCACGTCCTCTCCCATAATGTGTTGAATATCCATCCTTTGAGTGGCAGACATCTTCAGTGTGGCCCAACTTGCCACAATAAGTGCATTTTGGGCATTAGCTTCTTCCACGATCACGAACTTTGGATGTTGCAACCATTACTAATGGAGGTTTAGATTCAGGGGTAGGAGAAATATGAATAAGCATTTCAGACTAAGTCAAACGTGCATATGCCTCGTCCATGGATGGAAGGGTCGCACCAACTAGGAGTAGTTGTCGAACAGAAGCAAGGTGAGGGTGAAGCTCGTTGAGGAAACTCCCAGTGAGTAGAGTTTATGTTTCTTTAGTGACCCCGGGGAGCAAATCACTTGGTTGGACAAGGCCTTCATGGATCATATTACTTGGATAGGGGTCGGTCCCCTTGTTGTCTAGAGAATATTTTTTCCATGGTGTTGTAGATGCACAAGCAGTTGTCCTCCTGGGTGAAGAACAACTTCATTTCGTCCCACATTATTTTGGCACACTTGTGCCACATGTACTTGATAGGGCTTCATGCACCCCAAAGCTAGGAGATAACATGACTGTTTCCTATAGTCTGGGAAGTATTTGGTATGGTAGTGACATTCTTAGTGATAAACTTTAGTTTACCCTATAATTCAAGAAAAGTCTAAACAACATTCATCCAAAGTAGAAAGTTGTCATCATTAAGTTTAAAGGACGATATGTGAAACATATCATTGTAAATGATAGTCATTTTAGAAGCATCACCCATGATGTGGTGATTAAGATATCGGAGAATAGATCAATACAAATACACAGAAGCATACCAAAATATGGCATGGTATTAAACATAAAGTAAAGGTACCAGAATGTAGACGATACAATAGAAATAAACACAAATACTATGGGAATGAAATCTCGATAGCAGGAGGAGTAGAACTACCATAATGGAACTCACTAGGAAAAATACAATAATACTAGAATAAAACTCAATAGAAAGAGGAGTGACACTACTAGAGTGGATCTAGGTAGGAAAAAGAAAGAAAGCACTACCAAATTCATGGAATGGAAGGATCATGAGCATGAAGCCCCTACATTTTTTAATGAAAGCACTCAACCATGTGGATTGAGGAAATCACATGGAGAGGGAGAAAAAGTAAAGTTTTGCCCCTTTTTTATTTTGGTGCTCTATAAATCAGCACAAAGTCTTTTGTTTTGACTTTTTTTGTATTTCCCTTATTTTTTTTACTCAAAGCCAACTATTACGATAAAAAATAGTAAGATAATAGACCATCCAATATGCATTACAACTAGAACCAAAAGAAAATAGTGGATAAGAAATCCACTTATATGATCAAAAACTCTTGCTAATCCAACTTGAATGACTCCTTGGCAATGGCCACATAGCATGGATGTTAACAAATTGTCTAGTCCATTATGAACCGGCAGAAAAGATATACTCCATTATGAATCGACAATAAAGAGCATGTCTAGAAAAAAGAACTCCATCGTTGAACAAATTGAGAAGGGACAAGGGCACACAATTTCGTATGTATTATTCATCAATCCTTATGCCTGAAGTTTTAATTGAAGTATGAAGGACAGCCTAATGGTCACAACTATCACAGGAATGAGAGAAATATAGAGGGAGAGAGGGATGGGAGAGGAAAATAAAGGAATATTAGGTTTAGGACACTACATATGATACCATGTGTGACACCCAACTCACAAAAACATGATTAACCAATATAACAAGATTAACTAATGTGGAAGCGATCACTAACAGTGGATTACTGAAAATCACTAAAAATTAAAACCATTTACAATGATATCCATTCTCAGGAAAACTCTTTAAATAAGAACTACAGTGTAACATCCCTGACCTGGGTTATGCTTTAGCCCTAGGTGTTTTGTTTAAGAAAGGTAATTATATGCTTGATATTATCTTTTGAAAAGTAATTAAGGCTCATGAGGAACTTATATTTCAATTTTAGTCCATTCTGAATAATGTTGAAAGTAATGTTTTACTTGCTTTGGACTAAAGTGCAAATTACCCAAGTTAAGGGGTTAAACTGCAAATTGTGCATGATAATATGTTCCTCATGTGTTGAATCATCATGGGAACGAAGATGATGCTGAGGTATGACTAGTGATAGCCTGAGTACCAAGAAAGAGCTGATAAAGCAATGTTTGTGCATTAAAAACCTAGTTTTGGTGTAATGTGCAATTTACCCAAAACCCAGGGTTCAATATGTAATTTACCACTTCAATAAGGTCCTTAATATTATTGGAATCTTGTAGATGCAATAAAATGAGAGGGGCATCTCATTTGAGCTACTTTGAAGGAGAGAGAATCTTGATATTAAAATAATCAAGATTTAAGCATAAATGGAACTTTACTTCAAATTAATGCAAAAATAAATATAATAATTGAAGGGCCTTCAACAAAAAAACGAGATGGTTGGATTTGTTCAAGTGTGAACACCTTTGTGCCTTTTCTAGGCCACGAAAAGATCTAAGTTGAGTGGAGAGTCCACTCACATTAAGTTAATGGAAAGTAATATCCACTAAAAATGGGATATTAATATAATATGATTAAGGTGCTTAATTAATTTTCCCTTAATTCATGGATAATGGATGGTAATTTGGAGATAATGAAGATAGCTTTGCATGCATGGAAATGAGGAGGAAGAGGTGGCACAAATTTTGGAATTAAAGAATTTTTATAAGGCATTTTCTCTCTCATTGATTTTCTTATAAAAAGACCTTTTACCACTCAAACCAAGGACTTTTTCGGATCCACTTCTTTCCTTTGCTTGCAAAAACGTTCAAGGGAGCTAGGGAAAGCAGGAATACGACCCTCAACCTGTTGGTAAGCTTCTTGACCTTCATTCATCTTGATTTCATGGTGGAAATCACAAATCAATGCATGATTTCTTCATATGTCGATCCCATCTTCACTTCTAACCATTCCTTTTCACTCAAAAGCTGGAGGAACTATCCTTGTGGTGTGGAAACTCTTCTTCCACCATTGTTTACGTGAAGCTTAAAGCTTTGAAGCTCAATTAAAGGTGGGTTATATAACTTGAACCCCTCTACATTGTTATTCAACTATCAATCTTGCAATTTCGTTGATTCCTTCATCTTCTTGATCAACTGTTGGTTGAAATTGGTAATTCCATGAAATCAGAAGTACTAAGATCTTCAGGGATGAAGGTAGATGATGATGACATAATCTTGGACACATTTTCCCAAAGAAATTATACTTCATTCGGTTTCAACAAGTTGCTCATTCAGTTTCAACAAAATCATTTGAAAGCAAACAGTTTCATCAAACCGTTTGAAGCTAAATGGTTTCAAACCATTTGGGAGAGTTGACCAGGGTTGACTGTTTAGAAAAATTGATGCTAATATTAATGGTTGATTACCCATCAAATTTTATTGATTAATTCCAAAGGGTTCCTCAGTTGAAGGTTAATCAATTAGCAAACCCTAATCGGGTTAAGTGCTGAAATTCAATTCGGTTAACTTAGATTTTTGGGTGATTGAGCCCAAACGGTCTCAAGACCGTTTGGAGGTCACCCAAACGGTCTCAAGACTGTTTGGGGGTCACCCAAGACCGTTTGGAGGTCTAGGGTTAAGTATGGATGAGTAATTGAAGGTCCAAAGATACCAAATTGAAATGCAATTAAGTGCTGATTTGATGATCAATTTAATGATCTAAACCCTAATGGAATTTCACAAAATCCAAGCATAGGATGAGGCAAACGGTTTCAAGACCGTTTGGAGGTCATCCAAATGACCTCAAGACCGTTTGGGGTCTGGCCATATCAAAAATTTGATGATGATTCAATAGTTGCAATGGAATCAATTCCACAATGTTGATCATTGATGGCTACTCGATTCCAAAACCCTAATTGAAGGAGTCTTGATTATAAACCCTAGTTTAATTAGGTTCAAAACCCTAATCAATGGTTTAATTGAGGGGTGATTCTATGATTCAATTGATGAATGAATCAAGGGTGTAAGTGATAGTCGGTTCATGGATTGGAACCTTGAAATGATTAAGTGTTGAAAGACCTTTTTGGTCCATGCGGTTTTGAGAGGGTTTGGACCAAACGGTCTCAAGACTATTTGGGACCAAACGATCCCAAACCTTTTGGAGACCCAAGCTCATGCGGTTTCAACACCTTCTAGCTCATTCAGTTTCAAGGCAATGATTGCTTAAATAGTTTCAAGGGTAATATGCCCAAACGGTTTCAAACCGTTTGAAATTTGAAAATCCAAGACCATTTAGGGTCTATGTAAGCAAGACCATTCGAGGTCCAACATGATTAATCCCTTTGAATATCTAATGTAATTGAATATTCAATTGATCTATTCATTTGGATATCTCAAGTAATTGAAAGTTCAAATTGATCAAATCTTCTGGGCATCCTAGAAGAGGATGAGAGAGAGAGATTTATACATGTAAGATAATCATGTAGCAATCAAGCTTAACACATTCAAAATAAGTGTGATATACAATTAGGGTATGATCCTTGGTAGAGAGATCATGAAACCCTAATTGAGTTAATTGATGAACTCAAACCCTAAATTAGGGAAAATCTGAGTAAAACCCTAATCTAGGAAGATAATGTGAGATGAATTTAGGGTAATGACATGAGTAACCCTAATTCATGGTACTTTGATGTAAAACCCTAAATTGGATGAATAGTAAACCCTAATTGTGGGTTATTGAATATAAACCCTAATCTAGGGTGATGTGATGTGAATAGTAAACCCTAATTCTAAATAGGGTGAGGTTGTATGAAACCCTAATTATGGATTATGTTATTTGGCATGAAACCCTAATCCTGGATAATGAAGTGATGAATCATTGGTCCTAATTGAATAAAGGGGGATGAGTAACCCTGATTGCTATAAAATGGGAAACCCTAACCCTAGTATGGGAATAGTGGTGTTACCCTGGGATGGCATGGAACTGAAATGTGCTTGATATATCTGTTATCATCTGTACTAAGATGCAACTATCCTGAGATGATGAGCATAGCCAGGTATGAGCTATGATGCTTTATTTATTGAAATTATTTATTGGGCCTTGTGTGCCATATTATGCCTTATTGCCTAGTAAGAGGTGACAAGAGAGTTAATGGGCCTCAAGTGCCAGATAAGATGCTTGTGTCGCAAGTGTCATGTTTACCTTGGTCATATGACCTGAAGGTGATGATTACCTGAAAAAGTGGTATCAATGCTCAGTGATGAGCTAAGGGTTTGAATACCCAGAACTATATGCTTATGGCAGTGAGTTTGAAATGAGGAACTGAGATCCTAATATCTTTTAGAGACTGAAAAGTAATTGATATAAACAACACATGTTTCTTTATAGCATTTGTTTTAATAAGTTATGTTTGCAAACTTGACTGATGCTAAAAAATATGATAATGTACCTAATTAATCAAATGAAAGCTATTCATGTAGTGCTCTGACCATAGATCCATCATCGTCAGAAGCTGGTGATGGTGAAATAGGTTTTCTTACGAGATCTCCTAGAGTTCGCATATTTTTAATATGTGGGGGTCGATGGGTGAAAATATCCTTACATCCTTATAAGGGAATTGATGGAAGGTAAACATTAAACCTCTCAATCCTTCATGCTTCCGGGATGGATGTATCACTAATCTCCCGATGATGTTAATGCTGGATCGATGGAGGTAAACATGAGATCTCTCGATTGCGAAGAGAGTACAGCCGCCACTGTAACTCTATAGATAGATGCCACTATACCTTGGCAAGCTATGTAGCAGAGACACAAGATGTCCTGCATGTGATCTCGCACTGACCGAGATGTGGGAAGTCATGGAAGCCGGCTCTTCCATTGACTTTGTATGGTACCGATTTTGACTTCGCAGTGATCGGTTGGAGTATGAGCGGTATACCTCATCTCCTCTTAACTTAAGAATGTTTGTAAAATATAATTAGCCATGTAGCATATTTGCATAAGATTGAAATACGAGAATCACTGGTTGATGTTATCCTGCTTAGCATGTTCTTAATACATAAATGTTATTTATGTTCTTTAATTCTTTATTAAATAAGAGACATGCTGCTTTGCCAAGTTATAGCTGAAATACTTGCATAAGATTGTTGCTTTAGCCTGCATAGATAGTGATTATCTGCTATTAAATTATACTATCCCACTGCTCAGTTTATTTCTATTAAACTGCAATAATAATGTTTTCGGCGGAGAGTTATATCTCTCGCTGGGGCAATTTTATAATTGTCTCACCCCCGTGGGATTCAACATTTTTAGGTAGACACAGACAAAGAGGCAGAACCTCTGTAGCAGAGGAAGAGCAGCAGCAGCAACAGCAAGGATGACAGTAACATCCTAGGCGGGGATACTGGTTGTCAAGCTTTGTACATAAAGTCCTATGTGTCGTTTCTGTACTCTCAGGTCCTAGGAGTCAGTAGATAGTGTTTTTATAATCAACTTGAGATTTTGGTTTGATGATACATGGAATGTCCAATGTGGACCAATATGTAAATATACTACTATGGTTCTTGTTTAAAGAATCTTTGGTAATGGATCTTTTTATAAAAGGTTTTAATTTTTAGTGATTTTCAGTAATTTCGCTGCTAACCACCGCTTCCACATAGTTAATAACATTTTTTCTGAATGGTTCACCACATACAATATTATATTTACATGCTGGTTCACAAAGTACATCCACTGTGTTATCACTTCTCGAGGAGTATATATACATCACTGCTTTGCTAAAAAGCACAAGTAACAAAATCCTCGAGGTAATCAAACCCAAAAATCTCAGATCGATTATAAAAAAGCTATCCATAGACTCCTAGGACCTGAGAGTACAGAGATGACACATAGGACTTTATATACAAAGCTTGACAACCAGTATTTCCACCTGAAGGATTACTGTTGTCCCTGTTGTTGTTGCTGCTGCTCTTCCTCGACTGTAGGGTTTCTACCTCTTTGTCGGCTTCTACCTAAAAATGTTGGATCCCACGGGGGTGAGACAATTTGTAAATTTCCCCAGCGAGAGATATAACTCTCCGCCGAAAACATTATTATTGCAATTTAATAGAAATAAACTGAACAGTGGAATCATATATTTCAATAGTAGATAAATCAATATCTATGCCTATTAGAGCAACAATCCTATTCAAGTATTTCAGCTATAACTTGACAAGGCAGCATGTCTCTTATTCAATACGGAATTAAAGAACATAAGTAATATTTATGTATCAAGGACATTCTAAGCAAGATAACATCAACCAGTGGTTCTCGTATTTCAATCTTATGCAAATACGCTACATATCTGATTATATTTTACAAACACACTTAAGCTCTGAGGAGATGAGATATACCGCTCATACTCCAACTGACCATTGCGATGTCGAAATCGGTACCATACAAAGTCAATAGAAGAGTCGGCTTCTATGACCTCCCACATCTCAGTCAGTGCGAGATCACATGTAAGACATCTTGCGTCTCTGCTACATAGCTTTCTAGGGTATAGTGGCATCTTCTCTATAGAGCTACAACATCGGCTGCACTCTCTTCACAATCGAGAGATTTCATGTTTACCTCCATCGATCTGACATTAACAACATCGGGTGGTTTGTGATACATCCATCCCAGAACATATAATGAAGGATTGAGAGGTTTAATGTTTACCTTCCATCAATCCCCTCATTAGGACGTACAGATATTTTCGCCCATCGACCCCCACATATCCAAAAATATGCGAACTCCAGGAGATCCCGTAGGAAAACTTGTTTCACCATCACCAGCTACCGACGATGATGGATCTATGGTTATAGAACTACATGAAAAGATTTCACTTGATCAATTAAGTACATTATCATATTCTTTTAGCATCAGTCAAGTTTTCAAACATAACTTATTAGGATAAATGCTACAAAGAAACATGTATTGTCTTCATCAGTTATTTCTCAGTCTTTATAAGACATTGGGATCTTAGTCCCTCATTTTAGTATTGGGAATACTCATCCCTTCACAAACTCAATGCCATAATCATATGGTTCTGGGTATTCAAACCTTAACTCATCACTGAGCATTGTTACCACTCTTTCAGGTAACTATCACCTTCAGGTCATCTGACCAAGGTAAACATGATACTTGTTACACAAGCATCTCACATGGCACTTAAAGCCCATTAATTCTCTTATTACCTATTACTAGGCAACAAGGCATATTATGGCACATAAGGCCCAATAACAATTTTAACAAATAAAACATCATAGCTCATACATGGCTATGTTCATCATCTCATGATACCTGCATGGTTAGTACAGATGATAACAATTACTTCAATTTCATATCAGCACCATGCAAAACAAATATAGCATGAAAAATTAAGGGTAACACCACTATTCCCTTACTAGGGTTAGGGTTTCCCATTTCAGGTCAATTAATCAAAGAGATTTCAAGAAGAACAATTGAACATATTGAATTGAGGAATTGAATTCAATAACAATGAATAAGGGTTCAAGTTATATAACCCACCTTCAATTGAGATTCAAAGCTCCAAGATTCATGTCAACAATGGTGGAAGAAGCTTTCTCAAACCACAAGGTTCGTTCCTCAAGCTTTTGAGTGAAAATGATTGGCTAGAATTGAAGATTGATGGAAGAAAAGAAGAAATCAAGCATTGATTTGTGATTTCCACCATGAAATCAAGGTGAACGAAGGTCAAGAAGCTTACCAACAGGTTGAGGGTCATCCTCCTATTGATCCAAGATCCCTTGGTCATTTTTACAAGCAAGAGTGAAAGTGGATTCGAAATTACCCTTTCAACTCATGGATAAAGGAGCATACATATGAATTTTATTGAAAATTCATTTAAGAGAGATAATGTAGGGATTATCTCCTCCATTTCCTTGCCACTTTCCCCCTTCTCTTACTTGGTTACGAGGATATCTCCTTTGCCTCTTATTCCTCTCAAGTATCCATATTTTAAAGAAAAGCAAATTAAGCACCTTAACCCTTATAATAATAATATCCATAAGTTAGTGGATATTTCTTTTTATTTTCTTAATGTGAGTGGGTTCTCTACTCACGTAGATATTTCCATTGCCTTTGCAAGGCATAAGGACGTACATATATGTGGATTTCAACTTCTACAATGTTGGTTGATGGGAAATCCATTTAATATAATTATTTTTGCATTAAATTGAATTTAGGGTTTCAATTATGCTTAAATCTTGATTATTTTAATATCAAGATTCTCTCTCCTTCAAAGAGGTACAAATGAGACGACCCTCTCATTTTATTTTCTCTACATGATGCCAAGAAACTTTAGGGACCTTATTGAAGTGATAATTTTCATATTGAACCCTGGGTTTTGGGTAAATTGCACATTACACCAAAACTAGGTTTTAATGCACAAACATTGCTTTATCAGCTCTTTCTTGGTACTCAGGCTTTCACTAGACATTCCTATGCATCATATTCATTCTCATGATGCTTCAGCACATGAGGAACATCTTATCATGTAACATTTGCAATTTAACCCCTCAACTTGGGTAATTTGCACTTTAGCCCAACACAAGCAAAACATTATTTTCAACATAGTTCAAAATGAACTAAAATTGAAATATAAGTTCCTCTTGAGCCTTAATTACTTTTCGAAAGATAATATCAAGCATATAATTATCTTTCTTAAACAAAACACCTAGGGTTAAAGCATAACCCAGGTCACGGATGTTACAAATTATCCACCCCTTACAAGGATTTCATCCCCGAAATCATCAACGAAAACATTTAGAGAAAAGAGTAGGGTATTTCCTCCTCATCTCTTCCTCTAACTCCCAAGTAGCTTCTTCTATTCCACGGTGATGCCAGAGAACTTTTACAAGACATATGTCTTTCTTTTTCAGCTTTTTAATTCTTCTGTCAAGAACCAACACAGGTCCTTCAACATAAGATATATCATCATTTAGTTCTACCTCCATAGGTTGCAGAACTAACTCTGTGTCAGGATGACACTTTCTCAGCATAGAGATATGAAACACTGGATGCAATCTATGCAACTCAGGTGGTAACTCTAGCTTATAGGCTACCTTTCCCATCCTTTCCATGATCTAATAAGGCCCCATAAATCTAGGAGCTAACTTCCTCTTCTTTCCAAATCTCAGGATACCTTTCCAAGGTGAGACCTTGAGGTATACTCTATCTCCAACTTGGAATTCTAAGGGTTTACGATGGTTATCATCATAAGATTTTTGTCTATCCTGGGCAGCTTTCAACTGTTGTTGTATGATTTTAATCTTCTCAGTTGTTTGTTGTACTAGCTCAGGACCCAAAAGTTGATATTCTCCTGTTTCATACCAACATAAAGGAGATCTACAACATCTACCATACTGTAAGGACCCTGACCTGTGTTTAGGGTTTACCCAGTTTGTTTTTCTTAATCTTGATGCTTTGGTGCTTGCTAATCACCTTTAAGTGGTGATTAGGGTTTTGTTGTGCTTTGTTGAGAGTTGAGCGGGCTACTTGCAAATAACCCAAGTTTGGGGTTTTGTGTGCAAGTTGGTCATCTTGTGAGATGTTTTTCCTCTCCTTGCTCCCTCTAGGGTTGAGAGGAAGGCTTGGGCTTGTTGTTTGAGTTCTCTGGGCCTGAGTTGAGCTTGTTTGGGCCTTGAGGTGCCTGGGTTGGGCTTTCTTGCGCCTTGTGTCGACCAGGACCTGCTTTGTGTCGCCCAGCAGGCTGGTGTGTCGCCCAGCAGAGCTGCTGCCTATGTCGCCCATGATGCTTGGTCTTGTGTAGTGGACACTTGGTGCATGTTTTGGACAAGTGTCCCATGCTTTGCTAGTGTGTTGGCTGGAACCCTAGGACAAGTGTCCCTTGGGTGGACGACACATGGCATGGTTGTACCTTGGTTTCTCCTCCCCTTCCTTCTATATATATACAACTATTTTCCTTGCCTTAGTCTCTTTTGCTCTTTTGGTCTCTCCTCCACCTTGAGTGCACGATATCCCTTCCCTTGCTGCTGTGTTGGCCAATACATATTCCTTGGAGCTGTGGTGGACGATACCTTGGAGCTTGAATGCTTCTTCTTCTTCCTTGGAGCTCAAGGCGGGTTGCATGATTTCTATCCCTAACTCCTTTCCTCTCGTTATGTTCTTGTTCATATGCTGGTGTACCTTGCTTTGTACCTGTGATTGGTCGATATGGTTGTGATGGGAAGCAGGCCTGACGGGCGTTATTTTCTTGAGGCTGTGACGCACGATAGAGCGAGGTGTGATGGCCGACAGGGCCTGGGGTTGTGACGGGCATCACGCCCCTTTCCTTGATGTATCGACCGTTAGAGTGGGCTATGTTGGTAGCACGTTTTGTCAGATTCTTTCTCTCTCCATCCTTTCTCTCTCTTGGTGGTTTTCCTTTGTGATGACCTGGCCGCTTTGGGAAGAAGTATCGGGCATCAGCCTAGGATGGGCGATAGGCCTGACAGGCGTCACGCCCCTTGAGCGTCGGCTGACAGAGTAGTGACGACGGGCGTTGCCCGATTTACATAGGGTGCCCGACACCCCTCTCTGACGCACGTTACCCCAGTAATGCTGTGTCGCGCAGCGTTGCTGCTCTCTCTCTTGGTCAGTCATTTTGCTGTGTCTGGGTAAGGGTTATGAGAAGTTCTAGTGAGGGTGTTGTGACCCTATAGTAACGGCCTTAGTGATAAGGAAGTAGTTAGCTGTGCACCAATAAACGATGGTGGTGTCTTATTAGTAATAACAACAATGAGATGATGCCTTACTCATAAGTAAACGCAATAACGATGTAATAATATAATGTTGTTGATAACTAAGATGATGGAGATTCCTTGCTAGTAGTGGAAGCATTAGTAATGATAATAATGATGCTTAGTGACAGCTACATTAATAGTCTGCTTAGTGACATAGCAATACAGATACTAGTGGATGGTGATGCTGATAATATTAATGATGGTAGCAAGAGTAGTAATGACATGCATAATGTAAGTCTTATGCTTAATTGTTAATGGCAAGGATAACTGGTAGTTTCATTAATGGTTGCTTAATGATAAAGGTAATGTTTTTGGTAACAACAGTAGTTGCTTTGTATACTCAACATAATTTTTATATAAAGTGAATACCTTGATTGTTTGTAAAATCCTAAGATAAGGGTAGGCATGATTATGGTATGATGTGCTTAACAAGCTTGATCATCAAATAGTGTAATTTTGATAAATAAATTATCTTGAATGATAGCCCATGATAGCGAGCATATTCCTTATGATGAATCTATGGTTATTGTGTATCCTAACCATGCAGGTGATGTGTAGCCATGAAAGGGCTATGTGACATATGTGATGAGTAACATTACCTTGATATTTGTTCTATGAGATTATATATGTAATGTGTTGGTCCCATGATGATGATGTGAGCCTTGAGAGGCAGTGACTGTACATGATGAAGGATTGAGATCCCCTAATATGTGATGATCCTTGAGATGGACCTGGATGGTTGGCAAGAGGCCAAGTGGTAACATGTGATGTTGGATCAGGTTGATGTGGTTTCAATAATAATATAATGTTCTTTACTTTCTGTTATACCTTGCATGTTATATAACTTGGTTGAATCCTGCAATCCATCTAAAAGATACTAATGAATCATAGTGAAATCATATCATGTAGTTTGCCCTGGCCATAGATCCATCATCGTCAGGACTTGGTGATGGTGAAACGAGTTCTCCTACGAATTAACCCAGAGCGCATATTGTTGAATATGCGAGGTTACTCCTAGCCTAAAGTAAGGAGGTAAGAGTGTAACTTCGGTTATAGACTCAGATACGTATATGGAGCATGGTGAATAGGCCCATGGCTCAGGATATGTGATATGTAGAGCATGAATGCGTTCATAGCTCAGAGCACGGTGATCAGGCCCGTGGCTCAGTTGCACTAGCGCCGAGACCTGTACCAAGGCAGGCTAGAGTGAGGGTAGCCTATGGAGCTGACCCTGTGGCTTAGACCACTTCAGCATGTGACTAAGGTCGTGCTTGTGTTGTGCTCGTGTACTGACCACGAGGTGGGAGGTTGTGGAGTCCGGCTCTTCCACTGACCATTGTATGGCACCAGTCTTGGGCTTCGCAACCAGAGGTTGGATTTGAATGGTACGATTCAAATCCTCGGGGCATAATAATACGTAATACAGCCGTCTAGTACTTACTTCTTAAGATAAACACGAAAATTAGTTGAGGCCTTGTTTGTGTATTTAATTCTGGTATATCTCATGTACTTCTATAATCACTAGGTATGTGGCAATAGGTCGTATCTTGGTAATCAGGTTATGTGGTCATATGTCTTGTTCTGATCATCATGTTACACAGTGATATATCTTATCTTGTCGATCATGTTCCTTTGAGGAATATCTGGTTATATGCTTTTGTACAGCTGGTAAGCTGGTCGATAAAAATAGCTTTGCCTTATATAGACTGCTCTTGTTATACCTGTTAATAGTTATCTGCTGTTATAGTTTATCTTGTTGAGGTTTGAAGTTGCGGTGGAAAGTTATGTTTCCCGCTGGGACAATTGTTCAATTGTCTCACTCTACTGGTTTTCAGGTGGTCGAGGTAGACGTGGTCGTGGTCGTGGTGTTGCATCCGAGCAGCTTGAAGAGCAGTAGAAGGCAAGCGATGGATATGCTGATGTTTTGGAGGTTTTGTAGTAGAGTCTAGAGTCATCCCTGTACTCTCAGGTTCTTGGCAGAGTTTTGACGTGGTTTCTTGATGAACGATCGATGATGTTTTGTATATCCTGCTGTTGGCCGGATGCGGGCCTCTATGTATATGAACATGTGATGAACCCATGTGATGGATGGACAACTGTTTCAGTAAGCTGTGAACACGTATCAAACCTCGTGTATGTATATATGACATGTTTCAGTGCAGGATGAGGACTGGAAAGTAATAGTCTCATAGTTCATCAGTTTTCCGCAATCGGTTTTAATTAACCCGTATTTTCATAATCTGTGGTTATGGTGATTTCCGCACGTTTTCGCGTAACACCTCGTTATCTGTATGATAATGGGATGTGTTGCCACAAGTTTTGGTATCAGAGCTTTAGGTTCGCTGAGTCTACAGGGATTTAGGACTAGGTTGAGTCTGTTCTTATGAGTTTTCCAGGATTTCTTACAAAACTTCTGCCTTCAGCGGAAGAAAAGTCAAGATGTCTGGAAATCATGAAGAACATTCTGTTGAGTATAGTGATGCTGCATCAGTTGATGGAGTAGATGGACAGGCACATGAAGATTGGGTGCCTGAGGTCCCCCAACCTAACCCAGCCATTCTTGAACATCCTGCTTACCAACAGCTTATGGGGCAGTTAATGGCTACGTTGAATCTCATGGTTGAGTGATTACCAGTGCCTCCTCCGCGATCACAGGTTCCCCATGGAGAAGCATCGGGTGTTGGGAAGACCTTCGAACGGCTTCGCCGAGTTGGAGCTTCAGATTATGTTGGGACGGCTGATCCAGCGGATGCAGATCTGTGGCTGACAAGTCTCGAGAAGGCTTTCTGGATCCTTGACATCCCTGAAGCAGACAAGGTAAAGCATGCTGTCTACCTTCTGAAAGGTAGTGCTGGTCACTGGTGGACCATAGAAGAAGAGAAGCGGCCTGGTGAAGTGATCTGTTGGGAAGTGTTTCGACGTGAGTTCATCACCAGATACTTTCCCAAGACGTATCTAGATGATAAGGTTAGTCAGTTCGAGAACCTGAGACAAGGAATGATGAACATCACCGAGTATGAAGCTAAGTTTATGGATATGTTGAGGTTTTGTCCTCACATGGCGGCAACAGATGAGGAGCGGATCAGACGTTTTGAGAAGGGTTTGAGTGCTGAGTTGAAGACTCCGGTGTCTGTGTTGGAGAACCGAGAGCGGTTTGCTACATTCGTGGAATCTGTTCGACGGATCGAGAGGTCAGTAAGGGAGAAAAGAGAGTCTATGTCTCTTAAAAGACCTGCTCAGTTTCAAGGACGAAGGTTTGGTGGCTTTAAGAAGCCTAGGTTTTCAGCACCGTCAGTGACGAGAAGTTCTGGTGTGCCATCTCAGTGGTCTCCGAGTAAGGGGATAGGTTATGTTTCTTCACCGTCTAAGGCGCACAGTTCAGCTTCAGTGGCAGTAACACGGCCAGCTAGGCCACGGTTTGAAGATAGGGCGTGCTATCTCTGTGGACAAACCGGGCATCTCAAATTGCATTGCCCGAATAGAGATGTTGAAGTGACGCAACAGCCGAGGCAGAGTTTCCAGAGGTCAGAGAGGCCACAGGCCAGTGGTAGCAGAGGACGTGGATGCGGTCTAGCGTCTCTAGCTGGATCGTCTGCTTAAGGAGGCAGGGGTTGTGGACAGCAAGCAACGACTCGATTCTATGCCATGAATCAGCCGGAGGCGATAGTCAACCCGCGAGTGGTGACAGGTCAGATGGAGTTATTTCATTCTGATATGTCTTCTTCTTGCTTTATATCTGTTCTGGTTGACCCGGGTGCTACACAATCTTTTATCGCCTATAGTATGCTTGAAAACTGTCATTTACCTGTTAGTTATAAGAAGGATAGCTTGTTGTTAGAAACCCCTCTTGATTGTTCCTCTTTGCTTCGAGAAGTGTGTCCATCTTGTGTCTTGTCTTTCTTGGAACATCGCATTCAAGTGGATCTTATGCCACTTGACATGCATGGTTTCGATGTTATCCTTGGGATGGATACCTTAGAGAAGTATAAGGTTGTCTTGGACTGTGGTTCCAAGCAGGCAGTGTTTGATGTTGCTGGAGAGAAGTGGATCTTCCAGGGAGATAGGAAGATTCTTCCGACGTGTTTGGTATCAGCTATGGTGGCAGATAAGTTGTTACGACAAGGATGTGAGGCATTCTTAGCTCACGAGTGGATACCGTTGTGGTTACCAAGGTGAAAGGCCCTAGTCTTGAGGAGGTGTCGGTTGTTCGAGAGTTTGCAGATGTGTTTCCTGAGGAGTTTCCTGGTGTTAATCTACCTCGAGAGATTGATTTTGAGATCAATCTGGTTCCTGGAACACATCCAGTTGCACAGTCAGCGTATAGGATGGCTCCAGCAGAGATGGCAGAGTTGAATAAGCAGTTTCAAGAGTTGTTGGAGAAGGGTTTTATCAGACCGAGTACGTCGCCGTGGGGTGCTCCCGTGTTGTTTGTTAAGAAGAAGGATGGTTCGATGTGGTTGTGTATAGATTACTGGCAGTTGAACAAGGTCACGATCAAGAATAAGTACCCGTTGCCGAGGATAGACGATCTGTTTGATCAGTTGCACGGTGCTACAGTGTTTTCAAAGATTGATCTACGGTCTGGATATCATCAGTTGAGGATAAAGGCGGATGACATACCAAAGTCAGCTTTTAGAATGAGGTATGGTCATTTTGAGTTCGTGGTTATGCCGTTCGGGCTAACCAATGCACCTGCTGCTTTCATGGATCTGATGAACCGAGTGTTCCGTCCGTTCTTAGACCAATTTTTTGTAGTCTTTATAGATGACATTTTGATCTACAGTCGGGACAGGCGAGAGCATGAGCAACATCTTTGTCAAGCGTTGACTCTTCTTCGTCAACATCAGCTGTATGCCAAGTTCAGTAAGTGTGAGTTCTGGTTGGACGAAGTGGCTTTCTTGGGTCATGTGATATATGCTGAAGGAGTCAAAGTAGATCCGAAGAAGGTGGAATCTGTTGCGGATTGGGAACAACTGAAAACGCCGAAAGAAGTTTGTAGTTTCCTTGGTTTGGCAGGATACTACCGAAGGTTTATCAAGGACTTCAGTGTGATCGTGTTACCGATGACAAAGTTGACCCGGAAGGATGTACCTTTTGTTTGGGATGATCGATGTCAGCAAGCTTTCCAGAGTTTAAAGGAGAAGCTGACCAGTGCTCCAGTGTTGATTCTGCCAGAATCTGGGAAAGGTTATGTTGTTTTCTGTGACGCTTCCAAGAAAGGTTTAGGTTGTGTGTTGATGCAGGAAGATCATGTAGTGTCTTTTGCCTCGCGACAACTCAAGAAGCATGAGGAGAACTATCCGACTCATGACTTGGAGTTGGCAGCAGTAGTTCATGCGTTAAAGATTTGGAGACACTATCTGTATGGGGAAGTGTGTCAGATCTTTACAGATCATAAGAATCTGAAGTACATCTTTACGCAGCAAGAGTTGAACATGCGACAGCGACGATGGATGGAGTTGATCAATGATTACGACTGCACTATCGAGTATCATCCTGGTAAGGCGAATGTGGTAGCTGATGCGCTTAGCAGAAAGTCTCCTTCTTCTCTTGCGGTACAGAAGGCATAGTTGAGTTCTCTGGTATGCCATAGGCAAGATATGTTTGTTTCTCTGCGACAGATGAATGTGCAGATGGAAGTTTCTTTGTTATCTGGTCTTTTCGCACAGATGCAAGTTAAGCCTACGTTGAGACAGTAGATCAAGGATGCACAGCAGACAGATAATGTGGTACAGTTGATCAGATCAGAGTTCAGCAGCAACACGCGTGATGGGTTTCATGAGTCCGAGGATGGAGTAGTTTGCTATCTTGACAGGATGGTAGTTCCATATGTCGACGATCTAAGGGAGTTGGTGCTTGAGGAAGCACATACGTTGATGTATGATATGCATCCAGGTGTCACCAAGATGTATCATAGTCTGAAGGACTTGTATTGGTGGTCCGGTATGAAGAGAGATGTAGCTGATTTCGTGGCTAGTTGTGCGGTTTGTCAGCAAGTGAAGGCTGAACATCAGAAACTGGCAGGTACGTTACAACCTTTGTCGATATCGCAGTGGAAATGGGATCATATAACCATGGATTTCGTAGTCGGTCTACCCCGGACAACTAGGAATCATGATTCCATTTGGGTGATAGTGGACAGATTAACTAAGTCTTCCCATTTTCTACAAGTAAAGACAACGTATACGGCTGAGAAACTCGCTCGAGTATATGTGGATGAGATAGTACGTTTGCATGGTGTGCCAACAATGATAATTTCTGACAGAGGTCCTCAGTTTACGAGTCATTTTTGGGAACAGTTGCACAGAGCGTTGGGAATGCAGTTAAGGTTCAGTACAACTTTTCACCCGCAAACGGATGGACAGTCTGAAAGGACTATTCAGACTTTAGAAGATCTTCTTCGAGCTTGTGTTCTACAGTTTCTAGGCAACTGGGATGTATATCTGAGTTTGATAGAGTTTTCCTACAACAACAGTTATCAGCGGAGCATTGACATGGCTCCTTATGAAGCTTTGTATGGAAGGAAGTGCAGATCTCCTTTGTGTTGGTTTGAGTCTGGCGAGTATCAACTTTTGGGTCCTGAGTTAGTACAGCAGACGACAGAGAAGATCAAGGTGATACAACAATAGTTGAAGGTGGCACAAGACAGGCAGAAATCTTATGCAGATAATCGCCGACGACCTTTGGAATTCCAGGTAGGAGACAGAGTATATCTTAAAGTCTCGCCGTGGAAAGGTGTGCTAAGGTTTGGATGGAAGGGTAAGTTAGCTCCCAGGTATATGGGACCTTACTCAGTCAGAGCACGTGTTGGCAAGGTAGCTTATGAGTTAGAGTTGCCTCCAGAGTTGCACAAGTTGCATCCAGTGTTTCATGTCAGTATGTTGAAGAAAAGTCATCCGGATTCAGGTAGAGTGATACAGCCAGTTGAGGTTGAGCTTGATGCAGATGTGACCTACGGGGAAGGTGATGTGGCGATCCTTGACAGAAGGATCAAGAAGCTGAAGAGGAAGGACCTGGTTCTTGTGAAAGTTCTTTGGCAGAGGCGTGGCGTTAAGGAAGCCACGTGGGAGCTTGAGGAAGAGATGAGGAGGAAGTATCCCTTTCTTTTCTCTTTAGATTTCGGGGACGAAATCCCTTAAAGGGGGTTAGCTTGTAAGGACCCTGACCTGCGTTTAGGGTTTACCCGGTTTGTTTTGCTTAATCTTGATGCTTTGGTGCTTGCTAATCACCTTTAAGTGGTGATTAGGGTTTTGTTGTGCTTTGTTGAGAGTTGAGGGGGCTACATGCAAATAACCCAAGTTTGGGGTTTTGTGTGCAAGTTGGTCATCTTGTGAGATGTTTTTCCTCTCCTTGCTCCCTCTAGGGTTGAGAGGAAGGCTTGGGCTTGTTGTTTGAGTTCTCTGGGCCTGAGCTGAGCTTGTTTGGGCCTTGAGGTGCCTAGGTTGGGCTTTCTTGCGCCTTGTGTCGACCAGGACCTGCTTTGTGTTGCCCAGAAGGCTGGTGTGTCGCCCAGCAGAACTGCTGCCTGTGTCTCCCATGATGCTTGGTCTTGTGTAGTGGACACTTGGTGCATGTTTTGGAAAAGTGTCCCATGCTTTGCTAGTGTGTTGGCTGGAACCCTAGGACAAGTGTCCCTTGGGTGGACGACACATGGCATGGTTGTACCTTGGTTTCTCCTCCCCTTCCTTCTATATATATACAACTCTTTTCCTTGCCTTAGTCTCTTTTGCTCTTTTGGTCTCTCCTCCACCTTGAGTGCACGATATCCCTTCCCTTACTGCTATGTTGGCCAATACATCTTCCTTGGAGCTGTGGTGGACGATACCTTGGAGCTCGAATGCTTCTTCTTCTTCCTTGGAGCTCAAGGCAGGTTGCATGATTTCTATCCCTAACTCCTTTCCTCTCGTTATGTTCTTGTTCATATGCTAGTGTACCTTGCTTTGTACCTGTGATTGGTCGATATGGTTGTGATGGGCAGCAGGCCTAACGGGCGTTATCCTCTTGAGGCTGTGATGCACGATAGAGCGAGGTGTGACGGCCGACAGGGCATGGGGTTGTGACGGGCATCGCTCCCCTTTCCTTGATGTATCGGCCGTTAGAGTGGGCTATGTTGGTAGCACGTTTTGTGGGATTCCTTCTCTCTCTATCCTTTCTCTCTCTTGGTGGTTTTCCTTTGTGATGACCTGGCCGCTTTGGGAAGAAGTATCGGGCGTCAGCCTAGGATGGGCGATAGGCCTGACAGGCGTCACGCCCCTTGAGCGTCGGCCGACAGAGTAGTGATGACGGGCGTTGCCCGATTTACATAGGGTTCCCGACACCCCTCTCTAACGCACGTTACCCCAGTAATGTTGTGTCGCGCAGCGTTACTGCTCTCCCTCTTGGTCAGTCATTTTGCTGTGTCTGGGTAAGGGTTATGAGAAGTTCTAGTGAGGGTGTTGTGACCCTATAGTAATGGCCTTAGTGATAAGGAAGTAGTTAGCTGTGCACCAATAAATGATGGTGGTGTCTTGTTAGTAATAACAACAATGAGATGATGCCTTACTCATAAGTAAACGCAATAACGATGTAATAATATAATGTTGTTGATAACTAAGATGATGGTGATGCCTTGCTAGTAGTGGAAGCATTAGTAATGATAATAATGATGCTTAGTGACAACTACATTAACAGTCTGCTTAGTGACATAGCAATACAGATACTAGTGGATGGTGATGCTGATAATATTAATGATGGTAGCAAGAGTAGTAATGGCATGCATAATGTAAGTCTTATGCTTAATTGTTAATGGCAAGGATAACTGGTAGTTTCATTAATGGTTGCTTAATGATAAAGGTAATGTTTTTGGTAACAACAGTAGTTGCTTTGTATACTCAACATAATTGTTATATAAAGTGAATACCTTGATTGTTTGTAAAATCCTAAGATAAGGGTAGGCATGATTATGGTATGATGTGCTTAACAAGCTTGATCATCAAATAGTGTAATTTTGATAAATAAATTATCTTGAATGATATCCCATGATAGCGAGCATATTCCTTATGATGAATCTATGGTTATTGTGTATCCTAACCATGCAGGTGATGTGTAGCCATGAAAGGGCTATGTGACATATGTGATGAGTAACATTACCTTGATATTTGTTCTATGAGATTATATATGTAATGTGTTGGTCCCATGATGATGATGTGAGCCTTGAGAGGCAGTGATTGTACATGATGAAGGATTGAGATCCCCTAATATGTGATGATCCTTGAGATGGATCTAGATGGTTGGCAAGAGGTCAAGTGGTAACATGTGATGTTGAATCAGGTTGATGTGGTTTCAATAATACTATAACGTTCTTTACTTTCTGTTATACCTTGCATGTTATATAACTTGGTTGAATCCTGCAATCCATCTAAAAGATACTAATGAATCACAGTGAAATCATAGCATGTAGTTTGCCCTGGCCATAGATCCATCATCGTCAGGACTTGGTGATGGTGAAACGGGTTCTCCTACGGGTTAACCCGGAGCGCATATTGTTGAATATGCGAGGTTAATCCTAGCCTAAAGTAAGGAGGTAAGAGTGTAACTTCGATTATAGACTCAGATACATATATGGAGCATGGTGAACATGCCCATGGCTCAGGATATTTGATATGTAGAGCATGAATGCGTTCATGGCTCATAGCACAGTGATCAGGCCCATGGCTCAGTTGTACTAGCGTCGAGACCTGTACCAAGGCGGGCTAGAGTGAGGGTAGCCTATGGAGCTGACCCTATGGCTTAGACCACTTCAGCATGTGACTAAGGTCGTGCTTGTGTTGTGCTCGTGTACTGACCACGAGGTGGGAGGTTGTGGAGTCCGGCTCTTCCACTGACCATTGTATGGCACCAGTCTTGGGCTTCGCAGCCAGAGGTTGGATTTGAATGGTATGATTCAAATCCTCAGGGCATAATAATACATAATACAGCCGTCTAGTACTTACTGCTTAAGATAAACACGAAACATTGGTTGAGGCCTTGTTTGTGTATTTAATTCTGGTATATCTCATGTACTTCTATAATCACTAGGTATGTGGCAATAGGTCGAATCTTGGTAATCAGGTTATGTGGTCATATGTCTTGTTCTGATCATCATGTTACACAGTGATATATCTTATCTTGTCAATCATGTTCCTTTGAGGAATATCTGGTTATATGCTTTTGTACAGCTGGTAAGCTGGTCGATAAAAATAGCTTTGCCTTATATAGACTGCTCTTGTTATACCTGTTAATAGTTATCTGCTGTTATAGTTTATCTTGTTGAGGTTTGAAGTTGCGGTGGAAAGTTATGTTTCCCACTGGGACAATTGTTCAATTGTCTCACTCTGCTGGTTTTCAGGTGGTCGAGGTAGACGTGGTCGTGGTCGTGGTGTTGCATCCGAGCAGCTTGAAGAGCAGTAGAAGGCAAGCGATGGATATGCTGATGTTTTGGAGGTTTTGTAGTAGAGTCTAGAGTCATCCCTGTACTCTCAGGTTCTTGGCAGAGTTTTGACGTGGTTTCTCGATGAACGATCGACGATGTTTTTTATATCCTGTTGTTGGTCGGATGCGGGCCTCTGTGTATATGAACAGGTGATGAACCCATGTGATGGATGGACAGCTGTTTCAGTAAGCTGTGAACACGTATCAAACCTCGTGTATGTATATATGACATGTTTCGGTGCAGGATGAGGACTGGAAAGTAACAGTCTCATAGTTCATCAGTTTTCCGCAATCGGTTTTAATTAACCCATATTTTCATAATCTGTGGTTATGGTGATTTCCGCACATTTTCATGTAACACCTCGTTATCTGTATGATAATGGGATGTGTTGCCACACATACAATGCCTCATATGGTGCCATATCAATACTGTGTTGATAGCTATTATTATAAGCAAATTCTATCAGGCTCAGGTGTAGATCCCAACTTCCTACAAACTGAAGGACACATGCCCTAAGCAAGTCCTCCAAGGTTTGTATGGTCCTCTCAGATTGTCCATCTGTCTGTGGGTGAAAGGTTGTACTAAACCTTAGTTGCGTACCCAAAGCTTTATGGAGTCACTCCCAAAAATGACTCGTGAATTGGGGACCTCTATCAGAATCAATAGTAGTCGGAACCCCGTGCAAACACACTATCTCATCTATGTATAAATGTGCAAGCTTCTCAGCTGTGTAGGTTATTTTGACAGGAAGGAAATGCGTTGTCTTTGTCAACCTATCAACTATCACCCAAATTGAATCATGACTTTTGGCTGTTCTAGGCAAACCAACCACAAAGTCCATGGTTACATGATTCCATTTCCACTGTGGTATAGGAAGAGGTTACATTGTTCCTGTGGGCTTCTGATGTTCAGCTTTAACATGCTGACACACTGAACACCACATAACAAACTCAGCTACATCTTTCTTCAATCCATGCCACCAATACATATCTTTTAAGTTATGATACATCTTGGTGCTCCCTGGATGCATAACATACATTGAAGAATGAGCTTCTTCCAGAACTAATTTTCTTAAGTTATCAGCATCAAGTACTACCATCCTACCATGGTAATAGACTACCTGATCATCTGAATCATGGAAACCATCCGGTTTCTCACTACCATACTCTGACCTAATCTGTTGAATCATAATATCATCTTGCTGTGCTTCTTTAATCTGCTGTCTCAGAGTAGGTTTTACTTGCATTTCAGCTAACAACCGGCTAACAATGATACCTTAAGTTGTATATTGTCTTGCCTTAAGGAGATAAGCATATCTCTTTTAAAGCACACTAAAGAGTTTAATTGTGCTTTACCTAAGGTTGGTATTACTGATTTCCTACTTAGTGCATCAACTACCACTTTAGCCTTCCCTGGATGATAATCAACTGTACAGTCATTGTCCTTGATTAATTCCATCCAGCGGCGTTGCCTCATGTTCAACTCATGCTGTGAGAAGATATACTTTAGGTTCTTATGGTCTGTGAAAATCTGGAATGTTTCCCCATAGAGATAATGTCCCCAGATCTTCAAATCATGGACCACATAAGATAACTCTAGATCGTGTATTGGATAATTCTCCTCGTGTTTCTTAAGCTGTCGAGAAGCAAAAGAAAGCACTTGCTTATCCTACATCAACACACATCCTAAGCCATTCTTGGATGCATCACAGAAGACTATGTACCCATTCCCTTGCTCAGGTAACACTAACACAGGTGCACTCGTTAACCTTTCCTTCAACAACTGGAAAGAATGTTGACCCTTGTCATTCTAGACAAAAGGAACTTCCTTCCTGGTCAACTTGGTCAGGGGTAAAGTTATAGAACTGAAGTTCTTAATGAACCTCCTGTAATAGCCTGCCAACCCTAGGAAACTCCGTATTTATGTTGGTGTCTTCGGCTATTCCCATTGCAGGATATATTCTACCTTCTTAGGATCAACACAGATACCTGAGGCAGATATAACATGTCCTAGAAAAGAAACTTCTGGTAACCAGAACTCACATTTTCTAAACTTAGCATATAGCCTATGCTCTCTTAGCAAAGTCAAAGCCTGACGGAGGTGCTGCTCATAGTGTTGAGCATCTCTACTATATATCAAAATGTCATTTATGAAGACGACTATAAACTGATCAAGAAAAGGTCAAAAGATTCTATTCATGAGTTCCATGAATGCAGTTGGTGCATTAGTTAATCCAAATGACATAACCATGAACTCATAGTGACCATACCTTGTCCTAAAGGTAGACTTAGGTATGTCACTCTTCTTAATGTGCAACTGATGGTATCCCGACCTCAGATCTATCTTGGAAAAGATAGTTGCACCACACAACTGATCAAACAAGTCATCAATCCTTGGCAGAGGATACTTGTTCTTTATAGTTACTTTGTTCAACTGTCTATAGTCGATGCATAATCGCATAGACCCATATTTCTTCTTAATAAAGAGGACCGAAGCACCCCATGGTGAAGTACTTGGTTGAATAAATCCTTTCTCAAGCAACTCTCACAGTTGTTTCTTGAGTTCTTCCATTTCAGTAGGTGCCATTCTATACGATGTTTGTGCCACCAATACATATCTTTTAAGTTATGATACATCTTGGTGCTCCCTGGATGCATAACATACATTGAAGAATGAGCTTCTTCCAGAACTAATTTTCTTAAGTTATCAGCATCAAGTACTACCATCCTACCATGGTAATAGACTACCTGATCATCTGAATCATGGAAACCATCCGGTTTCTCACTACCATACTCTGACCTAATCTGTTGAATCATAATATCATCTTGCTGTGCTTCTTTAATCTGCTGTCTCAGAGTAGGTTTTACTTGCATTTCAGCTAACAACCGGCTAACAATGATACCTTAAGTTGTATATTGTCTTGCCTTAAGGAGATAAGCATATCTCTTTTAAAGCACACTAAAGAGTTTAATTGTGCTTTACCTAAGGTTGGTATTACTGATTTCCTACTTAGTGCATCAACTACCACTTTAGCCTTCCCTGGATGATAATCAACTATACAGTCATTGTCCTTGATTAATTCCATCCAGCGACGTTGCCTCATGTTCAACTCATGCTGTGAGAAGATATACTTTAGGTTCTTATGGTCTGTGAAAATCTGGAATGTTTCCCCATAGAGATAATGTCCCCAGATCTTCAAATCATGGACCACATAAGATAACTCTAGATCGTGTATTGGATAATTCTCCTAGTGTTTCTTAAGCTGTCGAGAAGCAAAAGAAAGCACTTGCTTATCCTACATCAACACACATCCTAAGCCATTCTTGGATGCATCACAGAAGACTATGTACCCATTCCCTTGCTCAAGTAACACTAACACAGGTGCACTCGTTAACCTTTCCTTCAACAACTGGAAAGAATGTTGACACTTGTCATTCTAGACAAAAGGAACTTCCTTCCTGGTCAACTTGGTCAGGGGTAAAGTTATAGAACTGAAGTTCTTAATGAACCTCCTGTAATAGCCTGCCAACCCTAGGAAACTCCGTATTTATGTTGGTGTCTTCGGCTATTCCCATTGCAGGATAGATTCTACCTTCTTAGGATCAACACAGATACCTGAGGCAGATATAACATGTCCTAGAAAAGAAACTTCTGGTAACCAGAACTCACATTTTCTAAACTTAGCATATAGCCTATGCTCTCTTAGCAAAGTCAAAGCCTGACGGAGGTGCTGCTCATAGTGTTGAGCATCTCTACTATATATCAAAATGTCATCTATGAAGACGACTATAAACTGATCAAGAAAAGGTCAAAAGATTCTATTCATGAGTTCCATGAATGCAGTTGGTGCATTAGTTAATCCAAATGACATAACCATGAACTCATAGTGACCATACCTTGTCCTAAAGGTAGACTTAGGTATGTCACTCTTCTTAATGTGCAACTGATGGTATCCCGACCTCAGATCTATCTTGGAAAAGATAGTTGCACCACACAACTGATCAAACAAGTCATCAATCCTTGGCAGAGGATACTTGTTCTTTATAGTTACTTTGTTCAACTGTCTATAGTCGATGCATAATCGCATAGACCCATATTTCTTCTTAATAAAGAGGACCGAAGCACCCCATGGTGAAGTACTTGGTTGAATAAATCCTTTCTCAAGCAACTCTCGCAGTTGTTTCTTGAGTTCTTCCATTTCAGTAGGTGCCATTCTATACGGTGTTTGTGCTATGGGTTGCGTGCCCAGAATTAGATTAATCTCAAAATCAATCTCTCGGGATGGAGGAACACCTAGAAGTTCCTCAGGGAATACATCTTCAAACTCCCTAACAACCGGAACTTCAGAAGGATGAGGGCTCTCCATTGTTGTATCTACCACATGTTCCAAGAATGCAAAGCATCCTTGTCTCATCAGCTTCTCAGCCACCATAGCTGACACAAGACAAGTTGGAAGAATCTTTCTGTCTCCCTGAAAGATTCATGTGTCACCGTTGTCTGTGAACACAGCCCCTGCTTGGAACCACAATCTAAGACAACCTTATACTTCTCTAAGGTATCCATCCCTAGGATTATATCAAAACCCCGCATCTCAAGTGGTATAAGATCCACTTGAATGCGATGTTCAGAAAAGGAAAGATTGCAGGAAGAACACACCTCCCGCAACACTACAAATCCCCGCAAAGGGGTTTCTAGCATCAAACTATCTACTTTATGACTGACAATCATGTTGTAGTCATGAATCACTTCTCAAGTGATAAAGGAATGCGTAGCACCTAGATCAATTAACACAGATACGAAGCAGGATGAAGACATATCAGAATAAAATAGTTCCATCTGACCTGTCACAACCCGAGGGTTGACTACTGCTTCGGGCTGATTCATAGCATAGAATCTATCCGTTGCCTGTTGTTGACCCTGTGCTCGATTTTTTGGTGTTGATGATCCAGCTTGTAACGCTTGTCCACGTCCTCTAGTGCCACTAGAAAACTATCTCCTCTGTGAGCCTTGCTAACTCTGCCTTTGGGGTTGAGTTACAGTTCTGACTTTCTTAGGATTATCTCTCATCAAGTGTCCTGACCTCCCACACTGGAAGCAGTTGTAGCTTCCCAAACTCTGCCTGGGTGGTCCTGTCACTGATGTTGATGTTGTACTGGGGGCTCTACTTGGAGGAAAACTATGGGCCCTACCCCTACTTGACGTCCACTGCGTCAGAGTATTAAACCTTGGTGGTGGTGGTGTAGAGAACCTCGACTTCTTAAAGCTCTTGGACCTTTATCCTTGAAACTGTGTGTACTCTTTCTTACCACTGGTCTGCTGCTTCTCGATCACAGACCTCTCTATCCGTCTCACAGACTCCATAAAAGTAGCAAACCTGTCCTTGTTCTCTAAAGCAGACACAAGAGTGGTCAACTCAGCGTTCAACCCCTTCCCAAAATGATGAATCCTCTCCTCGTCTGTAGCTGCCATATGCGGACAGAACCGCAAAAGCTCCATGAACCTATCTTCATACTCGCTAATGTTCATCTGTCCTTGCCTCAACCTCTCAAATTGAGAGATCTTCTCATCTAGATACATCTTGGGAAAGTATCTAATAACAAATTCACGTCGGAATTCATCCCATCCGACTTCAACACCAGGTCTTTTGCCTTCCTCAATGGTCCACCAATGACCAACACTCCCCTTCAGTAGGTAGACAACATGTCTCACCTTCTCATCTTCAAGAATCATAAGGATTCTAAAGGCTTTCTCCGTCTCAGTTAACCATAAGTCAACATCTACTGGGTCAGCTGTGTCAGCATACTCTGTGGCTCCTACCCTCTGAAGCCATTCAAAGGTCTTCCCAGCTCCCTGTCTTTCATCGTGGGATGGTGCCCTTGGTGCAGGTAGTGGCATCCTATCTGTCATATGAGTTATAGTCACCATAAACTGCCCAAACATGGCTTGGAAGGCTAGGTTCCCTATACCAGATTGATTGAACTGGGGTGGTTCAGGTACGGGCTCCTCCCTATTCTGGTCCCTTGCACCTCCTCCTAGTGTAGAAACGCTGCTCTCAACAGCATGTTCATCATGTGATCCATACATCTCTAAGTTCTTTTTCTCCTATATGAGCATATGACACTTATCAGATAAACTGGAAGACACTAGAACATACTCAACAACCTTAATCCCGTGTCTCTGTAGACTCAGCGAACCTAGAGCTCTGATACCACTAAATTTGTGACACCCAACTCAAAAATATGATTAACCAATATAACAAGATTAACTAATGTGGAAGCGATAACTAACAGTGGATTACTGAAAATCACTAAAAATTAAAACAATTTACAAAGATATCCATTCTTAGGAAAACTCTTTAATCAAGAACTATAGTATTATATTTACATGTTGGTTCACAAAGTACATCAACTGTGTTATCTCTTCTCGAGGAGTATATATACATCATTGCTTTGCTAAAAAGCACAAGTAACAAAATCCTCGAGGTAATCAAACCCAAAAATCTCAGATTGATTATAAAAACACTATCCACAGACTCCTAGGACCTGAGAGTACAGAGATGACACATATGACTTTATATACAAAGCTTGACAGCCAATATTTCCACCTGAAGGATTACTGCTGTCCCTGTTGTTGCCGCTGCTACTCTTCCTCGACTGTAGGGTTTCTACCTTTTTGTCGGCATCTACTTAAAATTTTTGGATCCCACGGGGGTGAGACAATTTGTAAATTGCCCTAGCGAGAGATATAACTCTCCGTTGAAAACATTATTATTGCAGTTTAATAGAAATAAACTAAATAGTGGAATCATATATTTCAATAGCTGATAAATCAATATCTATGCAGATTAGAGCAACAATCCTATTCAAGTATTTCAGCTATAACTTGACAGGGCAACATGTCTCTTATTCAATACGGAATTAAAGAACATAAGTAACATTTATGTATCAAGGACATTCTAAGAAAGATAACATCAACCAGTAGTTCTCGTATTTCAATCTTATGCAAATACGCTACATGGCTGATTATATTTTACAAACACACTTAAGCTCTGAGGAGATGAGATATACCGCTCATACTCCAACCGACCATTGCAAAGTCAAAATTGGTACCATAAAAAGTCAATGGAAGAGCCGAATTCATGACCTCCCACATCTCAATCAGTGCAAGATCACATGCAGGACATCTTGTGTCTCTGCTACATAGCTTGCCAGGGTATAGTGACATCTTCGCTATAGAGCTACAGCGGCGGCTGCACTCTTTTTACAATCGAGAGATTTCATGTTTACCTCCATCGATTTGACATTAACAACATCGAGAGATCTGTGATACATCCATCTTGGAACATATAATGAAGGATTGAGAGGTTTAATGTTTACCTTCCATCAATCCCCTCATTAGGACGTATGGATATTTTTGCCCATCGACGCCCACATATTAAAAAATATGTGAACTCCAGGAGATCCCGTAGGAAAACCTGTTTCACCATCACCAGCTACTGACGATGATGGATTTATGGTCAGAGCACTACATGAAAAGATTTCACTTGATTAATTAAGTACATTATCATATTCTTTTAGCATCAGTCAAGTTTTCAAACATAACTTATTAGGAAAAATGCTACAAAGAAACATGTACTATCTTCATCAGTTATTTCTCAGTCTTTATAAGACATTGGGATCTCAGTCCCTCATTTTAGTATTCGGAATACTCATCCCTTCACAAACTCAATGCCATAATCATATGGTTCTGGGTATTCAAACCCTTAACTCATCAGTGAGCATTGTTACCACTCTTTCAGGTAACTATCACCTTCAGGTTATCTGACCAAGGTCAACATGATACTTGTTACACAAGCATCTCACTTGGCACTTAAAGCCCATTAATTATCTTATTACCTCTTACTAGGAAACAAGGCATATTATGGCACATAAGGCCCAATAACAATTTTAACAAATAAAACATCATAGCTCATACCTAGCTATGTTCATCATCTCATGATACCTGCATGGTTAGTACAAATGATAACAGTTACTTCAATTTCATATCAGCACCATGAAAAACAAATATAGCATCACAAATCAAGGGTAACACCACTATTCCCTTACTAGGGTTAGGGTTTCCCATTTCAGGTCAATTAATCAAAGAGATTTCAAGAAGAATAATTGAACATATTGAATTGAGGAATTGAATTCAATAACAATGAATAAGGGTTCAAGTTATATAACCCACCTTCAATTGAGCTTCAAAGCTCCAAGCTTCACATCAACAATGGTGGAAGAAGCTTTATCAAACCACAAGGTTCGTTCCTCAAGCTTTTGAGTGAAAAGGATTGGCTAGAATTGAAGATTGATGGAAGAAAAGAAGAAATCAAGCATTGATTTGTGATTTCCACCATGAAATCAAGGTGAACGATGGTCAAGATGCTTAACAACATGTTGGGGGTCGTCCTCCTGTTTCTCCAAGCTCCCTTGGTCATTTTTGAAAGCAAGAGTGAAAGTGGATTCGAAATTACCCTTTCAACTCATGGATAAAGGAGCATACATATGAATTTTATTGAAAATTCATTTAAGAGAGATAATGTAGGGATTATCTCCTCCATTTCCTTGCCACTTTCCCCTTTCTCTTCCTTAGTTACGAGGATATCTCCTTTTCCTCTTATTCCTCTCAATTATCAATGTTTTAAAGAAAAGCAAATGAAGCACCTTAACCCTTATAATAATAATATCCATAAGTTAGTGGATATTTCTTTTTTTTCTCTTAATGTTAGTGGGTTCTCCACTCATGTAGATATTTCCATTGCCTTTGAAAGGCATAAGGAATTCCATATATGTGGATTTCAACTTTTACAATTTTTGTTGAAGGGCAATCCATTTAACATAATTATTTTTGCATTAAATTGAATTTAGGGTTTCAATTATGCTTAAATCTTGATTATTTTAATATCAAGATTCTCTCTCCTTCAAAGAGGTACAAATGAGATGCCCCTCTCATTTTATTTTCTCGACATGATTCCAAGAAACTTTATGGACCTTATTGAAGTGATAATTTTCATATTGAACCCTGGGTTTTGGGTAAATTGCACATTACACCAAAACTAGGTTTTAATGCACAAACATTGCTTTATCAACTCTTTCTTGGTACTCAGGCTTTCACTAGACATTCCTATGCATCATCTTCATTCTCATGATTCTTCAACACATGAGGAACATCTTATCATGTAACATTTGCAATTTAACCCCTCAACTTGGGTAATTTGCACTTTAGCCCAACACAAGCAAAACATTATTTTCAACATAGTTCAAAATGGACTAAAATTGAAATATAAGTTCCTCTTGAGCCTTAATTACTTTATGAAAGATAATATCAAGCATATAATTATCTTTCTTAAACAAAACACTTAGGGTTAAAGCATAACACAGGTCAAGGATGTTACACCATGTAGAAAGGAGTGTCTTTTAGTAAAACATAAGAGTGTTGGGTCTCCTATATATAGGAGGTAGGGAGTATATGGGCTAAATAGAGATAAGGGAAAATACAATGTGCCTACCAACTAATAAAATATACTAACAATTATAAATCAAATAATCAAATTGTGTATATATTCATTTGTTTAAGTATCTTGGAATCCACATTGTGATGGTTTTATCTCTCTTCTATACATATCTAGTATTTTTAGTTCCCACATTTACTGATGTTATATATTTTTAGAGATTGTTGGTATGTGTTCTTAGAGAGCCAATCATATGATGATTGTACTAAGGCATCATGTGCCTAATTTGATAATAATAAATGTAATTCTATCTATTATGTTTGTCTCAATCATGAGATGATGACACAAACATCATATATGTCTAAAGAATGATATCAATCGATGACATTTGTCTTTATATTGAGGACCTGAACAATGAGATCATATGTATGATAAGAGTATATACATTTTTGATATGTCCCTAGTTAGATATTATTTTGGATGAAAAATAGACGGTAATGATACACAAAACTAGAATGTGTGTTGACTGATGACATGGTCTCATTAGTCATGATATTGGATGTCAAGGCAAGTACAAAGGTACTTGTTAGATAACAATGTATCAGACAACCCCACCTTGAGAGTGATACATGGAAAACATGGAATGGTAGTCAGAATCAACTCTCAAACTGATATTAGTTCTTAGACCTTAAATCACTACACTCATCATCTGTCATTCGATGAACTTTGACACCATCCAACGTGACCTTGAATAAGAGTTACCATAAAGGCGGTGCTCGGGTACGCTGTAACACATGGGGATCAACTATGAGTGATGTAGATGGGATTTTCCCCTCCTACTAGAGTTGATATCCTTACACTTGATAAGTGAGACTGAGAAACATGTGATCATACTCATATTAATCAATATGTGATATGTGATCTTACATGCATCTCACACAGTCTTCTCTAGTTAAAGGAACATAGATTCAATGTTAAGAGGATGGTGATTCCATGCTTCACATTCAATCTAGATATCAGATACATAGGAACTATACGATCACAATAACACTGATCACAAATTATAGGTTGAAGTCATCTCCAACTTTGCTATTACTTGGATATCAATGATGTGTTGATAGATATCACTCATTTCTTATGATGTCATAATCTGGTTATGGAAATTCACTACAAACATAATATGGTACCTATAGGGTCATACACATAGGGTGCACTTGGAATAGGGGTTTCTCATGGATAATATTTATCTGGTTATGAAAAGTGTTTAGGTAATCAACTTAAGCAACACTAGCTTTTGGTCGACCTACTGGGATGTCCACTCGAGTGACCGGTGTGCCAGTCGATTGACTGGAATGTGAATTTGAGCGACTGGACAACTTTAGACACAAGCTAATGGAACTAGCCAGTTGATCGGTTGGAGTGTCCAATCGACCAACTGGGGATTGTTCCTAGCGGATGGTCAAAATACTCAATTGACTGACTGAAGTTTCTGAATTGACCAACTGCATGCGAAATGACCAATTTGAGTGGGCCTAATGATCAATGACATGCATAATGATCTGCATTGACCGTCGCAAAAGCCAAAGTTATTATGTTGTTGACCATAGGCTAACCGACTGACTGGTTGTTCCAATCGATCAACTGTCCAATCGACTGATTGGGCGTGCACAACAATCATCAAAGATATATCTTTCCATACCCCCAGGGGTTTTAAGACCCTAGCCCATCCACTCCTACATATGGAGGGGGTGGCCAAGGCTCTAGACACACCTTTCTGAATGTTGTCGTAATGTGAGAGCATGAATAGTCTTACCCAAGAAAGGGAGAGATCCTAAAGGAAAAGGAAGTCAATGCTAGCACGTTGACAACAAAAGGACAAATGCTTCCTGTCTGCTAGGGAAGAACAACATGGAGTTCCCATGGTTTGTGTGGAGGATTTTATAAAATGTAGTCAAACAAGTAAAGGAATCATGTGATTGAGATAGAAGCACAACATAAATGAATACATCTAGTAAATATGCATTTTAGTACACTACAACATAATTAGTATTCATATTAGGTCATAAGTAATGGGAAAAAGATAAAGGAACCATGTTGAATGCATGCACATTGGGTAGTAGAGCATCACACACTCGACTTGGTTTGTTTCTTTCAAAATTCTATAACTTATTTTCAACAAAGGGATACATATCTAGAATCTTTCTTTATTCATAATCATGTGTACTTGTTTTCAACACATTGTATGGGTGTGGAGGGTGACGCTAAGAAAATGTGTGCATGTAATATAATCTAAAATATATAATTTTGAGGAGATCAACCATAAGTAATCTTAAATTTAACATGTTTTCCTTTTGATATTAGTGGCACACCAATCAATGCATAAAACATGATTGGTGGTCTTTGGAAATTAAGAGTCTAGTTGGGAGATATTGTGAAGTCCTAGAATTTGTAAGTCATGGGATTGGATGACATGAAAGGAAATAAATGTGATTATCAAAATCAACATGTTGCACTTCTTGTCTAGAAGTTCAAAATTGGATGCTCAAAACTAAGTACTTGTGCCAACAAGTTTAATTATCTTTATGCCATTCTCATATGTCTGGCGTATGACTAAGTCTATCCCAAGTTTCTCTTGGTCAAAAATATATAGAGGATGCCATTTGAAATTTTGGGGGTAAACCATCATCCCATGCAAGTTATTGATTCAATGAACTTTTGGCCAGTTCTTTATAGTCAGGAAGATACATGTTTTACATGTTAGTTTCTCATCTAGTTATAATGGAGCCATGATGAAGGGATAGACATGTTATATGCTAGTGAGTTATGTTATGTACATGTTCCTTCCCCATAATTTAAAAAAAAACTCTTTGTAAGTAAAACATCATAAATATTTGCCAAAATAGTGCATAATAGACATCTTGAAGGCTTTTATGATTGGTGAGAATTTAAAGAATAATTGCACTGACTCTTGCAATCATTTATAGGCAATCAATAGGGTGGAGCTTAGTTGGACACGTCAATCATTAAACAACGTATATCCTCATCACTTGATCTTAATTATATCATATGACATGTGAAGATGTTTCTAATAAGAACAGGACAATATTGATGGTGTAAAGGAAAATAATAAGGGTGTATAGGGTTACAAAGCATCAATCCGATTGAAATATACATCTTTGTGTTTAGTCATGTACTCATGTTACATGGTAGTGAATGATGGTGTATTTATAGTAGAAACATATTCTTAATGAACATAATAACATGCATATAGATGTGTTGAAAGACAATGAAGGATACTTGAAGAGTGAAAAAAATATATAAACATGCTAAGATAGTGCATACATAAATAGCACATGTCAAAGAGTGTGTCAAAACCTCATTTATGTAATTTTTATTAGAGTATGGGCTTGTATTATCCCTTTGTCCTTAAAATGTTATATGATCTCAATTACCCACATCTAGACCATGTAAGTCTAGAGCAACCTTTATCAAACTTGTGTTTGGTTTGGGACTAATATGGGATCGCACATTCTTTTCATCTTAAGTAGTCAAAATTCAGTCTTGATTAGCCCACAGGGTGTTTGGATGAACTTGGATTGAAATAGGATTAATGAGACAAATTTCAAATGCACATAAACTAAGTTCTTCTCTAAGAAGAACTTCATAATCTAATCTAGAATAAGCCTTGTTTTATTTGTAGTGGAATTGATGTTCATTTTTTTGCTGATGTGTGTATATAGTTAACTAGTTTAGATTACATCTCAATAAACATTTTGCAACCCATATGCACATGAATTTCAAGTGGACTGGGTTCCCAAACACCCAAATAGTTTTTGATATCCGAATCTGATTTGGAGTGTGACTGCGATTGGATTTTAATACCCCCAACATGCTCTCATAAAGAACAAGTAAATCCCCAACATATCATGGAATCTATGTTTCATAAAGAAGACAATTTTCCTCTCTTGATCTATGCATCAAGATGATCAACTAAAATTGAAGATAGAGTCATCTACGAATACTTTTTTTTTCAGTAAATTCACTAATGTTGTGACTCGTTATCTCACTATTCATGAGGATAAATGTTAGTTGGTGAAATCATGGTATAATGGGTAGCATTTTCTCAAAACCTTTGGTTTTTCTAATTTGAGGAAGTCTTTTCTTGTCTACAACAATGACCACACCAAATATATGATTTACATTACCATCTTGGTCCTTGAAATAAAGAGCAACTACAACTCTAATTGATCAAATAGTTGATTATGTACTTTTTGTACAAGATATTGAAGATAGATGACAATTGTGCTTTGGGTTTACTGACAAGAATCTTATCAAGAGTGTTCCAAATATCGGTTGAATAGTCCCACCTACAACCGTCATGATCAACTTGATAAGTTCTTTATTACGGCTGAAATTATTTCTTTGTCCTTGACCACATCATTTCATGGATGTGCTCATCAACTTGAAATATATGTCCCTTTGAAAGTTATCCGATCTTTCAGTAGTTTTGATTTGACTTTGCTTGGACTAAAAGACCACGATTAGCTCAAATTTAAGTAATTGTCTTGGAAAGGTGAATACAACCTTTGCACTTAATGACACTACCATATGCATAGCATGTCATCCAATAATGCTTTATGACACCCAAATTCAATGGTTTAACCTTATATTTGTTAACATCCAAATTAATGATTTAGTCTTATGGGATTAAGAGAGAAAGATTTCTCCCCACCCTCTCCCATGCCCGTGGCGGAAGCCGAACGCCCGGGAGGGTGGTAAATCAAGGCGACAACTGGGATTCGAACTCGGGTCCCTTTGTTAGCAATGATTTAGTCTTATACTGATGGATGAATGGATAAAGTGGGTAGATTACGACTTCTGCTATTACTCCACCCTTTTAAATGCAGATAAATTGGTACTGAGTATACGAATGATATCCATAATCTATGATTAACCTTTTCCTACCCTATAAGGTACCATATCGGTGGTCAGTTAACATGTAAATCATTAACATCACTAATAACACTTGCTCTCATTGATTTTGAAGTTTAATAGGAAAACATTCAATTAAATGATGTAATGACTCCCTCCTTTTCTTTTGAGACCCCTATCCAATACATATGAAAGCTTACGGCTTCTTTTGTAGTCGTCAACTATGCCTATTAAGAGGTGCATTGGATCGAAATGTACACAAATGAAAGCTACAAATCGGGGAAGATGACAAGGAATTTCAATTTGTTAAGATATTAGAATGAATGCTTCACAATTCACACGCACACGCACTGACTTCTTGGATTTTAACATATTACTTTCTCTTTAGGTAAGCAACTTCAAAAATCAATGGTTTTTTTTCCTTGACATCTTTGTCATCCTTGTTTGTATCATATGTCATGGCTCATGAGGAAATGACTCAAAGACAACCTGAAGTACACAAGCTCTTTTTTATTGAAGCACAAGGGTCAACAACTAAAAGGTTTGTTTCGGGTTTAGTTTTAGTTTTCTTTCTATTGGGGCAGGGGAGTGGTGTGGATGTGATGGGGGATGTTGGACGCTGACGGAGACGTAGTCATTGGAAGAACAGCAAGCAATTTATTTCCTTCAGCTGGAGATCCATTCAATTCATTTAAAACTCGGTAGCTAGGCAATGTGTATGACGCAACACAATTCGTCGCGGGTTGGTACGGCTGCCATGACTCGGCCTTAATTTGACCAAATAAACGAAGAGTCCACTTCCGTTTGGACGGGCGTTGCAATTATAACATAAATATGCGTACCATATTACTATAAATAATGGTCGCAATTATAAAACGGGGTGGACTACGATAAGTCCAAATTAGACATGAGTTTTGGAATCAATGACCGACCTTTGGCGTACATCTTTACAATATCCACACACAATGCTAACACCAAATCTTCATGTCTTATCAATATAGAAGATTTATTTCGATAAACACGTTAATAGTTTTTAAGCTATTACCACCAAGTGAAAAGGGAATCCATGCGTAGTGCTACACCAACAAAAGAACCTGAATATTTCTTCACCAGAAATGACGCTTCCATCTTCACAATGCGTAGTACATTAGATGCTTCTAAATTCTCGATAATATACACATTACATATTTCAAGTCAAAATCTTGCAAGCTTGCTTAATCATTTAACATGTTTCCCTTTGCACGCACCATAATTCATGGATTTGTAGAACGTAAGCAATACTTGCTTCCTGAAGAAAATCCATACATGGTCTAATACATAATGGTCCCACGGTTGCATGCGTATGCTATATTGTTGAATTTTACGGTTGCATGCATGTGCTAGGTATTGTTGAATTTTCTCGGTAATTTGGCTATATCATCAATATTATGGTTGAAATTTGTTCATTTATAAAGCAACAATGTCAATGAGTATTTTTCTCATGTTTGATTCTTTTTACAGTAATGTTCAACCAAAATCCCTTCACACGAACTGTAGCAACTCCTAAGTGCAACCCGTATAAAACGTTACAGAATTATTGATCATCATGATTATACTTAGAGATTGTAATAAAAAACAAATATCATCCATTGTAATAATATATTAACTTTATAAATAATATAGTTTATATTGATTTCCATACACATTCTTTTTATACTACTTACAATGGTAGAGAGCTTAATACATGATAATGTAAAAATCTAGATAAATCTCATTGGATAGTATATATGGCACCCCATCAGGTCTTGGTCTTGTAAATGCATCAACCTCCTAGGAGTTATTCCATGTTGTTGACCACCTATGTGCATCCACACATAATCATACATTCGACAAATCATAAATGGTTGGGTTTAATAATACATGACAATATATAAATAACTATAAATCTAAAAGTATATTGTAAAGCTTTACTTATGCTCAGATTCAAGGATGTATTTTAATATTCCTTAATCGTTATATGACTTGTAGGTAGGACCATCTACACCTGGAACTAATGTGTCCTCGGTTGGAGAATAGGGATGGCAAAGAAGACAACTGAAATAAAAAATTTGTCCTTATTTCTTGCTAGAAGATCGCGTCAACAATGATGTGTCTAGAAAAGAAGGGTATTAAGAGATATACCTGATCCTGGAACAAGTTCAACGACTACTTTAATATGGTGATTCTCACTCTTAACAAGAGGCACATGGACAATTGGTGACAACATACTGATGCAACACTTGTTGTCCTCCTACCGTGGTGGCAACTGAAAAAACACTAGAGAGGGGGGTAAATAGGGTTTTATAATAATTTAAAAAATAATTCAACCAAACAACCACAAAAATGTTGTAGAAGGAGACAAGACGTTTAGAGTGGTTCCACCCTTAGCAAAAACTAATGGAGTCAGTCCACTACCCAATTGTTTCCAATTGGGATTTTGAAAGTATTTGAATTTTATTACCTCACAAGGATGTTACATAAAATTACAAACACCTTCTCAACCCTTTGGACAACCTTCACCCCGAAGTCGTCTCACCAACCTTGAAGCAGCCTTCACTTGAAGTAACTTCAAGCTCCCCCTTGAAGTAGCTTTCCGTTGAGACCTTCTAGAAGTAGTCCAAAGTCACGCCGAGCTACCTTCACCACCGAAGAAGCTCCTATAGCCTCCTTCCCGTAGCCTCCAACCTAGGAGTAGCAAAGGAGAACAAAATACAATAGAAGGAACAAGATTGGAAGAAAGAAACAATGTTACCAATTAAGTACAACGCTTTGATCCTATATCAAGTGTATTGATCTCCTATCCACTGTGGATGAATGTGGTAGTTTGGTGGCTAGGAGATACTAAGCTATAGAACACTAATGTAGAACATATTGCAAGTGTAGCTCAACTTGTTGCTCACAAAGATTGAATCTCAAGTGTAATTGTATGCACAAGTGATGCTTTGGGTGTCCTATAGCTTATCCTATTTATAGGAGTGGTTTGCTAATACTTGGGGGCATTCTAGACACCTTCTAGGATGTTCTTAGTGCTCAACTAGTCGTTAGATATCTACTAATTGCATTTGTAACAGCTAGTTAATTAATTCTAAAAAGTGCAGACAGAACCTTTCTCGGTCGAGAAATTTGTCGACCGAGTGTCTCTCGGTCGAGAACTTCGTCGACTAAGGGTAAGTCTGGAGTAAGTGTATTGCAACGTTCAACTCAACTCTCAACTACTTTTTCTTACTATGTCTAAAGGCTATAGAACCAGCTCAAAGAATAGACTCAGGTGATTCTCGGTCTAGAAGATGTTCGATCGAGAGTGTCTCGGTCAAGAAGTTGTTCGACCGAGAGAGCCCCTATTTTAGTGTATCTAGACATGTACTAAGTGTATGTATCTAAGTGCTTTTGTGATGCTATCATATGAGATGACCTATCTAAGTGTTGTGTGTAGATAGGGAAGATCTAACCGCTTGATTTACATGATATCTAAGTACTTGTATAAGTTTTTATATTTGATTACAATCATGAAAATAAAGAAATTTTAGCATATCGATCTTCCAAAGTCTTTTGCTATCCACCACCTTATATGATTGTCCTTGAAACACTCAAATAGCAAGTTAAAACCACAAGAAAGAAATGTTTGTCATAATCAAAACAAAGAGATTATAATAATATCCAATTTAGCCAACAATCTCCCCTTTTTGAAGATGACAAATATTTCCAAAATATAAATCAAGGAAATATAAATCATATGAGTTTCATACCTGAAGTTTACCTTTTGCAGCCATTCTCTTGTTTGTGAATTGTGTGCAAGTGTGTGCTGGCCGAGAGATTATGAAACTCATTTTACTTTATGTTATTTATTTTATATTATTTCTCCCCCTTTGGCATTTCAAAAAGATAAGCAAGATAATCATGAATTTTATTACTCCCCCTTAATTTGATAATTTGATGCTCAATTTTTAAAACAAGGGTAATCAACATAAATTAATGCAAACCACTTATTTTTATGTCAAATTTAGCCACAATTTGTTTCTCAATCATTTGCAAAGGATGTTAAGCCTTGAAATGATATGAGATCATTTTAGGTTCATGGCATATGTGTTTTGATTTCTCATCCATTTTATAAGGGATGTTAAGCCCTAAAAATGATATGAGATTTTCCTTATGGCATAGTAGGTTCAAGAAATATATCTCTAATCAATAATAAGGGATGTTAAGCCCATATTGATATAGAGAGTCCATTTTAGATCAAGATAATTCAATAATCCTAAGGTCATAGCTAGTTTTTAAAGTTTGATTTGATCAAGATTTATCATAATGTTTATAAAGTTTTGTGAGCTTCCCCTTAATCTAATAATCAAGATAATTTAAAAATTCTAAGGTCATAATAAGCATTATAGTTTGATTATAATAAGTTAAACTTTTATGAGAGCTTTACACTAAAATCTTGTTTTTAATATGATGAACAAATTTCAGATCAATATACTAAGATTGAGTGCAAAGAAATGATTTACAATTAAGCATTTTGTCAAGCTTATTTTAGGTCAACCTTGACTTCGACCTGGGCTCCCCTCGGTTGATCTTTATTTCGACCGAGAGGCAATTTTTGCATATTTTCAGTTTAAGCATTCACAATGATCCACTTGATCGAATATAAAACCTTTATGTATCTTAAATAGGTGGATATCAATTGAAAATTTTGTACCTTAAAATCAGATTTGATTCTTATAGTATTTAATGACTTGAAGCAAGATCTTTAATTCATATGAGTTATAACATTTTTGCTCTTAGAACCCATAATTAGATAAAACATTAATATTCTTGTTCTAAGAAAGATATTAAAGTCAAACAATTTTGCTTACCTTTTTCTTCATTGAAGATTTCATATGCAAAACATAAACTTGAAGTCCATAGTGAAAATATTCATGCATCACAAAGATGATATCCTTTTCCATAAGCTAAGCACAAGATAATCATTAACTAATATGTCAAGATGCATTTGTGCCATAGAGATTTTCCTTAATGCAATAATGGCATTTTCAATTATAGCATCATCTATATATGAAATGAGATGAATCACTATAATCATTTTAATGATAAGAGTTATTCATTCAATTTCATAAGTATAATTTCAAAGCACATGGTTTATTTATAGACATAGACCAGGGATTATTTTAAACAAACCATGTGAAATATGAAACACAGTTAAAGCATATCCATTATTTCTTTGATTAAGTTTTCTCAAATCAACATGCTTTTTGTATTTAAGATAGGCAAAGTAGGCAATCATGGTTCATTAATTCTCAGATTTAAAGCAAACCATGCTTAATAGACTTTTTCAAAAATATGAATTTTCAATTAGTGATTTTAAGAAAGCATGTCTAATATTGATTTGCATATAGTAATTTTGCAATATGTTTAATAAGAATGTTATATTCATAATAAAAATATATCTTCATTCAACAAATCATGATGCAAAGGATCAATATGTCTTTATTTAAAAGATGGTCTCCAAGAATTGTGATTCATTCTCAATTAGATCAATTTTTCATTATTGTGGAATTGATAGAAAATTGAAAATAGTTAAATAGGTTTTCCAGAACCTTGATCGGTCGAATACTTTCTCGACCGATTTATTTCCAGTCAAAGTTCTTTTCGATCGAGTGAGTTGATGTTTATCAGTTAAAACAATGTCAGGTTCGGTCCATAAATCTTCGATCAGACATTTACTCAGTCGGATTCTTTTTCGACCGACATGGTTACTATTTTTATCTAGATTTTTACAAGTTGATTACAGGTTGCACCAACTTTAGATTTGGTCCACAAATTTTTGACCGACTAATATCTCGATTGAAAAATTTTTCGACTGAATGAGTTACTGATTTGCCAGTTGTTTCAGGTTCAATACAGTGCCTCTGTTGGTCAAATATTTTCTCAACTGACTTACTTTCGGTCAAAGTGTTTCTCGACCGAGAGTGTTTCTGCAGATTTATTCAGCAATTTGTTTGTTCAAGTTATGGGTTAATTTGATTATTTTGTTGTTTCTTTATGTTTAGTTGAGATAAGACATAAAGATAGTCAAATTAGAGTCTTTGGTCATGTGTCAACTTAATTTTATTCATATTCATTTAGTTTGGGGTTTTTTGAACCCATACCAACTCAACATCCTTTTTCTTATAAGGACATGAAAAAGAATAGTGTCCAAGATGCAAGTAATAGTGACAACAAATGAAATCAATTTCATTTCTCCTTCTAGGATTTTTGAGTTAAGTTGTTCTTGGGTACATACTTGATCTTGGTCTTGGGTTCTTGTGTTCTCCTACGTTTAGGTTGATAGGATTTTTCTTTTGGAACATATCCTAAACCTTTCCTTTCAATATGACCTAAAGAATTTTTTAGGATCATATCAAGAACATCATTATTTCTCAAGCTACTAATTTCCTTTTGTAACTTAGCAATATCAACCATTCTCTTCTTAACATTTAAATTTGCTTGCTCTAGATTAGACAACAAACTATCTCTTTCTTTCATAATAGCATCATAATCTAAATGAGTACACAAAATAGGTTGAGTTTGAAGATCATTCAATTTTGTAAGGAGTTCAACCTTTTCTTGAGAAAGAATATCATAGTTTGTTTCTAGAGTAAGCAACTTTATATTGCAATCATTGAGAGATGATTTCAAGGTAGAATTTTTAGAAGTAATAATTTCCTTTTCAAAAGCAAGATCATTTAGTTGAGCATACAAATCCTCATTAGTTTTAGTAACTCTTTTTAGTCTCTTTTTACAATCAATATATTTGTCATGCATTTCTTGGAGACTAACAATTAAATCTTCTTTTGACAAATCAAAAAGACTTACCTCTTGTTATTCTTCATTTCTAGTAGTAATGAAGCATTGTACCTCTTTATGAACCTCTACTTTCTTTAACTTCCTTGGGAAGCTAAGTGTTGTGTGTCCTATTCCTAAACACCAGCTACAGCTTGTTGAAGGTTGGTCCAAGTTTCTCCTTTGCTTGAGGTTGTAGATACCACCACCCTCCATCTTCAAGACTCAATCAGATCTCCTTGAAGCCTGCTCTGATACCAATTGAAAAAACACTAGAGGGGGGTGAATAGGGTTTTATAATAATTTAAAAAATAATTCAACCAAGCAACCACAAAAATGTTGTAGAAGGAGACAAGGCATTTAGAGTGGTTACACCCTTAGCAAAAACTAAGGGAGTCAGTCCACTACTCAATTGTTTCCAATTGGGATTTTGAAAGTATTTGAATTTTATTACCTCACAATGATGTTATATAAAATTACAAACACCTTCTCAACCCTTTGGACAACCTTCACCCCGGAGTTGTCTCACCAACCTTGAAGCAGCCTTCACTTGAAGTAACTTCAAGCTCCCCCTTGAAGTAGCCTTCCTCCTTGAAGTAGCTTTCCGTTGAAACCTTCTAGAAGTAGTCTAAAGTCATGCCGAGCTACCTTCACCACCGAAGAAGCTCCTACAACCTCCTTCCCGTAGCCTCTGACCTAGGAGTAGAAAAGGAGAATAAAATACAATAGAAGGAACAAGATTGGAAGAAAGAAACAATGTTACCAATTAAGTACAACGCTTTGATCCTATATCAAGAGTGTTGATCTCCTATCCACTGTGGATGAACGTGGTAGTGTGGTGGCTAGGAGATACTAAGCTATAGAACACTAATGTAGAACAGATTGCAAGTGTAGCTCAGCTTGTTGCTCATAAAGATTGAATCTCAAGTGTAATTGTATGCACAAGTGATGCTTTGGGTGTCCTATAGCTTGTCCTATTTATAGGAGTGGTTTGCTAATACTTGGGGACATTTTAGACACCTTCTAGGATGTTCTTAGTTCTTAACTAGCCGTTAGATATCCACTAATTGCATTTGTAACAACTAGTTAATTAATTCTGAAAAGTGTAGACAGAACCATTCTCGGTCGAGAAATTTGTTGACCGAGTGTCTCTCAGTCGAGAACTTCTTCGACTGAGGGTAAGTATGGAGTAAGTGTATTGTAATGTTCAACTCAACTCCCAACTACTTTTTCTTACTTAGTCTAACGGCTATAGAACCAGCTCGAAGAATAGACTCAGGTGATTCTCGGTCGAGAAGATGTTCGATCGAGAGTGTCTCGGTCTAGAAGTTGTTCGGCCGAGAGAGCCCCTGTTTTAGTGTATCTTGACATGTACTAAGTGTTGGGTTTTAGGGGAGGCAGAGAAGGCAGTGGAAACAAAAAATTTCTCCCCAAAACCCGGAACAAGGAAACGCGTCAACGTCTATATAATAGGAAAGGGATGGTTTTTGGAATCATACCTTATCCCGAGGCTTGCTCAGCGACAATACCTCGCGGCTTGCGCGGTCTTCACCTCCGGTCTTGGACGGTGTCTGTGCAGCTCCTGGTCGCACTAGGACTGACAAATCCACCTCTCCCTGGGACTGTCGGGGTTGACAGTTGTCCTTCTGAGCGGTAGAAACCTCCCGCCTCTGAAGTAGTCCACACGGACCACCTGGAACTCCACACTCCTTATCCCACAAGGAGTTGGAAGGAGTGACCGGCCTAAATTGCGCGTCCTAAAATTGGAGGCGCATTTGAGGTAGTCGAGCCTTGACATTTATAACCCGAATCCTTCTAGGCCCCCGCAACTTTGTTTACGGGGTCGAAGTAGTCATACGGGGTCGAACATAGGGACAAGGTGGGTCGTGTTGACGACTCTGAATCGACACTCTACACTCCGGTGGGTATAAAGAGATATTAAAGTTCCCCGAAGGGGAACAACAAGCTGTCATGATTAAATCAAAGAAAACTATCCCCAACTGGAGTTACAAGAAAGATTAAGATTTTGTCATTTAGCAGTTTTTAGGAATTTTCATGCAACAGAAAATAGAAAGATAAACTGCAGTTAAGGCGTAATGCAAGGGATAAGACTTCAGTAAGACAAACGGTAGCAGTAACACCCTGCACCCCTCCTCTCAGAGCGGGTGCCTCTAACCAAGGTTCAACACCCCTCTCGAGGTTGCTGGACTCAAGTTAGAGTGGAATGATACTAAAACAACTCCGTTCCGGGCACTCTCGTACTCCAGAACCGGACCAAACACTAGAGCCACAACCCAACTCTCGAAGTAGTTGCGACGGGAAAGACGATTCGGTAGCTAAGCGAAACGCGATCCAAAACATGCAAGCTAGAGTTCAGATATCCAACACAGCAGTTACCCAATCATAAGGCACCAAGCATTAAACAAATATCAGTTAAGCATTTCTATTTCCATAAGCAATAAGGGTCTTAATACAATGCATAAGCTAAGAATTTAAATAACAGAATTAAAGATAGATGTCGCCTTCTTGATGTAGAAGAATGACAGACTACTGTAGCTCTCCTGCCCGATACCGGTCAGGAGCCGAGCCCGATACGGCAGTGTCGGGCGGCACCCCCTCTCGGGCAGCGCCGACTGACGACTGACTGTATCGCTCAAGGACCCTGTCCGATACGCTCATGTCGGGCGGCGCACCCTCTCGGGCGGCACGCATGACGGGCGGAGCGTATCGGGTTCGATATCGTGTCGGGCAAAGAGCTACGAGTCTACTGTCGGGCACTCGTGTCGCTCATCTTCGTTGGCCGATATCGGCCCGCAGTGTCGCCCAGGACAACACTAGGTGAACCATCCCTTCCCTCTCGGGATGAGGGAAAGCTCACCTAGTGTCGCCCGCCACAAGCACTGGGGCGCGATATTCTTGCTCTCACAGCTTCCTTCGAAGGTGGCTCCCGAACTTCCGAACTGTCTTGTCCGAATTCTCTCGACTTGTCTGACCTATCCGACTCGTCTTTTCGGCTTCCTGTAGCTGCTATTTATACCGGCGGTTGAAGGAGTTATGGTGCTGGAAACACCACGTAGCTCCCTTATACGCCGGTCGATGGATGTGGACGGCCGATACAGGTATGTCTCGGCGCGAGGCACTGGCTATCGGTCACGTGGCTGGCGGCACGCCTGCCGGTGGGTGGCTGTGTCGCCCGACGAGTTTGGTCGTCGATGCGGCTTTGGCTCCCTGTCGGGTAGATGGTATGTCGGCCGACACGTCCTTCTTGCGCGGCGCCCTTCTCCGCCGATCATTCTCGTGTTGCCCAGCCCCTGTCGGGCTGGGTTGTATCGCGCGTCAGGAAGGTTGAGACGGGCTTAGACTTATTGTGGGCCGGAATCGGCCTCATTGCACAAAAACGAGGAAAACTCTGTAGAAGATAGGAAAAATTGGAATAAGAGCGTTGCTTGGCCAATTATTGCGAAAATGCTAATAAAATAGAGGAAAATAGCAGAAAATGGTAGTTTTGATAACAGAATAAAGGGCAAAAACGTCACAAAATTTGGTGTTATCAACTCCCCCAAACTTAGCTTTTTGATTGTCCTCAATCAATATTTAAACTAAACTTTGTGTTGCTTCTTCTTGCACAGCAAAACTTTAAGGCTAAAGGGTAGCACAAGATTTGCGATGTCTTGGAGGTAATGCTGTCTTAATGCGAACAAAAGACCTTGCCCTACTTGCCTTATTATTTAAGTAAAGTTTTTCTTCTCCACAGCTTCAGCGAGACTTTGGTGTATGATTCCGAAGTTAGCTTCCACACCAAACAGCTTTATTTTAGGGACAGAAAGTTGTGTATAGGGTAGGCTAAGGCTTTTTGGGTTTTTCTTCTTGTTTCCCATCAGTCCGTCCAGGTAAGGGTCCGTTAACGGGCAAGTGGTCCCTGCAGTCCAAGCCAGTTGGCTTTAGAGCAGTGATTTCACATCCTACGTACCACTGCCCCGGATCTACCATGCCTAAAGATGAGTACTTTTAGAAAACAAGTGTGTATATATGTATATATATTTTTTTCTTTTCTTTTATTGGGCACAACTCTCATGCTTTTATTCACGCTCATAAGGCTACTTTCTCTTTTTGGGATTTTTGCTGGGTAAGGGAAAACAAAAGAGATATCTGCTGTTTGGGCAGATTTTTCCTTCTCCATACTCGTCTCTTAGCTGTTTGCGAGATTATTATTTTTCGAAAATTTTTGGATGGCAAGGCACAATCTTTTGTTTGTTTGAGACAACATTATCAGAAAGATATGACAGAACTTGTAACTTGTTAAATATACAGAAAGTAAACTTTGCAAGAAGTCACAACAAGTTTTTATTATAACAGCAACTTTGTACATATGCCTAGGGACAGAAATTTGCAAAGGAAAGATTTTTGAAAATTAAAAATTTATATATATATGGCATGCGTGCGTAGATCAAATATACAGGAAGATATAAGAGCACATCAGGTAAAAGAGAGAGAATATCGTAGAGAGCTTGAAATGTTAAAAGAAAATTTATACCCCCCTCACTGGCATAAGGGTACCCCCCAAACTTACTCCATACTCTGTCCTAGAGTAGAGAAGAAAGCAAAAGTGAGGTAAAGTTTAGCCAGTGAGGGTTAGCTCACTGATGTGCTGCAAAATGCTCCTACGAAGTTGCAGCATGCCATTGGGAGGTTGTCTAGTGGGTTCGCTTTGGCTATGCAACGGTTGAGTTTGAGCGTAACCCTCAAAATTCACTTCTGACCCGCCCTTTCTTCACATCTCCGTTGTAAACATAAACAAAAGGACTGATTATCAGTTCCTAGTTTAGTTCCCAGGAGTGTGTAGTCAGGGTGGGCCCTCTCCCTTAAGAGGACGGAACTGAGGTGCCTCGAACTTGTTCGGAGGCCTTGGTTGCCGCACTCTTGCTTTCTCTGGAGATGGTCCCAAGCCACCCCAAAGACAGGCTGATAACTAGGTGACTCACTATTGGAGCTACCAAATCAAGAAAAATCTCCCCTTTCATTGTTGTTGCCACTTCTGCCCGACTGTTGTTACTGTTTCCCGCGCCGTGCTTGTTGGCGCGGCCGGTGGTTTGCTCCATACGAGCCATACCTGTTATTCAAAATTAAAATTTATTCATCCGTTAGGCAAGAAAGATGAAAAGAAAGAAAAAAAAACTTATTAAAACTGGGCGATAAGTGATCGGATGACACGATGTTGTCGCGCAATATGACTCGACGCCCGACACAGGTGTGATGGGCGATTCGAGGTCACATGAAGCAAAAACCTGACATCGCCGTGAGAAGCATGATGCCCGATAGGATACATCGGGAAAACGCTATCGACCGGCGTTACGCGCGAAAGCATGTCGGGCGATAGAAAATCTGCAGGTCATGTAAACCCGATAAGCGGCTCGGTAAAAGATACTGGCGTCGGGCGACAGGGTTATCGGCCGATAAACGTGTCGGTCTACAACCCTATCGGGCGACAAGCCATGTCGTTTGGTAAGAAAACAACAAGCCGACCGATACGCTTCGCACGATACAAAACCTGTGCCGGGCGAAAGAAAACGTGTCGGGCAAAAGGTGTGTCGGGCTATACCCTTGCTCTCAGGAGTCATCGCCCGTTACCAGGGCGAAGGCAAGATGGCCGACACACGAGCAAAAGGGAGGATCACTGCATGCGTTCCAGGTGGCAAAAAGGAGAAAAAGATAGCCCGACACGAAGAAACCTCCACGCTATCTATAGAGAACCCAGCTGGGGGTAAAACGGGCAAAACATGGCGCGTGTCGGGCGTTTTAGTCACGCCATTCCCGAGACGCGCAGTCCCATCAGGCAGTCCAAGGGTCATCCGCTGCCCTTGCGACGCCCGGGGCGAGGCTGCCCGATACAAGCGGTTCTGCGCCCAGCTGGTCGACACGGTAGAAAAGTGGGCGGTCAAAAGGCCAAAACTAAACTTGGGTGAAGTAAAAGGCCATTGCAGGGTAAAACATCATTGGTATAGAGAAGGATCTCCTACCTCAGATGATATTACTCCTCAATGCTCCGCAAAACACAGCGGTGGCCCATAAAACAAAAAACCAGCGGTCAACACACGTGCGCATGCACTGACTCGGGCCTTATTACAGTCCATAATGTTTGTTTTTATAAAGAAAAGAAATGTATCCTAATCTATGACTCGGGCTGCCTCCCGAGGAGCGCTGAAGTTTCCGTCGCCAGCTCGACCGATGTAGGCTCTTCGGTTGTACCCACATCCAACAAGTCAATCTCTGCTTTCCTGACAAACGCTTCATCTTCATAAAACCTTTTCACTCTGTGCCCGTTCACCTTGAAGATCTTAGTCGGGTCATCCTTGTCGCGGAGCTCCATCATTCCTGATGGGTATATCTTTGACACAGAAAATGGTCCCGACCATCTTGTCTGTAATTTCCCAGGAAAAAGACGGATGGAGGACTTGAATAACAAGACCTTATCCCCTTCGCTCACATCCTTTCTCCTAAGGTGGGCATCATGCCACATTTTTGTTCTTTCCTTGTAGATTTTTGCATTCTCGTAGGTGTGAATCCTCAGCTCTTCGAGCTCTTGAAGCTGCAAAAACCTCTTTTCTCCTGCTTTGTCTAGGTCCATATTTAGGAACTTGATCGCCCAAAGGGCCTTGTGTTCTAGTTCCAAAGGCAGATGGCAGGATTTTCCGTATATAAGACGGTAGCGGGTGGTTCCAATGGGCGTCTTGTAAGCAGTACGGTAGGCCCATAATGCGTCGTCAAGTTTCATAGACCAGTCTTTTCGCGTGCGGCTGACAGTCTTTTCTAAGATCTGCTTGATCTGTCTGTTTGAGACCTCTACCTGCCCCGACGTCTGTGGGTGGTAGGGCGTAGCGATCTTATGTTTTACTCCATACTTACGTAGGAGCGCTTCGAACTGCCTTTCTCCGAAGTGCGACCCGCCGTCACTTATTACGGTGCACGGTACACCGAAATGGGGAAAGATGGTCTTCTCAAAAAGCTTGATAACCGACTTGGCGTCGCATGTTTGGGTGGCTACCGCCTCTACCCACTTCGATACATAATCTACTGCCACTAGTATGTATTGATACCCTTGGGATGGGGGAAACGGCCCCATGTAATCAATCCCCCATACGTCAAATATTTCCACTTCGATCCAGCTTGCCATTGGCATTTCATTCCTCTGCCCTATATTTCCCATTGACTGGCACTCTTTGCAAACCTTTACAAATCGTGCAACATCTTTAAATAAGGAGGGCCAGTAGAAACCTGATTGTAGCACTTTCGCCGCTGTTCTTTCACTACCCAGGTGTCCACCATAGGGGGAGGCGTGGCATCCTTTCAGGATATCAGCGATTTCTTCTTCCGGGATGCACCTCCTGTACAAGTTGTCTGCGCATCTTCTGAACAGGAGAGGATCATCCCAGTAATAATTCTTGGCATCCGCGAATAGCTTCTTCTTTTGATTGTAGGTGATGTCAGGAGGCAGCTCTCCACAAGAAAGGAAATTGCAGATGTCTGCAAACCAGGGCAAATCTTCTTCTTGAGCTTCAGCCATCATAAGAGCTTCATCGGCAAAGTCGTCGTCGATTTGTGGCCCTCTCTGTCTCTCAGCCACTATCCTCGATAGGTGGTCTGTGACCACATTTTCCGCGCCCTTCTTGTCGATAATTTCATGATCGAACTCTTGGAGCAACAAGGCCCATCTCAACAATCTGGGCTTTGCGTCTTTCTTTTGCATTAAGTATTTTATTTCCCCATGATCTGTGTATACTTTGACCTTGGATCCAACGAGATACGACCTGAACTTGTCAAACGCGAAGACGATCGCGAGCATCTCCTTCTCGGTGGTTGTGTAGTTTACCTGTGCTTCGTCCAACGTGCGACTAGTGTAGCAAATCACATGGTGCTTTTTATCTTTCTTTTGCCCCAGGACTGCTCCAACTGCGTAGTCGCTAGCGTCGCACATTAGCTCAAAGGGTAAACCCCAATCTGGCGCTTGAAGGATAGGTGGTGATACTAAAACATTTTTCAGGGCCTGAAAAGCACTGAGACAATCGTTAGAGAAAACAAATTCAGCATCTTTTACCAGAAGATTGGACAATGGTTTGGAAATCTTTGAGAAGTCCTTGATGAATCTTCGGTAATATCCGGCGTGCCCGAGGAAGCTTCTTATCCCCGTGATAGATTTTGGTGGAGGAAGCTTAGATATAGCTTCGAATTTGCTGGTATCCACCTCGATCCCACGCCTTGAGATCTTATGCCCTAGAACGATGCCCTCCCGCACCATGAAATGACATTTTTCCCAGTTCAGGACCAGGCTGTTTTCCTCGCACCTTTGAAGTACTAATGACAGATTCTTCAGACAGCTATCGAAGTTCTTTCCATAGATGGAGAAATCGTCCATGAAAACTTCCACGATGTCTTCTAGAAAATCTGAGAACATTGATATCATGCATCTTTGAAAGGTGGCGGGGGCGTTGCAGAGTCCGAAGGCATCCTTCTAAAGGCATAAGTGCCGTAAAGGCAGGTGAACGTCGTTTTCTCCTGGTCGTCGGGTAAGATGGGTACCTGGTAAAATCCTGAAAAGCCATCAAGAAAACAAAAATAATCGTGATGCGCTAATCTTTCAAGAACTTGGTCAATAAAAGGTAGCGGAAAATGATCCTTTTTTGTATCCTGATTTAGCTTTCGGTAATCAATGCACATTCGCCAACCGGTGACGGTCCTTACCGCCACCTCGTCACCCTTCTCACCCTTAACCACAGTCATTCCGCCTTTCTTGGGTACTACGTGGATCAGGCTTACCCAATTGCTGTCGCTAATTGGGTAAATGATCCCCGCGTCCCTAAGCTTTATTACCTCTTTCTTGACGACCTCCTTGAGCATCTGATTCAGCTTCCTCTGGGGTTGGGCCAGAGGCTTGGCAGACTCATCCAAGTTGATGCGATGCATGCAAAGGGCGGGGCTAAGGCCTTTGATATCATCTACGGAATATCCTATAGCCCCCCTGTGGAGTCTTAACTCCTCAAGGACCCGGTCTAGCTGATTGCTTGAAAGATCGGCGTTTACGATGACTGGGTTCCTCTGTTCTTCATCTAAAAATTCGTACTTCAGTCCTTCAGGCAACACTCTTAAATCCAGCTTTGCTCGGGGTGTCTCCTCCCGAGGTTCTCCCTCAAGGGAGGCATACTTTGCAGAGTTCACCTCCTCCTCTTCTTCTTGCAGGTCTTTGTCAGAAAGGTTGAAAAGGTCGAGATGCCTCACGACCTCAGGATCTTCGAGGTCGGGATCCTGACAGCTTATTTCCCTTGCGAGGGGGTCCACTGTCCGGATATCCTCCTCTATTTCCTCCCAGAATTTATTGTAACTATCCGCAAAACAGGCCGATTCAGACAGGGATGGACCTCTCATGATCTCCTTCATCTTGAAGTCCATGTGGTTGTTTCCAACCCTCAAGGTGATTATCCCTTCAGAGACATCAATCAGCGCCCTCCCTGTTTCCAAGAAAGGGCGTCCAAAGATGATCGGACATCTGGGATCTTCAGCTGTGTCGATGACGACGATGTCGCAGGGAATGAAGAAATCACCGACCCTAATCGGCACATCTTTGACAATGCCAACAGGTCTTTTGAAGGAGTGATCCGCCAGTTCAATCCACATATTGGTTCGAACCATGTCGGTCAAACCCATCCTTTGCGTGAAACTTAAGGGCGTGAGGCTGATGCTTGCTCCCAAGTCCACTAGACCCTTCCGCTCGACATTGTCCCCGATGGCGAATGGGATTGTGAAAGCTCCGGGATCCCTTCTCTTAGTTGGCAAGCTGGGCTTTACGAAGGCAGAGGAAGTAGAGGCTAGGTACACTGTCTCTATCCTTCCTCCCCTTCTTTTCTTCATTATTAGATCTTTGAGAAACTTGGCGTATGTGGGCATCTCCAACAAAGCGTCAAGGAAGGGGACTTCAAGATGCAGCTTCCTGATCGAGTCCATGAACCTTTCGTGCCGCTTTTTCAGATTTGCCTTGATCAGCTTGTACGGGAACGGTATCCTGGGAGCATAAGGATTCCTCCCACCAGATGGCTCATCGGACGGTCTCGGCGCAGGCTCTTGAGCTTCTGCAGGCCTACCTCCGCCTCCTGCTGGAATAGCATCCTTGGGCCCTTGCTCAGGTTCCGGTGGGGCTTCATCAGCGCGCTCTACCGTCTTTCCTGATCTAAGCACTGCCATTACTGCAGTTTCAGGGTGAGGGAGCATTTTTCCTACAGGGTTCTTCATCAGAGCAGCCATCTGAGACAGCCGTTGATCAACCTCCCATTGGCGCATCTGCAGACTCGCCATCTGGGGTCGCATGGAATTTAGAGATCCAGGGTTGGTAAACGTCCCCTGTACCAACTGGTTGATAATGGTGTCCTGTCTTTTTATGTAGGCGGAAAGCTGACCAACCCAATTAGGCCGGGTCGCCCTCTCGCTTTGGCTCTGACATTCGCCCTCAGAAAGGGGTTGCTCGCAATGAGGCATGGTATCAAGGCTCGGTGGAGCAGGTTACAGCTTTACAGGGTACCTGAAATATCACGAGAAATCAAGTTAGAACACAGAGTTATTTGGTTCCGGCAAAGAATAATGCTTAAAGAAAAAGAAAAAGAAAAAGAGGTGTTGTCAAGCCTATTTCTAAGCTTGAGGCACGGGAGTGTAGTTAGTGGCTTCGGATTCGTCAACAGTGCCATTTGCCTTGTCCCCGGCAACGGCGCCAGAAAGTTGACCGGCCTAAATCGCGCGTCCTAAAATTGGAGGCGCATTTGAGGTAGTCGAGCCTTCACATTTATAACCCGAATCCTTCTAGGCCCCCGCAACTTTGTTTACGGGGTCGAAGTAGTCATACGGGGTCGAACACAGGGACAAGGTGGGTCGTGTTGACGACTCTGAATCGACACTCTACACTCCGGTGGGTATAAAGAGATATTAAAGTTCCCCGAAGGGGAACAACAAGCTGTCACGATTAAATCAAAGAAAACTATCCCCAACTGGAGTTACAAGAAAGATTAAGATTTTGTCATTTAGCAGTTTTTAGGAATTTTCATGCAACAAAAAATAGAAAGATAAACTGCAGTTAAGGTGTAATGCAAGGGATAAGACTTCAGTAAGACAAGCGGTAGCAGTAACACCCTGCACCCCTCCTCTCAGAGCAGGTGCCTCTAACCAAGCTTCAACAACCCTCTCGAGGTTGCTGGACTCAAGTTAGAGTGGAATGATACTAAAACAACTCCGTTCCGGGCACTCTCGTACTCCAGAACCGGACCAAACACTAGAGCCACAACCCAACTCTCGAAGTAGTTGTGACGGGAAACTCAGTAGCTAAGAGAAACGCGATCCAAAACATGCAAGCTAGAGTTCAGATATCCAACACATCAGTTACCCAATCATAAGGCACCAAGCATTAAACAAATAGCAGTTAAACATTTCTATTTCCATAAGCAATAAGGGTCTTAATACAATGCATAAGCTAAGAATTTAAATAACAGAATTAAAGATAGATGTCGCCTTCTTGATGTAGAAGAACGACAGACTACTGTAGCTCTCCTGCCCGATACCGGTCAGGAGCCGAGCCCGATACGGCAGTGTCGGGCAGCACCCCCTCTCGGGCAGCGCCGACTGACGAATGACTGTATCGCTCAAGGACCCTGGCCGATACGCTCATGTCGGGCGGCGCACCCTTTCGGGCGGCACGCATGATGGGCGGAGCGTATCGGGTTCGATACCATGTCGGGCAAAGAGCTACGAGTCTACTGTCGGGCACTCGTGTCGCTCATCTTCACTGGCCGATATCGGCCCGCAGTGTCACCCGGGACAACACTAGGTGAACCATCCCTTCCCTCTCGGGATGAGGGAAAGCTCACCTAGTGTCGCCCGACACAAGCACTGGGGCGCGATACTCTTGCTCTCACAGCTTCCTTCAAAGGTGGCTCCCGAACTTCCGAACTGTCTTGTCCAAATTCTCTCGACTTTTCCGACCTATCCGACTCATCTTTTCGGCTTCCTGTAGCTGCTATTTATACCGGCGGTTAAAGGATGGTGCTGGAAACGCCACGTAGCTCCCTTATACGCCGGTCGATGGATGTGGACGGCCGATACAGGTATGTCTCGGCGCGAGGCGCTGGCTATCGGTCACGTGGCTGGCGGCACGCCTGACGGTGGGTGGCTGTGTCGCCCGATGAGTTTGGTCGTCGATGTGGCTTTGGCTCCCTGTCGGGTAGATGGTATGTCGGCCGACACGTCCTTCTTGCGCGGCGCCCTTCTCCGCCGATCATTCTCGTGTTGCCCAGCCCCTGTCGGGCTGGGTTGTATCGGGCGTCAGGAAGGTCGAGACGGGCTTAGACTTATTGTGGGCCGGAATCGGCCTCATTGCACAAAAACGAGGAAAACTCTGTAGAAGATAGGAAAAATTGGAATAAGAGCGTTGCTTGGCCAATTATTGCGAAAATGCTAATAAAATAGAGGAAAATAATAGAAAAGGGTAGTTTTGATAACAGAATAAAGGGCAAAAACGTCACAAAATTTGGTGTTATCAAGGAGTCACACCCTCCTATTGACGTACTAGTCGCCAACACACTCTCCTGCTGCCAGTTGCAACTGCAATTGTCCTTCCCTTGCTGCTCCTCCCTTTGCGGGTATCACTTGCTTGGGCTCTCTCTCGGTTACCAAAACCAGAGAGAACGACAACTTTATAGAGCAACTGGTTGCACTAAGTTGTACTTTGAGAAGCCCCCAATACCCCTATATATATAGGAGGGTCATGGGATAGGGTTCTCCATCCCGGGCAATATGGGACTAAAGCAGGAGTAGAAGGGTTCGAGATTTTCCACCAAAAACAACCAACTCGCAACATGAACTGATCGTTTCATTTCTAAAATGGTCGGTTGCAGATCTGAGCCAGTCGGTTGATACTCAACCGATCGGTTGGGACCCATGAGCCGGTCGGTTCACTTTCTGAACCGGTCAGTTCGTGGTCCTTACCAGTTCCTGATTGACTTTCCAACTTTTGTTTCTAATTGGTATCAAATACCAATCCTTGTTCCAATCAAATTGGGCAAGCGAAACGAAAGGAAAATTCTCACCAATCCTACTTTTCCAACTTGCCCGGTTGCAACAGTTGAACCGATCGTTTCAACACTTGAAGAAATCGTTCACCCTGTCCTCGAGCCGATCGGCTCTCAACCTGAGTTGATCGATTCACCAAGCTGAGCCGATCGGTTCATCACATGAGCCGATCGGTTGGGAGTGCAGATTGTGCAGAATCAGCCAATTGCGATTTCAATCAATCCGATACTCCAATCAATGTGTCCAACACCTTAAACATTATGACATTGAACTATCAATTGATTGAGTGTTTAATTGAACTACTAAACTCCTTTAGTAATCAATCTAAACATTTCTTGTGGACAAAACTCTCTTCCAGGTTAAATCCTATGTGTGTGACCCTGCAGGTCCATTTCACGTTGGCAGTGAAAGTCCATAACACTTACGACTTCACAAGAAAAGAGCAGTGCCTAGTCACACATCAGTGCTACCCAAGTGTTACAACAAATGTATAATTCCTTTGTCACTGATATCCCAAATGAACTCAAGGCATGGAACAGTCATCCTGTCAACGTTCATTCACTTTCTTGATCTCAGAGTAGATTGGAAGAGATATGTATGACATCAATATCACATACTAATTCACACATGTGTGTGTACACCTATTTCAATCCTACTCATCAAGTGGCCTTGGATATCAAACTCCCTCAGGAGGGACAAATACCATATCTATCACTCACCCCTCAAAAGCCCCATGTGTCAAAGCCACCCAATCATCACCTTTATAACAACCCATGTTTTAGGACTGTGTTTGATGATGTCAAAGTGTGCCCAATGACATGTGTTGAGTGTAGTGATTTCAGGTCAAAGAATCACACTCACCACCATCACTGTGAGTACTGACTGTGACTACCATGTCATGGTTCCATGTGTCAAACTCACGGTGGGTCTGTCCGATACACTTATTCTCTAACAAGTACCTATGTGTTTGGTTTGATATCTCTATATCATGACTAATGAGATTTTGTCATCAACCAACACCACAATCTAGTCTTGTGTGTCATTGCTGTCTGTCTACCTTCCACAATGACATCCGACTAGGGACATAACAAGAATGTACAAACTCTTAGCATCTGTATGATCTCATCGTTCATGTTCTCAACCTGAAAGCATACATCATTGAGTACTGTCATTCTCTAGACATTCAATCTGTTCTATCACTATCTCATATGACTAAACCAGAAAGAATTGGAAGCTTGCCTTTTATTTTTATCAAATCAATCTTAATGTATCCCAACAATCATCCCATGATTGGCTCTCAGGGCATACATACCAACAGACTCCCACTTGCACTGTGAGCCAATCACCCTTGAATCATATTCATAGTGATCTTCAAACATGTCCCACATGTTACTGTGCTCTTGTGCCAACATAGTGAGTTATGGCAACACCTTGCCAAATTCAGTATAAATTGCATGTCTCACATCTCTTCACTGTACGTCACACGTATGAGATGGAGTTGCCGTAATATGCGATCCAATACTCCTTTTCTAACCTTTAGCCACATTGCATGATCAAGGATTCCATACTTGTCATCAATGACCGGAATATCTATAAGTTCATCTCATGAACTTCCAGATCCATATAGTATCCATTACTGTTCTCTAACGCATAGATACTTGGCATTTCCTTTTAAATGGATTCATTGGAACACTTCCAATTATCAACAAACTTTCACTTTTATATATCCTATATATGTTTTGCGATTAATTTTCTGTCCTTTTTGGAAGTTCGCTTCAATGTAACTCTTTACATTAAACTCTTCCTTATCTCCATAGAACTATTACTTCACAAGTACTTATCAAGTTCTCATGGTATTCCAGTAACCCTTACTGGAAGCAGACAAACATCCACTCGTCATGTCTCACATACGAGTTAACAGGATGAGCACATCAAATTGTCATGTCCTACATACAAGATGATGAATGCATTTTGTTCTTGCCATGCAAGATAATGGGATGATTGCATACATGATAGATCCATATCTATTCTTAGTATTCCCATTCTTCATAAGAATTGGACACTTGGCCTTGGGATACTAACTCCATGTAACATGGACAAGTTTTCTCCCACTGAATCTGTGCATACTGAACCCTTCAGTATAGATTGCCAATGTATGCTTTCTCTTTTCTGGTCAAGAGGTTTTTGAGAACTATCTCTATATATTTCTATTCCTATCACATAGGAAACTTCTCTATCTTCCTTAAAGATAATTTCCACTTTTGGATTTCCATTCTAGAACATTTCCATTTCACATCAATATGTGGAATGTGAACAAGCTCCCACTAAATCACAGTTCCCTTCTTTATCTTTGACATATCAGTCAAACCCTTTGACTATATTATCAAATTAAAGATCCAATTCTGAGTTTCTTGTACTCAATCAATCACATTGATTAGTCCATTGTAACTTATAGACTTCATTTGCATTAGTGGATTCATAAACCTTATAGGTTGTGTCACGTACACATCCTTGTCTTATTCCTCATAGGAATGCGGTTTTAGTATCCATATGACAAATGTCTTAGTCATTAAGTTGCAATCAACAAGCATCATCCTTCTCAAAATGTTATCCATGTGTCTTAACACTTAAGACTCATTTGCACTTTATGCATTTCATCCAATGAGTGCTACCATCAAGGTCATACCTTATGTTTTACATGGAAGTCATTTAGGATGTAATGGTCATAAACCATAACTCAAAATTCGGTTCCTCATATTCATCTAGATGGTTGACTCATCACATGAACAACTCATCACATAGATAATTGAGGTGTATCTGTCAAGGATATAAGAACTCACAACTCCTTGTGATTCTCAATGTCCTTTATTAGTGTGGGGTATTCTTTTATTAAGAAGAATTCAATTATTTAATAATCATTCTCTAACTCCTTAGAGTATGATTACTTCTTGATTTAGACATCACTATGCCTTAATCATGAGTTCACTATGATACACTATCATATTCACTCATAAGGATCTCAAACATTTGGTCCAAGTATTTCATTCATTGATCTCATCAAGAATTAACAATTTACCAAATTTGTACTTCATCTATGATAATCTTGAACACTTCAAGATATTCATATTGGTATTTCTCTAAACACCTTTTGAAGTATTAGCATTTACTCCAATAGGTATGTAAATACATCACATGTATTATACCTAATTGGATAATCATTTTCCCACTACCATTAGTGAAGATTGATTAATCATGTACAAGATAAACAAGACATTTCCACAAAGATCATATCTTTAAGATTGAAACATAAACTTTATTAATTGCCATCATTGTCATACAGTATGCAAAATAAAGTGTTTCTATCTATTGGAAATATATGAAATAGAAGTTCTCAACTCTATTTCGTGCCCTTTAGGCTGAAATAAACTGAAAGATACTCCTATCTATGACAACAACACTTGCTCCAATGATAGGTACTTCTTTCTTGGTCATTTCACAAAGGCCATCACTTCTTTGCCGATCTTGCATATCATATATGATAGATCCATATCTTGGTATCATATACCTCAGATAAAGATGTGGTTCATTTCATGATACCTTAGGTGGAGATCTCCATCCCCTCCTTCATCTTCTTTTATTCTTCCAGATATAGAGGACAATTCCCTCATACACCCTTTCCCCATGTGCCTTGAGGCTGAAGACGGCTTGGATTGCTGGCTAGCATCAGAACACTTCTTTGCTTTGCCCTTATCCTTGCCCTTAAGAATTACCTTTCTCTTTGATCACATCAAAGATCATGGTTTGTCTTTCTTCATCTTTGCCTCTACTATCATCAACTTGTCCAACAACTCTGTCAACGCTTTTCAAAGTTGTTAATGTTGTAGTTTATCATGAATTGTATGATTTTTGCAAAATTTGCAGTAGCATACCAATAGCCAACTCTTGGCTCAGAGGGAATCATTCTTAGTTAGGTTTTCCACATGCCCAATCACATTGAGTGTGTGAATACCTTACTGGATCTCCTTCTGTCATGACATACTAGGACACTGTCTTGGAGACATCATATGTCTCATGTTGTCTCTAAAACTCATAGTTCAGAGAACACAACATCAAACACTCCTCATCAATGTCTTCCTCGGTATGCTTCCATAAGCATACTTTCAGCCATTGATGTGGTGGGATCGAGTTCATCTGGTTCTGGTGTACCTAGGACTTAGAGCTTTCACTCTACTATTGAGAACACTTCTCAATGTCCTAACCAGTCGTGGAAAAATTCCCATTTAATTTTTTGGTCTCAAAGACCGATCGCAAATAAAGTGATTTGTTGATTAACCATTTATTTTAACAAAAGGAAATATATGCAATTTTTGTCCAAAACTCTTTTTGACTTGTTTGATTGATTTGAAAAGTTCACGATAAAATTAGGCCTTTAATTAATTATCGCTCCCACTATTTTACTTCAAATTGATAGCCCTCACCATCAGTTCGGAAGATTGCAACGTATAACCTTCTAGTGGGCAAGATCCATATTTCATCAAGTCATGAGTCAGCTTTGGCTGATCGCCCACAATCTTGACTATTTAGGTAGGCCATCATGCCAATTGCATCATATGCAACTCTTGATGAATGAACATGCACAACACCTTGCCATGAACATTCCTTGCCTTTGGGCTTAGACACTCTAAGAATTACCAGTTAAGTCTAACCCAAAAGCTGACACGGTAAACATGCACCCTGCTTTGGTAAAACTTACATGTCTACCCTTCACACTTCCACAAGATAGACGGCACACCACACTTTGGCGTAACCTACGCTTGGTCGATCGAGTTTTTCATGTGTGTCGCTAATGGAAGGCATATAAGACTTAATATTTGATGCGATGATTTTGAGTCGCATTTAGAGACCTATTTCATATGTGTTTTGTGCCATAATTACTCATTTTCATGGATATTATTGCATAATTCACTTTATTTGGTCTTTGCCATCATTTTATATCAAATCCCCTTTGTTTCACTATTTTAAGCATTATTGATCATCTTATCATAAATCGTGTGGATTTACTTGGTCTTGTTGTGCAATTTCAGGAAGAACAAGTATCGGCATCCGTCGATACCATCGACGGATGTCGATACCATCGACCAAGCCACAGGTTGTCAGCCGAGAAGAGCAATACAGAGTCGATACCATCGACACCCATGTCGATGGCATCGAGATGTCTCCAGGCTGCTGGCGAGGATGAAGTCGATACCATCGACGCAAGTCGATGCCATCGACTCAAGGAGAGCTACAGCGTCGCTAAACGACAACAACCGACGCTAAAGGAGTCGATACCATCGACACCCAAGTCGATGGTATCGAGATCATGACAGGCGCTCAGAATAAAAGAAAGGAAAGCTGCCGCTAATCCACTGTGTCGATACCATCGACTCGCGTCGATGGTATCGACGCCGACAGATATGCGTTGGATTTGTTTTGATTTCGATCGGACGGCTGTTGTTATTTGACGACCTAATTAGGGACTTATACCTAATGACGGCCGCCCAGACGTGAGGATGATCTCATTTTGGATTGCATGAGTGCCGAGGAGGAGAGAAAGGAGAGCGGAGGCCGAGAAGCTCATTCCGGGTGATTCGGACGCTGCCGAAGACAATTTCCACCACCGACAGGCGGGGAAAGCTTGTGTTCTACGCCAAGGATCCACCGGTTCTTCTCCGTTCAGGGGTTTTCCCATTTATTTCACGTTTTTCTTATGAATTCCCCAATTTCTACCATGTATTCATGTAAGATGAACATGAGAGGCTAAAACCCTCAATCTTTAGGACCGGGAGTAGCCCGGGGATACATTGTATGATGATTTTATATTGATAATTCATATTTTTCTCTCATATCCGTGGTATAAATTCGTTTTCTCTATTGATATTGTTATGTTTGATCACCATAATAATAAATTAATGCCCTTAATCACTTCGACAGAAGGATTAACGGTTGAAAAGAGACGAATTCTACATTAATTAATAAAACCCTTGACAAAGGAGTTGTAAAATTAATGGTGGGAACTGAGGGACCGATCTTAATGCGCTTAGTTTAGGGGAATGATTACTATGACGATGGAATCAACCTAAATCTAAGTAGTGGATTACACCACGACAGTGGGTAATTCTCATTTCAGGCCACTACCCGGATAGAGAGAGAAGTGTGAGGAATTACATGAAATCTAATACAATGTTGACCCGCGGTGAAACCGCCATCCTAAAGATATCCTTTTAATTGATTAAATTAACCTTTAATCGATTGTTTTCTTTGTTTGATTTTTTTTTATTTTCTTTTAATTTGAACAACAAAACCCTACTTTGTTAATCGGTCTAGCTGATTGCGATTAGTTAGTAGAAGTCTCCAATAATTCACGTATCCCTGAGTTCGACTCGGGCCTCACAAGGCCTATATTACTCGACGCGTATACTTGCGTTTAAGCGCGTAGTAAAATACACGTCAAGTTTTTGGCGCCGTTGCCGGGGATACGGAGAATTATTGGCACTTTGAGTGCTAAGAGCGGCCATTCTAGGCCACATTTTTTTTTATTAATTTTAAAACAACTTCAAAAATTCCTTTATTTCTCTATAATTGTGTTGACTCGTTCAAAGCATTGTACTGAACCTCTATTTCCATATTTCAGGTGCTTTGCATGGTGCACACACGTAGTCGAGACTACGTGAATCGCACACCTGAGGTTCCATCTGCGGGACCAGAGGACGAGGGCTACTACGAGGAGGAACACCACAGTGATATACATTCTAAATCTGAGCCAGAACAAGAAGAAGTAATGGCTGAAGCACAGACAATATGGGAGAAGATCAAGGCGTCTTCTTCCTCGGCATCAAAGGGGCCTATAAAGAAACAGGGGCTAAACATACCTACATACAAGATCGACCCAGCACTGATTAATTTGGTCAAATCCAATGCATTTCACGGACTAAAAAATGAAGATCCAGTGGCACACATTAGTCAGTTTGTGGAGAACTGCGATATGGTGAAGATAGATCGATTTCCGCAGGATGTGCTCTATCTCAAGTTATTCCCGAGTTCCTTGGCTGGAGTGGCAAGAGAGTGGCTTCATAACCTCGACGATGAGTTTGTTGAATCATGGGATCACATGGTGGAGGTTTTCTTCGAGAGGTTCTTTCCTCCTGAGAAGACCAATGATATGATCCGGAAGATCCACAATTTCACCCAACAGGCGGGTGAAACCTATTCTGAGACTTGGGAGCGATTTCAAGTCATGTTGAGGAGATGTCCACATCATGGATTGGACAAGGAAACCCAAGTGAAGATCTTCTACTTTGCTCTCTCCGAGCATGATAGAAGCAACTTGGATTCGGCCGGTTCTGGATTCTTTCTAAATAACACTGATACAAGATGCTGGGAAATACTGAAGAATATGGCACGAAAGCAATCTTGGGGAGAAAGAGAAAGAGGCCCAGTTGAGCAAGCAAGAGTTGCCAGTGAATCAAAGGCAATGAGAGAGCTGAATGAGAAGATGGATCTTCTCGCAAAGAAGTTGCTGCAGAAGGAAGACAATGAGTCCGAGGATGAGGCTCAGGTCAAGTATATGAGGCAACAACAAGGGTACAGGAACAACGATTACTCATGGCGGAAGGACAAGAAATTTTCATGGAAGGATCCAAACAACTTCCTGCAAGATCCGGACGCCAAACCTGCACCGGTCACGGAGGACAAGAGCACGGAGTTGCTCAATCAAGTCATAAAGCAAAATCAAGAGTTGATGAACACTTTTGGGCAGCAAATAAAGCAGCATGGTGAATTCATGAACCAGTTCGGGCAGACGTTGCAGAGCCACGGGGCTCAGATGCGGACTATAGAGACTTCCATGGCACAGATGGCAGCGGAGATTGCAAGCTTGAAGAAGCCGGCACATCCGGGTTTTCCGGGGAACACCGATGTTCCCGGGGGAAACCAACAGGCCAAGGCCATATTGTTGAGGAGCGGTAAGAAGGTGCTTAATCCAAGGGCGGATGACACAAACACACCGCAGGACACAGTCGAAGAAGCAACCGCTAAGGAGCAGCCCGCACCAGTCATAGAGCAAATTGATGACACAACCGAAGATGGTAAGGAAGGACAAGCCACTGAAGAGGAACCACAGAAATTAACTCCCTATGTGCCACCTCATCAAAGGGCACATACCGTGCCGGTTCCCTATCCCAATAGTGCAAAAGCAAGAAAGGTGGATGCACAGTTTAAAAAATTTCTGGACAGCTTTAGAAAGTTATCTGTGAATATTCCCTTGTTAGAGGCAATTGAACAAATCCCGTCTTATGGAAAGTTCCTTAAAGATGTAATCACCAAGAAGAGGAAGATACCCGACACTGAGGTTGTGGTATTGAAGGAGCAAGTGAGTGATTTTATTATGGGCACTTTGCCGCCAAAGCGACAGGATCCCGGGTGTTTCAATATTTCATGCTTTATCGGGAAGTTCAAATTTGGCGAAGCGCTTTGTGATTCCGGGGCAAGCATCAATCTGATGCCCCTTTCTACATTCAAGAAACTTGGATTGAAGGAGTCAAGGCCAAGCAATATGACTATCCAATTGGCCGATAATTCTGTGGTGAAACCATATGGAATCTGTGAGGATGTTTTGGTAAAGGTAGACCGCTTTGTTTTTCCCGCTGATTTTGTTGTGATGGAGATGCAGGACGAACACGGCAATGAGTTACTTCTTGGTCGCCCATTTCAAGCTACAGCTGACATGATCTTGGAGATGGGGAGAGGTCGCTTGACCTTAGGCATTGCGGATGATCGCTTTGAGATGGTCATGCCCAACAGCAATACATCTACTAAAGCAAAGGCACAGTGCAACATGGTGAAGCATGTGGAAAGCAATATCTCACTTTGTCTCGGGAAGCCATTTTTAGATATGGCCCATGTGATGAGCAGGATAGACAATGGGACTTTGGCGGTAGACCTTATGGAGCAAACGAAAGCTGTCTCTTTATGCAAGGCTGTCGGGTTTCCAAATGATGAGAATGAGGACATTCCACCTTCGTGGGAGGATGATGTGATAATTACTTCTGTCTGTGATGCATATCCAGAATTGCCTCTAGAGGCGTGCTTGCTCAATGTCACTTATGATTGGATGCGGAGTACTTCACTCAAGGAGTGCGCCAAAATGCTTCAAATGCTTCCATGTTTCTACACGAGGCACTATGAAGATTTGGGTACACTGCCCCCACCGCTACAATCATCCCTTATCTGCCCACCTGATCTGGAGTTAAAGCCATTGCCCCCGCACCTGAAGTACGTCTTTCTAGCTGAGGAGGACAAGTTGCCAGTGATTGTTTCTGCATACTTGAGTGCGGATGAGGAGGAGCAGCTATTGATAGTGCTCAAGAACCACCGTGGAGCCTTTGGGTGGTCAGTGGCGGACATCAAGGGGATCTCCCCTACACTTTGTCAACATAAGATTCGGCTTGAGGAAGGAGCCAAGTCAGTCATACAGCCTCAAAGACGTCTAAATCCAAGCATGATGGAGGTTGTCAAAAAGGAAGTCATTAAGTTGCTTGTTGCAGGGATTATTTATGCCATATCTGATTCGACGTGGGTGAGCCCCACACAGGTAGTCCCTAAAAAGGGGGGAATCACAGTCACTACAAATCTTCTAAATGAACCTGTCACCACCCGATTGGTAACCGGGTGGCGTGTATGCATTGATTACCGCCGATTGAACGCTGCAACTCTGAAAGATCATTTTCCATTGCCATTCATTGATCAGATTTTGGAACGCTTAGCCGGTCGGTCACATTTTTGTTTCCTAGATGGTTACTCGGGGTACAACCAGATTTCTATTGATCCTTTGGATCAAGAGAAGTCTACGTTTACATGTCCCTATGGGACTTTCGCCTACCGCCGTATGCCGTTTGGTTTATGCAATGCACCGGCGACTTTTCAACGCTGCATGCTCGCCATTTTCTCTGACATGGTGGAGCGGTGTCTCGAAGTCTTCATGGACGACTTCTCGGTTTATGGAGCGTCTTTTGATGAATGCCTTTATAATTTAGATAAGGTTTTGCAGCGGTGCGAGGACACACACTTGGTCCTCAATTGGGAGAAATGTCACATGATGGTGACAGAAGGAATTGTGCTAGGACACAAGGTGTCTAGCAAGGGTCTAGAGGTAGACCCTGTAAAAATTGAAGTGATTTCTAAGCTACCCCCACCAAATTCTATAAAAGGGGTGAGAAGCTTTCTAGGACACGCTGGGTTTTATCGGCGCTTTATCAAGGATTTTTCAAAAATCGCAAAGCCATTATCGGAATTGTTGGAAAAAGACGCAGTTTTTGATTTCAATGAGAAATGTCTTCACGCATTCGAGGTTTTAAAGGAAAAGCTGATTTCGGCTCCGGTTGTTCAAACGCCGGATTGGACAAAGCCTTTCGAGTTGATGTGTGATGCGTCTGACTATGCTGTGGGGGCTGTTTTGGGGCAAAGGGTAGATAACAAGCCTGCTGTGATTTTCTACGCCTCAAAAACACTTAATGATGCTCAATTAAATTACACAACCACGGAAAAAGAGTTACTTGCTGTTGTTTTTGCTTTTGAGAAATTTCGGCAATACTTAGTGGGTTCTAAGGTGGTTGTGTGGACGGATCACGCCGCAATAAAATATTTGATGGAGAAGAAGGATGCGAAGCCTAGACTAATTAGGTGGATTTTGCTCCTACAAGAATTCGATATTGAAATCAAGGACAAGTCGGGAATTGAAAATGTGGTGGCTGACCACTTGTCTAGGTTAGAGAGGGTGGATGAACAAGGTTTGCATATACCCATTACCGAGACTTTTCCCGACGAACAACTTTTAAAAATTGATTCTAAAGAACCATGGTTTGCGGAAATTGTGAATTATCTGGCTTGCGGGATCATCCCGGAAGATTGGTCTTATCAAGAGAAGAAGAAATTCTTCCATTCATTGAGATACTATTTTTGGGATGACCCAATATTGTTGAAGCAATGCAGGGATGGTATTCTTCGCAGGTGCGTGCCGGAGGTAGAGTACGAAAGTGTTCTACATCATTGTCATGCGTCGCCTACGGGAGGACATCATGCTAGCTCACGGACAACAGCTAAGGTGTTGGAGAGCGGCCTTTATTGGCCCACTTTGTTCCGGGATGCCTATGATTTTGTTAGGCAGTGTGACCCGTGCCAGCGTGCAGGTAATATCTCAAGGAGACAAGAAATGCCCCTGAATGTGTTTCAGGAAGTCGAGGTATTTGATTTATGGGGCATTGACTTCATGGGACCCTTTGTGTCCTCAAATTCAAATCTTTATATTTTGCTTGCTGTGGATTATGTGTCGAAGTGGGTAGAGGCAATCCCCACAAGGACTAATGATTCGAATGTAGTGTGCAGGTTCGTCAAAGAGAATATTTTCTGCAGGTTCGGGATTCCTCGAATGATCATTAGTGATGGAGGCACACACTTCCGAAATTAGAAATTTGCTTCACTTTTGAAGAAATATGGGGTCAAGCACAACATTGGCACCCCATATCATCCAAAAACGCAAGGACAGGTGGAGGTATCAAACAGGGAAATCAAGAAGATTTTAGAAAGGACCGTAGCATCTACACGGAAGAATTGGAGTGCATTGCTACCGGATGCACTTTGGGCTTATCGAACGGCGTACAAAACACCTATAGGCACTACACCTTTTAGGTTGGCGTATGGCCGGGCGTGCCATCTTCCGGTAGAATCGGAGCACAAGGCCCATTGGGCGCTAAGAAGGCTGAACTTGCGCTATGACGAGGCCGGGAGGAAAAGAATGTTTGAATTGAATGAATTGGATGAGCTACGCATGACGGCATATGAGAATGCCCGTATTTATAAGGAGCGCACAAAGCTGATCCACGATCGCCACATTGAGATGCGCACGTTCAAGAAAGGAGACAGTGTCCTATTGTTCAACTCTCGTCTCAAATTGCATCCCGAGAAACTGAAATCCCGATGGAGTGGACCCTTCGAGGTGGAAGAAGTGAGACCGCACGGAGCGATTCTCGTGCGAGATGGAGAGGCCACGTTCTTGGTGAACGGGCAACGCTTGAAGCTGTACTTTGGTGGGAACTATAAGAGGAAAGTGAATGAGGTTAAACTCATTTCACTTGTACATGAATGAGAAGAAGGACCGACGTCTAGCCTAAGACGCTAAAGAAGGGCGCTTGTTGGGAGGCAACCCAACCATTGGTACATTAGGATAGTTTAATGTTAGGTGTAGTTTGCTTTTATTTTGTTTACTTTTTAGTTTAAAAATGATACCTTGATCCGTTTGTTAAATGTGCAGGAACACGCAGGGTCGATACCATCGACACATCAGTCGATGGTATCGACATGGGTTCAGGTTGACACCAGCAGAAATCGCACTGCGTCGATACCATCGACGGCCCCGTCGATGGCATCGACATGGTCACAGGCAGGTCGCAATAAAAGTGTCGATGGTATCAACACCCCAGTCGATACCATCGAGATCTCTGGAGATTTTCAGAAGAATTTTGCTCAGTCAACTCGATACCATCGACGGCCTCGTCGATGGTATCGACATCATCACAGGTTGAATGCAATAAACGGAGGTGTCGCAATAAAAGCAAGTCGATACCATCGACACCCGTCGATGGCATCGACGGACATGTCACCGATCCGCATGAAGACATCGACGACGATCGCAACAGCCACGTCAGCGATCCGGGTGCTGCGTCGATACCATCGACTTCTGTCGATGGTATCGACTCGTCAGCGATCCGGGTTTCTCGATCCAGCAAACGTCAGCCGTCGATACCAGCGACAGATGCGGCTACCCGCGAGACGTGTCGATACCATCGACCCGCGTCGATGGTATCGACGGGTCAACAGGGGCGCCGATCAAGTCTATTTAAGGGGACTTGCAACGTCATATGACATCACACCCTCAGAGCAAGTATCTCCCATTGCGCCGAGCACTTCCCCGAGCCCTCTACACCTGCGGAGAAGCGTCATCGAGCGAAGATCTTCACCGAGCTCTTTTCTCCCAATCTCATTCTTCTCGCAATCATGGTGCATACAGGCGGAGCATCTTCATCAAGCGTGCACCCCAGGGAGATCGAGGAGTTTGTTCCTCCTCCAACCGCTTCCATCTCTCGTCCACGCCTCATTCATGCCAACATGGATGTAAGGAAGGTATACGAGGAGATAATGAAGCGGAAGTTCGAGGCAACCCGGTATGTGGACCGGGGAATGATCAGGGAGCTGGGATTCGAGGCCAACTTGGCCTATGTGTTGGCCGGGCAAGCGCGGCACACCAATCGCTTCTATGAGATGGACTGTCATGCGGATGGGCAGCCGTTTTTCGGCGAATGGCCCACATACAAGGAAATGGTGGCCGAGTTCATGGCATCTCTTGATATCTGCATTGTACCAAATGACGTAGTACCATCGGACCAGACGTGGATCCAGGGAAGGGTGTCCTTCCGACTCTTCAACAACAATTACAACATCACGTTGAAGCAGTTCAACGACATCTTCAACTGGAACCACAGCCGCCACGATCACCGACGCCCCGACGCCTGCACCGACTACGACAAAATCTTCGCCGAGCTAGTTACAGTGCCGGCAGGGAAGACCGTGAGCTACCACAATGCCGCGGTAGCGGATTTTGAGCACCCGTTCGTCCGGGTCCTGCACAGGATGTTGAGCTTGACTTTCTTCGCTCGGAGCGATCTTGCTTTGAGCAAGTTTCAGGAGAGTGACCTGTTCTTTCTCTATGCACTCCTGAAACGTCAAGAGTGCAACTGGGGAGCATTCTGGTTACAGCGCGTCATGGCGGTGAAGCGGAGCACAAGGAAGGCTCCAATACACTTTGGTGGTCTTGTCACCGGGTTGGCGCTTTACTTGGGGCTGAACTTTCAGTCCATGACTCCGATTTCTGCGCGGAGTAAGGTGAACGTGCAACACTTGCACCGTTCAAACCTCATTCTTATCCGAGACGGGTTGGCGTACGCTCATTGCCACATCAACCAAGCTTACCAGGAGGCATCCTTGCCGGACGACGTCTTCCACATCGAGGGCAAGCAGCATTTCCGATGGCCCATCATAGCCATCGAGTCCTCCGAAGAAGAAGGCGGAGGTGAAGACCAAGAAGGCGAGGCCGAGGAGGACGAGGAGGCTTTCACACCTCTTCGAGCACGCGTGGCACCACGGAAGCGTCCTAGGATGCATCCAGGTGCATCTTCATCATCTCAGCCCCCGCCGCCATCACCACAGCAAGAGCAGCCAGCTGCGGATCCCTACTCCATGCAAGGGATGTACACCATGCTGCAGGACATACAGCAGACTCAGCTGCAGCACATGGGTATGTATACCGGCATTCATGAGACTACGAGCCGGGTACTTGACAACCAACGGGCTATGTTCAAGAACGAGCGGCTCATCCTTGCCAACCAGGAGCAAATGCACACCCGGTTGCAGCGGATAGAGACGCAGCAGGAGCCCTTCTTCGACCACTACTGGAGTCGAGACTACTTTGGAGGTTATCCACAGCCTCCGCCGAGGACCCAATATTATCCAAGCTTCCAGGGGGAGTACCCGTCTTGGGATCCTACGGCACCACAATACCCACCACCGCCTCCGCAAGATTGATCAGGGTATCACTGTTCCACCCTTAAGTTGGTTTTTGACTATGAGGCCATAGTCGGATTCAAGCTTAGGGGGGTGGCTGGAACATCTCTATCTTTTATCTTTTCTTTAGTTGTTTTTAGTGTTTTTAGTTTCTGCCTTGTTATTTGTTTTTGCAATTTTAAATTTTTATTTAGGATCCACATCTATCTAGTGTAATCGTGGATGTCTTAAAAATTGTCATCTTGCTGTTTTCATGGGGAAATTAAGGGAATTTAAAATTTTTTCTGTGTCTTTTGGATAGCTTTACTTGGTTGTCCTTGGGGTACTTGTTCTATGAAAATGATTGATTATGTCAACTTTGAAGCAATATGTCATACTCACACCCCCATTGACTCATGAAAAGTGGATAGTAACGGTTGTTTGAGCCTAACCTAATCAAATGGTAATGAGACCTTAATCAGATGTAAGAGAAAGAACCCTTTAAACTACTACACATGTCAGTAAGGAGGGACACATAATTTTCTTCTAAGGTTCAGTCACTTAATCTTGTGATCATTCCACCCCATTTTCTATAATCCACCCAAGAATTGGAAGTAAAGTGCAGTTTCAATTTCTTTTGTGTGCATATCATGTAGATAGAATTTGCATTGTTATTTTCATACTTTTGCATAAAACGAGAAAAAAAAATGTATAGTGATTCATGCACATTACTTTTAGGTGCATGTCATGTAGTTGCACTCATACTTTCATGATTTTCATGCATAAGTACACCATGTATCTCAGTTGACCTGAAAAGTGATCTAAATTGTTCCATACCCTCGCATTAGTACAAAGATTTCCAATCATGAAGAAAATAGCCTAACACATGTATCTCTAAGCAATTATGGATATGTGGGCTAAGAGGAAAAGAAGAAAAATCTGAAAGGAAAAAAAATTTTGAAAAAAAAAGAAAAAAAGAAGAGAATTTAGAAGGAAATGGAATAAGAGGGAGAAAGGAATGATATCACTTGTATAACAGGGGAATTGAGTACATGATGTGGCTTGAGTAGATTTCTATCTCATTTTGAGGTAGAAGGTTAGTGCATGCATCATTCCACCCACTTTTAGGCATTAGGGCATTCTTAATGTGCATTTGCATCATTTAGGGCATTTTGTTATATGCATACTGAAACTGTGTAATACTTCCATATTCTCCCATGAACCACCCATTCCATCCACCCGTTGCTCGAATTGGTAGGTCACCGTGATTTTCTCCTCACTCATGATTATAAGGAGGACTGCTTCCATGTAGATGGTAGTGAGGGCGACCAACGTAGTTTAGGCGATCACAAGATGCACCATGGCTGAATCGGCGAACTTTATTATGTTAACTACCTTATGTGATAGTGTTCATCGGTTTGAAGGATAATTTCTTTTATTGATGATTATTGTCACCTGTAGGGTAATTACTGTTCTGTGATTAGGAAAGGCCGGTTTGAGAACGTTCAGTGGGAGTCATGTGGGATGTGGGGTGATGTGTTGATTGTTAGTTGACATCTGCAATTCTATTCTAAGGATTAGTTTCTCGAGGGCGAGCAATGTTTAAGCTTAGGGGAGTTTGATGCGATGATTTTGAGTCGCATTTAGAGACCTATTTCATATGTGTTTTGTGCCTTAATTACTCATTTTCATGGATATTATTGCATAATTCACTTTATTTGGTCTTTTCCATCATTTTATATCAAATCCCCTTTGTTTCACTATTTTAAGCATTATTGATCATCTTATCATAAATCGTGTGGATTTACTTGGTCTTGTTGTGCAATTTCAGGAAGAACAAGTATCTGCATCCGTCGATACCATCGACGGATGTCGATACCATCGACCAAGCCACAGGTTGTCAGCCGAGAAGAGCAATACAGAGTCGATACCATCGACACCCATGTCGATGGCATCGAGATGTCTCCAGGCTGCTGGCGAGGATGAAGTCGATACCATCGACGCAAGTCGATGCCATCGACTCAAGGAGAGCTACAGCGTCGCTAAACGACAACAACCGACGCTAAAGGAGTCGATACCATCGACACCCAAGTCGATGGTATCGAGATCATGACAGGTGCTCAGAATAAAAGAAAGGAAAGCTGCCGCTAATCCGCTGTGTCGATACCATCGACTCGCGTCGATGGTATCGACGCCGGCAGATATGCGTTGGATTTGTTTTGATTTCGATCGGACGGCTGTTGTTATTTGACGACCTAATTAGGGACTTATACCTAATGACGGCCGCCCAGACGTGAGGATGATCTCATTTTGGATTGCACGAGTGCCGAGGAGGAGAGAAAGGAGAGCGGAGGCCGAGAAGCTCATTCCGGGTGATTCGGACGCTGCCGAAGACAATTTCCACCACCGACAGGCGGGGAAAGCTTGTGTTCTACGCCAAGGATCCACCGGTTCTTCTCCGTTCAGGGGTTTTCCCATTTATTTCACGTTTTTCTTATGAATTCCCCAATTTCTACCATGTATTCGTGTAAGATGAACATGAGAGGCTAAAACCCTCAATCTTTAGGACCGGGAGTAGCCCGGGGATACATTGTATGATGATTTTATATTGATAATTCATATTTTTCTCTCATATCCGTGGTATAAATTCGTTTTCTCTATTGATATTGTTATGTTTGATCACCATAATAATAAATTAATGCCCTTAATCACTTCGACAGAAGGATTAACAGTTGAAAAGAGACGAATTCTACATTAATTAATAAAACCCTTGACAAAGGAGTTGTAAAATTAATGGTGGGAACTGAGGGACCGATATTAATGCGCTTAGTTTAGGGGAATGATTACTATGACGATGGAATCAACCTAAATCTAAGTAGTGGATTACACCACGACAGTGGGTAATTCTCATTTCAGGCCACTACCCGGATAGAGAGAGAAGTGTGAGGAATTACATGAAATCTAATACAATGTTGACCCACGGTGAAACCGCCATCCTAAAGATATCCTTTTAATTGATTAAATTAACCTTTAATCGATTGTTTTCTTTGTTTGATTTTTTTTTATTTTCTTTTAATTTGAACAACAAAACCCTACTTTGTTAATCGGTCTAGCTGATTGCGATTAGTTAGTAGAAGTCTCCAATAATTCACGTATCCCTGAGTTCGACTCGGGCCTCACAAGGCCTATATTACTCGACGCGTATACTTGCGTTTAAGCGCGTAGTAAAATACACGTCAATATTTTAATGAGGGATTTGGTTTTTACATACATATACATATCCAATCACCACAATACATAGTACGTATCATATACATGCTATATCCCACAGAAAACATGCACAAATGATAAAAAGTGATGATTATGGCCATTCTAATGTGATTCCTCGAGCCAAGAGGAATCACGATCATCTAGGTCTACATCACATGCAACCTGTACAAGATGAACTCCGTGCTTTGCCTTCGGAGTAGATCAACTCATCACATGATTGACTTGCTCATTCTGGTCCGGTCGTCTGGGTGCCACCAGCCGATCAGTTGGCTCCTCCAACCGATCAGTTTGCCTGGTCATCGTGCATCTCATCATGGTTGCCACCCGCTCGTATCGCTCCTCGAATTGGTCATCAACCGATCGGCTCACTCCTTCAACCGATCGCCTGGAACGTCAACCGATCGGTTCATGCCTTGAACCGATCGTTTCAGCTGTCGTCAGGATGGCCTCTGTTCTTTGACATAATAGGAAATAAAATCTATCCTAATTTTACATTGCTTAAAAGGGAAAACCCCGAGTTACATTCAAGGGGAGAAAAGGTAGGAAAGAATCTCGAATTATTTCGAGTTACATCAGTAATAGGAGAGGGAAGATCGGTGCGCAGATCGAGATGCAAGCAACCACATACAACCATACACATATAGGGTTTATTGGCCATAATCACGCTATACATCCACCAAAAAACTCGTTTAAGGGCGACGCGTATCGAGTGCATTAATAATACATATCATATATGTAATTGGGATTTGTGGATTTAGGATTGGACATACATAAAGCCAATATTATTCGCATCGTATGCAATAAATAAAGGCGACAAACCAAAATAGATCATATCAATATTCCTAAAATATAGAGCAGTTGACGTGGCTCTGATACCACTGTTGGGTTTTAGGGGAGACAAAGAAGGCAGCGGAAATAAAAAATTTCTCCCCAAAACCCGGAACAAGGAAACGTGTCAACGTCTATATAATAGGAAAGGGATGGTTTGTGGAATCATACCTTGTCCCGAGGCTTGCTCGACGACAATACCTCACGGCTTGCGCGGTCTTCACCTCCGGTCTTGGACGGTGTCTGTGCAGCTCCTGGTCGCACCGGGACTGACGACTCCTCCTCTCCCCGGGACTGTCGGGGTTGACAGTTGTCCTCCTGAGCGGCAGAAACCTCCCGCCTCTGAAGTAGTCCACATAGACCACCTGGAACTCCACACTCCTTGTCCCACAAGGAGTTGGAAGGAGTCACACCCTCCTGTTGACGTACTAGTCGCCAACACACTCTCCTGCTGCCAGTTGCAACTGCAGTTGTCCTTCCCTTGCTGCACCTCCATTTGTAGGTAGAACTTGCTCGGGCTCTCTCTCGGTTACCAAAACCAGAGAGAACGACAACTTTGCAGAGCAACTTGTTGCACTGAGTTGTACTTTGAGAAGCCCCCAATACCCCTATATATATAGGAGGGTCATGGGACAGGGTTCTCCATCCCGGACAATATGGGACTAAAGTAGGAGTAGAAGGGTTCGAGATTTTCCACCAAAAACAACCAACTCGCAACCTGAACCAATCATTTCATTTCTGAAACGGTCAGTTGGGGATCTGAGTCGGTCGGTTGACACTCAACCGATCGGTTGGGACCCATGAGCCAGTCGGTTCACTTTCTGAACCGGTCAGTTCGTGGTCCTGACCAGTTCTCGATTGACTTTCCAACTTTTGTTTCTAATTGGTATCAAATACCAATCCTTGTTCCAATCAAATTGGGCAAGTGAAACGAAAGGAAAATTCTCACCAATCCTACTTTCCCAACTTGCCCGGTTGCAACAGTTGAACCGATCATTTCAACACTTGAAGCAATCGTTCACCCTGTCCTCGAGCCGATCGACTCTCAACCTGAGCCGATCGGTTCACCAAGCTGAGCCGATCGGTTCATCACATGAGCCGATCAGTTGGGAGTGCAGATTGTGCAGAATCAGTCAATTGCAATTTCAATCAATCCGATACTCCAATCAATGTGTCCAACACCTTGAACATTATGACATTGAGCTATCAATTGATTGAGTGTTTAATTGAACTACTAAACTCCTTTAGTAATCAATCTAAACATTGCTTGTGGACAAAACTCCTCTTCCAGGTTAAATCCTATGTGTGTGACCCTGTAGGTCCATTTCACGTTGGCAGTGAAAGTCCATAACACTTACGACTTCACAAGCAAAAAGTGGTGCCTAGTCACACATCAGTGCTACCCAAGTGAAATTTGAAAGTTGGAGAACAACTTTCAATCCTACAATCCGTGAATGGTGTTACAGCGAATGTATAATTCCTTTGTCACTGATATCCCGAATGAACTCGAGGCGTGGAACAGTCATCCTGTCAACGTTCATTCACTTTCTTGATCTCAGAGTAGATTGGAGAAGATATGTATGACATCAATATCACATACTGATTCACACATGTGTGCGCACACCTATTTCAATCCTACTCATCAAGTGGCCTTGGATATCAAACTCCCTCAGGAGGGACAAATCCCATATCTATCACTCACCCCTCAAAAGCCCCATGTGTCAAAGCCACCCAATCATCACCTTTATAACAACCCATGTTTCAGGACTGCGTTTGATGATGTCAAAGTGTGCCCAACGACATGTGTTGAGTGTAGTGATTTTAGGTCAAAGAATCACACTCACCACCATCACTGTGAGTACTAACTGTGACTACCATGTCATGGTTCCATGTGTCAAACTCACGGTGGGTCTGTCTGGTACACTTGTTCTCTAACAAGTACCTATGTGTTTGGTTTGATATCTCTATATCATGACTAATGAGATTCTGTCATCAACCAACACCACAATCTAGCCTTGTGTGTCATTGGTGTCTATCTACCTTCCACAATGACATCCGACCAGGGACATAACAAGAATGTACAAACTCTTAGCATCCGCATGATCTCATCGTTTAGGTCCTCAACCTGAAAGCATACGTCATTGAGTACTGTCATTCTCTAGACATTCAATCTGTTCTATCACTATCTCATATGACTAAACCAGAAAGAATTGGAAGCTTGCCTTTAATGTTTATCAAATCAATCTTAATGTATCCCACCAATCATCCCATGATTGGCTCTCAGGGCATACATACCAACACTAAGTGTATGTATCTAAGTGCTTTAGTGATGCTATCATAGGAGATTACCTATCTAAGTATTCTGTGTGGATAGGGAAGATCTAACCGCTTGTTTTACATGATATCTAAGTACTTGTATAAGTTTTTACATTTGATTACAATCATGAAAATAAAGCAATTTTAGCATATAGATCTTCCAAAGTCTTTTGCTATCCACCACCTTATATGCTAGTCCCTGAAACACTCAAATAGCAAGTTAAAACCACAAGAAAGAAATGTTTGTCATAATCAAAACAAAGGGATTATAATAATATCCAATTTAGCCAACAACAACAACCTCTGTGTCTTTACGTAATCCAATGGACCACCAAGAACTCCATGTTGCGCTACCAGAACCAATAGAAATGAGTTGCCTCTTCGAACGTCAATGTGCTAGCATTGACTTGCTCTTTCTTGTTGTCTTTACCTTGATGTCTCTCTATTTTAAAAGCAAGACTTGTTCGCTCTCTCACGTTACCACAACTATAAGAGGAAAACAATTATCAGAACTTATTATTGTCTCATATAAAAGCTTTGACTATCCCTTTATTTATATGAGGGTCATGGACAATGTTTCCAGATCAATCGAGAGTCAAAGAAATAGATTTTCAAAAATTCTTAGCTGCTACAAATCACGAACGATCGATTCATTTCTGAACTGGGCGGTTCATCTCTGAATCAGTTGGTTCATATGTGAAATGGTCAAGCATTCACAAACATGTATAGATTATATATATATAGAGAGAGAGAGGAGAGAGAGATTGTATGTGGTATTTAATCCAATATGTACATTAATTATTTTTTATATTTGCATCGTATGTAATAAAATAAGTCTGATCATATCAATTTAAATCCAGATACATCGTAAATTAACATGACTCTAATACCATTATTGGAGAATAGGGATGACAGAGAAGGAAGTAGAAACAAAAATTGTATCCCTACTCATTGTCAAAAGATCACGTCAACAATGATATATCTATGAAAGAAGGGTAGTAATAGATATGCATGATCCTGGAGCAAGTAGAACAACTACTCTTATACGGTGATCTGCACTCTTTGCAAGATGCACATCCAAACAGCTGGTAATGACTGCTTGGTGTAGCACCACAAATGTAGGTAGTTGTTGCCCTCCTTCTACGGAGGCAACCTTCCTTCCTAACACGATCTGCTGTTTAAGAGGAATATGCCAATAAATTTTTATTTCCTCTGCCATCTTTATCGTTATATTTCTCTAAAGTGGTAAAAGAGCCACATGAATTTACTATATTATGGTATTTAATCGATACGATCAAATTTTTGTTTCATCATTTATTTATTACACGCGATGTGAATATTGAAATGATTAATGTGCATTCGATTAAACCCTACATACGATATATATATATATATATATATATATATATATATATATATATATATATATATATATATATATGCATACACACACATTTATATGTATATATATAGATATATATATGAATTTATATGTGTCTCCTTAAAATTGTTATGATGGTGGATGTAAGCTTGGTTATGGCCAATACCCTATATATGTGTGCATGGTTTAATAGTTTTATTCCTTCCTATTTAGTTTGGTTTGCTTACTGAGACATTCTATCTCTCCCTCTCTCTTTCCATATGTATGATAATACTTTCCTTCCTATGCTCCCCTTATAACACCTCATTTTATAAACTTTTTGCATATATTTTATACCTCCCCTAGCATACCTTTTATATATTTTCCACTTATTTTAGCACTTTATGCCAAGTATCTCACTTACACACTTTTTCCTTGGTTGCAGGGTCACATCGAGCTAAGGTCGCGGTCGACATCACAACCGCAACCCATTCAACCATCAGGGATCACCCCAGCGCGGTCGAGGTCTCTAAAATCACCTCAATACCCTGCACCCACGACCCCTCACACCCATGGTGCCTCATGCCCCTCACACTTGTGGTCTACACGCTCACGATGTGAAGCCACAATTGAGCTTTAGACCACGGTCTGACCAAAGGGGTGCAACACCCAGACCGTGACTGAGAAGGAGACTTAACCAACCTCGGTCTAGGAGTATATGGAAATGAAGCCTCGACCGAGATCAGGCTTCGACCAAGACTAAACCTCGACCACAGTCAAGGAATTAAGTCAGTGTAGCACGCCTATAAATAGGCCACCTACACATCTTGTCAAATCATTAGATCTGAAAGGACCACAAAGTGCTGCCATTTTCCTGACTCATTCTCATCCATCCAATTAGTATTAGATCTCTAAAGGCAAAAGCTAAGGAGAGAGAAGATTGAAGGCTCCATCTTCTTCGAGAGAAGGAGAATGTCCATGCCATTGACCTCCTAGATCTAGATTTGAAGAAGTACTGTGTTGTATCATATTCTTCTCTCTATCTAGATCTATCACTTCCACCTCATTGTACTTCCCTCCTCACTTCGTGGAACTTGATGTATCTTTCATTTTGTAATGCCGTTATGCTACCCGTGAATATGTGTGGCTAAACACTTAACTTGGGTTGGGAGTAGCCACTAAGGCTCTCCCAACATGAATATTGTCTATCCTTTTAAAATATATATACTTTCATTAAGATTATCTCCATGCACCGGTTTTAATGCTTCACTTGTATTCTTAGGTACCATCTTGTGATGTTTGATCGTTGGTACCTCGAAAGAGTAGTATCACTATTATCTCATGTTATGGAGTAGTATGAATGCATGAAAATGTTGTAATGCTAAAGCTTATGATCATATGTTCTTCCTTGTAGTTTTTTGGATAATCACCTTGAGAGAGAGGTTGTCCTTGGGATTAGATCTATCCTCATCTCAAGAGAGAGAGAGAGAGGAATATACACCTTCTTGATTGCTTGTAATCTTCATAAGAGTATATGAGGGGGAGAGATGATGTTTTCATGTTGGTGAGAAGTCTTAGTAGGTGAAACTCAATCCAAGTTTCCCTTCCATATATTTGTTTCCATCTTATTTTGTTACACTTTATTCTTCTTCTCTTTGGTTTATTTCTTTTACTTTGGTTTGAGTACTATCGTTCCTTCGGGAACACCCTTTTAAACCATATGTTATCCAGAGTATATGAGTGTGAGACCTTGTGTGCTTAACACCTGCTAACCTTGTCCATGTGGTTCGACCCCGACTACTACATCAGACCCCATATAATAGTTGTGGGGGCTTAAGTGTCAGGTTACTATCTTAAGAGTCCGACTACTCTAGATCCGCTCCTTTTTAGACGCGCGATTTAGGCCGGTCAACCTTTTGGCGTCATTCCTGGGGACAAGGCAAAATGACACTGTTAAGAACTTGAGTCCACTCACTATACTCCTGTCCCTCAAGCTTAGTAATAAGCTTTCCCGTAGAATCACATTAAGTCTGCTACCCTGCGTTTGTGTAGAATAGTTCGTTTCACACGTCCAGTTTACTAATTTGACTGTGTAGTCTATTTAGGGAACCCGGAGGGAAGAAGACTCATTTGACTTTGCTCCTTAACCTTGAGTCACCATGACACCTCACGTGGATGGTACTCTCATTGGGGACGAGCGGAATGTGAGGATTCAACATAACCCCCACCACCGCTAGGTTCAGATGAAGACAAAGATGGTCGTTACTTAGACAATCGTCAATGTGGGGAAGAATGTCGAGAAGAAGAATGTCGGGATGACGATCATCGCAAAGAAGATCAACACAACAAAGAACAATGCTACCGACGTCGAAGAAGGCACCATCGCAACCATCGTGACAATGCATGAGAGCGTGATGATCGGGATAGCGACAACGAGGATGATGAAGAGGGGAAGAATCTTAGAGAACTGGCAACAACTAGGGCTAATGAATCTGGATGCCGATCGTCATCCCGCACTTCAACATAGCAAACTTTGAGTTGAAACCAACTGTCATATCAGTGATCCAGAATAAACCTTTTTGTAGGAATTCGAGAAGTGAAAACACATACCACCACCTCGATGCCTTTAAAAATATCTGTGATACCATCAAAATGAGGGGAGTCCCATAAGAAGTGATATATTCTACAAGATTCAACTTCTCTCTTGAATATAAGGTTCTGTCCTAGTACCACAATCTCCCCCACTAGTCCATAGATGGGTGGAGACCCCTGACAGATGCCTTCGTTACTAATTTTTATCCTACCGAGAGGACTATCCACAACATATAGAAGATCACTTCTTTTGCACAAAAGCTGGGAGACAACTTGCACGAAGCATGGGAACGCTTCCAAGAGTACTAGAGGGATTTCCCACACCATAAATACCGTAAGGGGTTCCTCGTAACCACTTTCTATAATAGGTTGACTCCTACTGAGAGGACTTCGTTAAACGCAGCTGCTGTCACTGACTTCCTTGGAAAGAAATCGAGCACAACCATGAAGATAGTAGACAACATGGTTGCGCTTCAAGAGGGCATAGACTATGACAGGAATGATAGGAGATCAATGAAGAAAGTAGGGTCTGAAGGACCATCTATTGAAGCCAAGGCCTTGGAGATAATAACAACAAAGATTCAGAAAATAGTAACTGATGTCAAACAGTTGAAAGATACTGGATCCAAGGGTAAGAAGCATACTGAGAAGGTCATGAAGTGTGTCACCTATGGAGAAGGAGGGCATGGCATGGATAACTATATCTACACTAGGCCTGAGGAAAGTGATGAAAGTGAATGTGAAGAAGAGACGTAGAATGTCTCCTATGTCAACTTCAAGCGACAAGACCACCCTGGGTTTAGTTACGACAACAAGGATGCTGCGGAGAACGTACATCAGCTCGGTAGTTCATCTAAACCTCCCCTGGGGTTTGAGAAGAAAGGGGTGCCAACACAATACACCAAGACTACTAGCTACTAGAAGAACAAAACAACTGTCAAGGCTAGAATAAAAATGTGAGCAGGCAAGGACAAGGGCATAGGGGCCCAGGGCCGAGCCAAGCAAAGGACAATAACCAAGCTGACATGATTGCTCAACTTTTTGACTTCACAAAGAGGCAAGCATCGGTGAATGATCAACTGGCTCAAAGTGTTCTCACAAATTTGGGAGTGCTAACTAAAATGAAAAATCAAATGGTGGATATGCAAACTCATCAGAGATAGATTGATCAACAACTTGCACAACTGGCCGAGCTAATGAAAAATCCTTCAGAAAAGATCCCGTCGAATACCAAGACTACCAAAATGGCTACCCTCTGATCTGGGAAATGATGGAGAATGCTAAAACCAACAATGTTGAAGAAGAAAGAAGTTGTGTTGATCAACAGTCTGAGAATGAAAAGCCAATAGAAGAATCAAGAAGGAAAGAACAAGATGACCATGGTAAAGAAGTAGGACCACCTGAAAAGAAGAAGGAACGAGAAAAAAATGACTCAGACCCTCTAGGAGATGTTCAAGGAAGGAGAAAAAAGAAGGAGAGTACACTAGTTTGCAGATATCTATAACTATCTAGCCTATGGGCAGTTGCCACCGGAAATCACGTACAACCAGAAGAAGAAGCTATTTTCTGACTTAAAGAATTACTACTAGGACGACCCACTACTTTTGAAAAGATGCTCTGACAATCTATATCGTCGGTGCATACCAGAAGAGGAGGTGCCATTGATCCTGAAAGAGTGCCATTCGTCACCTTATGGTGGGCATCATGGTGGGGATATGACAGCAACAAAGGTTCTACAGTCTGAGTTTTATTGGCCCACACTTTTCAAGGATGTGGCTTCTTTTTTCAAATCACGCAAAGAATGTCAGTTAACATGAAATATAAGTAAGAGGAATGATATGCCCATGGAAGATTGGGTAGAAGTACAAATTTTTTTATGTTTTGGGAGTTTACTACATGGGACCTTTCCAAGCGGGTTGAAGAAGTCACTACTCAAACTTGTGATTCCAAGGCCATGATAAAGCTTTTCGATAAAACTATATTCCCACGCTTTGGAGTACCACACACGGTCATAAGCGATGGAGGATCACATTTTGGTGAGAAACAATTTGAAGCTTTGGTAAGAAAGTACGGGGTGAAGCACAAGGTCATGACTCCTTACCACCCCCAGACATCGGGGCAAGTGGAAGCATTGTATAGACAAATCAAGCAAATCTTGAAAAAGACTATGAGCCGCACAAGGAAAGATTGGGCAATGAATCTAGATGATGCAATTTGGGCTTACCGAACCGCTTACAAAATACCTATAGTGACGATGCCCTACAGATTGATTTACGGTAAATCCTATCATCTACCACTCAAGCTAGAGCACAAGGTTCTATGGGCCATAAAATTTCTGAATATGGACCTTGATAAGGCTAGATAGAAAAAGGTTCCTTCAGCTCCAAGAACTCAAAGAATTGAGACTTCACGCCTATGAAACTGCAAGGATTTATAAAGAAAGTACAAAAGTCTAGCATGATGCCCATTTGAATAACAAAGATGTTCACGAAGGGGACAAAGTCCTTTTGTTTAATTCAAGTATCAGGTTGTTCCCTGGAAAGCTTAGAATGAGATGGCCAAGCCCATTTTCTGTGGTAAAGATATACCCATCAGGGATGATGGAGATATTAGGGGAGAAGATAGGAACTTTTAAGGTAAATGGACACAGAGTAAAAAGGTACTACAAAGACAAAGCATTTGTGAGGAGGTCAAAACTCAATTTGGGGGAGGCCAACTCAACAACAAATGGAATGAATGAGGCAACAACTGCAGATGTGGAGAGAGAATGAAGATAGGATGAAAGAGAAAGTCAAGCTAAAGACTTTAAACAAGCACTTCTTAGGAGGAAACCCAAGCTTTGTTGTTTTTCATGTTTCATGTTTTCCTTTGTTTTGTGCTCTAGTGTTATTAGCTAAGTACCTCTAGTTTTCCCTATATTTTAGTTTTCCCTTTTCTAAAAAGAGTGTAAATATTTTATGTCTTTTGTCCAAAGATGGCTTGTTTGGAGCTATAAGTTTTGCTTTTGATTTCAAGGTGTTTTGGTTTGAAGGGCCGCAGTCGCGGTTAGGACCACGGTCGTGGTGGCAATCTAGCTCAAAAAGGACGAACATCGTGACCCGCATCACTTACTCTCAAGGTCTTGATAGGCCACGGTCGCGGTCCATACCAAGGAGGAAATTGACTGCGGTTGAGGTGTTCCCCACACCTCGGGTCGCAGTACCCATCATATATATACTAAAACTCTCAAAATATCGTTCTTCTCGACCTGATCTCAGATTCTATTAAACTGACGAACTAAACACTTGATTCTCTTTATCAACACTGATGACCGAGATGACGACCAACCACGGTCCTATAATACACCGACGTGGAGCATCTCCACCGCTCCCGACACCCATTTCTTCTCCAGCTTCCTCTGCGATTCCCAAAAATCTTCGCTCTGCAGAGGTATTCATTTTCAACCAATTCTCCATCACTGAAACATTTGTTCCTTGCCATTTCTCTCGAGTATGTAGCAACTTCATTGATTCAAGAACTGTCGCGGCCCTGTCGATTTCTACATCATCACCGCCTAAAGCTAGGGTTTAGGACCTATTCTGGACACGCAACCTGTGGAATGAGGTTTTGTACCTCGAGTTCTATCACCCTCAATGGAGCAGGACATCTAGTTCCACCGTTGTCGTGATTGTAGTATCACCTGATGACCATGGGCTGCGGTGCTTATCAAACGAAATTCATTTGCAAGCTGACCGTGTGTCGTGATCGAGACCCTGTTGAGGTTCTTTTGATCACGGCCACGATCACCCTTGTTTTGACTTCTTCTAACCATGGGTCGCGGTGTCTTTCTTACTCAACAACTGGCCGAGGAACGATCGTGGATCGAGGTCATAACTAGGTCATGAATCTTTCGAATGCGGTCACAGTCGTTCTTGTTTGCTTCTCAACTGTGATCCTTCTAACTTAGTTCTAGTATTTGACCTATACACCTCGGTCATGGCCTGGACCGCAGTCGAGGTCCATCTTTGGTTTAAAGGTCGTGGTGCGGTGTCATGAGAAAAATAAAAAATACAACATAATTATACATACACATGATAATAGAATAAAATAATTAATGAAGGTGGGTTAAAAATCAATACCCCATGCTAATGATATAGTTTGAAAATTTTCAGAATGTCAGGCTCAACTGGATACTCATTACTCAAAAGGGAAACATCATTGAAGTAAATCGAACAAATCGTGGCCTACCACAAGCAAGAATATTACAACTACAACTAACCATGGAGAAGTATCATCACATCTTGGGTCATCAGACAACTAAAAAGAGTCATAGGCATCATAGGGCACATCTCAGACAGAGACTTTGGAGTACCAGCCTGCAGAGGCTGAACTAAAGATCTTGAAGAAAAGGAAGGCTCATCCTAATGAGGTCAAGTGCAACAAAAGGATGAAGATAACTGTTGCAAAGGAAACAAAGGGGAAGGAGAAAGAAACGGTTCACAAAGAGGAATAAGAGACTAAGGGATCAATGTTAAATCAAAATGGGCCAGCATTTGTGCCAAGGGATGTTGTGCACCAGTCAAATTACGATTGGATGCTACAAGTCAAGGTGTTTAGGCCTACCAGGTATCTCAACATCGATGAATTCAAGAAAATGTAGCCTACAACAGAGTTATCCGATTCCTGGAGGGTGCAAACCTGCACACCCTATGCACCTCAGAAACCCCATATGTGAAGCAACTAATAGCAGAATTTCTATCCTCTTTGGAGAAAGTCCCGTAAAGGAAGAAGAGCACAAAAAGGGGGGTTGAAACTTCAAACTGGAGGTGAGACTAGGAGGAAAGTATCACAGAATTATAGAGGCTATGCTCAACACCATCTTCACACAAACAATAGCAGAAGCACAAGCCTACTCCTCCACACTTGTAGAAAAAGAATCTGTCAGATAGAACAACCAGAAAATGTGAAAAGAACTGATAGGAGAAGATGAACATAACTCCAAGAACTCTAAGGCTACCCTGATCACCTCATGCTTCATCATGGAGATGTAGAAGATAACTTCTAATACAATATATACGAGATCAGAGACATGATGAGTAACCAAGGGAGACCTCTTCATGATATGGTCTATGCTGAACAAGAAGCCAGTAAACATTGGAAAAATCCTAATTGAAAGGCTATCGACAACCGTGGGAGGGGAATCCAAACAGACCAAGGATTTCTGCATGGGAGGCCAGATTATGAAGATAGCCCACCACTTCATGAGTGATACGTGTTGATGAAGTACAAAGTAACAAAGGGACAAATGAAGATCAACATCAAGTCTCTCGTCAACACGAGAATCTTGACGCAGAAGGGGGACAAACTCTACTATAAACAAAGCTGCTCCAAAAAACTCCTTCCCCTCCTAGAAATGGCATATTATGATGCCCACAAGCTGCGGCCCACCAAAGATGACATCGATAAAATGTACTCAGGGGCCATCTGCACCACTACAGAGAAGCCAGCAATAGCTGATGAAGAGGGCGATAAAGCCAAATCTACAAAGATGGAGAAGAAGAAGCCAGAGGAAAAGAAAAAGCTGGCAGTAAGGAAGAAGAAGAAAGAAGTGTTAGATGAGCCCACAACTCTGAAGAACCCTCACCTCCCATACCTGCGGAAACAATAGTGAGTGAGGAATGCCAACCTCATGAAGAAATAACAGAGTAAGATGTCTATGTCAATCTAGACGACACGATGAGGAAAAGTCAATGCCTTGAAGCGGCAACAACAGAACAATAGGCGATGGGCAAATAAGAACCCAACCAGCAAGATAAAGACTCTGAAGCTGTACCTGAACTGACAATTCCAGAAGTGATCCTTCAAATGTCGAGATAGCCAGAGGATAGAGTGCCCGACCCGACATTTCTAACTCCACAATCGGAGGAACCAAGAGCATCAATGACATATGTGGAGTCACAACCAAAACATCCTTCAACCTTCAGAAATATACTGGATAACAAGTTTGATGTACTGTGGAAACACATGCATCAAACATCTGAATTTAATTCAAACATAACCTCCACCATGTGTACGCTAACTACGCAGGTGTAGTCACTGAACGAGAGGACCGAAGCACTACCCCAGTTCATGCAAGGGGTGCTAAACACCTAGAATGCTATGATGGGAGCGCTGAAGACCCTCATAGAGGAAATGGAAGCCCTCAGGAGAGAGAGGATGCCCTATGGGATAATAGCAAGCACTTAACAAGTGGCTATGAGGCGGAAATGCACAACCTCCAAAGGGAGTGCCAACTCCTGGATGAAGACCGCCAGTAGCTGGAAGTCGAATGCAAAGAGATTGACAACCAGCGGAGGAGGAAGAAGAGTAAGCGTGTGACAGGCCCCTCAACATCGAAAGCTTCATCGAGCCCTCTAAATCCCGACGATAATGACGACGACAAAGTGGGAGGGACAGGTGCAGGTACTACGCCAAAAGGAGAAAGCACCAATGTAAAGATTTCCTCGATAGCTGAACCTCAAGCAAAGGAAGCACCACCGCAGTCAGACACTCCCAAAGACAATGAAACAAAGAAAACTACTACGTTATCAAGGGGGCTCGATTTGAACAATAGTCCTAAAGAGAACAAAACAAAATCAGATAAGGGGAAGGGGGAACCAGAAGAAGACCGAACTACCCCGACTATAGGAAAAGCTGAATCAGAAAAACCCCACGTAGGCCGTCATCACCAGAGCAGAGAGCATAGTGACAGAAGATCTCATATTAAGAGAAATTAGAGATATAAATAAGTTGTTGGATGACCTGACATCTGGGATGGACATGTGTAGTGGTGACCTATAATTCCCAGTCCACAATGAATAGAATCACTATCTTTACGATAGAAAGATGGAGGCAACATTAGTAGCATTGAATGCTGCCGAATTAGGGCAACTGTCTAAGGAAAGCAACATCAAAGACAATATAGTTTCGGAGGCTTCCATGAGCATTGTAGATAAGGTGACTTCCCAAATGCCAATGAATATAGAAAGGCTACATCTAACTGGGGAAGCACCTCTAAAGACAACACAGGACGACACCTCAGACGATGAGGAAGGCGGGATCGTCACTTTCTTCACAAACAAGCTGGCCAGGAAGTAGAGAACACCAATTAAGAAAACAAAACTAGGGGTGGCTCCTTCGCTACCTTGCAAAATGGAAGATATGGACATGATTGCACTATCAAGAATAATATGCAGGGATGTCCATATTTTGACAGATATTTTGGATGAAATTCTGTCTAGAACCAACGTTGTATACCACAGTAAGGGCGGACATCTCACCAGGGAACACTTCAGAGAAATCTTCACGAAAAGAGCACATGTACACAAGAAGATGTTCAAATTACTGTGTGCCACCCTCCTCGAAGAGTTCTTACATCCAGACAAGGTGCAACCAGTGGTTAACGACACCACACATATAGCATGACTCTTATACAATGAAGACTACAATGTTTTTGATGTGACTGAGCTAAAATAGGTGGTGAGTAGGAAAGAAATGAAGTTTTTGGTCCTGCCTATAAGGCATGTGAAGCAATGAGCACTGATCGTTGTCGATTTATATGAGCGAAAGACGACAATGTTCAACTGTTGCGCAGCTAAGCTGGATAGTACTGCTCTAATATACAAAGATAAGGAAGTCAGGGATATTCTTAAAGTACCAGTGCATTTGCAGAGAGCAATACAATCAACAGATGATAGATTTAAGGGAATATGTAAATTATTCTCAATATACAAAAAGGTCCCCTAAGAAGAGACTAAAACATGGGATTGCACCTTTATCATATTACGAATGATGGAAGCCATCAATAAAGGCATCTCGCTGGAAGACTTATGCATGGAAGATCTACACAGACTGCACGATATGTATGCGATGGAGGTTATCTATGACCGCCGTTTCTTTAACGACCTGACGATGCCTCTGGACGCAATACCATAGAGACTTCATGAAGAGACCCATCTACCTGAAAAGGTAACCTGGAGGGAACAAATCAAGACCCTGTGGATTGACCCAATAGAACCGGCTATAGTAGCGGCATGGAAACAAGGTTGGAAAGCCGACACTGGAGTAGCTATGAAAAACATGCCAGAAATAGAACTTGAACGACCTCCAGTGGTAAAAGATAAAGATGAATAACCTATAGTAGGGAAACTAGAGGATGGCGAAGTAGAAGAAGATGATCTACTTGAAGAGAAACTAGACGGGTCAGTTGGAGAGATAGTACCCACTTTCAAGGACTTCGAAAAGTGGAGCTACGTAAGCCTATTTGTAGAATTCCTAGCCATGATAATGAAGTCCTTGAAAGAAGATGACACGCTGGAAGAAGCTATATTCAAACAGGACGGGATCTGTGTGTTGAAGGACGACCTCCACGATACACTAAAAATAGGAAGGTACCTATCAGTCAACACGATGTCATCCTACCAAGCTTTGTTAGGCAACAACATGCCAAACACATATATGGTATACTTCCTACTGGTGGATGACATTATGAAGAACAGGAGATCAAGAGAAAAAGAATGTCTGCAACAACATTTAGCGATGTCCCTCCCAAACTACATCTTCTTTCCTATACTTCACGATAATCATTGGACTTTGCTAGTAGTCAACTTAATCAAAAGGACTGCAGTGTTATAAAATAGCTCAGATACAACCTTCACACTAACAAAAAGACAAAGATGACTACTGCAAAGACACCAAGTGAAGAAAAGGCTGCCACATGCACTGAAGCAATTGTCGAGATGCTAAATATCCACAGATAAGGGTACAAGCACACAATGGGAAAAGACTTCAAGAAGACGCAGTTCTGCCACAGGAGCCCTCAGTAGGTGCCTCTGTCAAATGACTGCGGCTTCTTTTGTTTAGCCTGGATGATGACCCTAGCCAATCTGGATACAAAGGTGGAGGGGATAAAATATGAACAGTACCATCCGTTGCGAGGAGTGTATGCAAGCATGCTCCTAGAGTCTAAGTGGGCCTCCAAAACTGACAAACCAGAATGAAGAAAGCTCATTTATATGTCTCACTCAAATTTTGACGCCCCGGGCCGGGGTAAATGATAAGTTTGGGGGAGGAGCCATAAACAGGCTAGAGAGGTATAATTTTTCCACCATCTTACCATTCAATTTTTTCAAAAAAAAAACTTTTCTAGTACATATTTTAAGCTCCAGCCAAACTGCTCTTGCTTTTTGCTTAAAGAAACCTGGCTACAAGCCACAGTGAGAAATTTGTCTATTTTCTTGCTAATGGTTGTAGTGTTATCGTCTCATAGAGAGAAAAATATGAGAAACTAATGTATATAAAAGTAAAATGAGAAGCATAACAATTCAACTTTATCTCATTCTTGCAATAAGACATTGCGAATGAAACTACCTTAAGCTTATGAAACCCTTGAAAACTAGAGAACTTCACAAACCCATACTCCTAACCAACCACCCTAACCTGACGGCTCCAACCAGAAAATCCTCATCTCCATCAAGAAGGAAACAACTACCTCTTTGGAGTCTATCTATCCCCACTTTGGGATTAAAAGAGGCTTGGCTTTCTAGAAGACTGCATAAATCCCACTAACCCAAGACAGAGAGGAGATATAAAAAGCCAAAAAGAAAAGAATTTTTTTTTACAACGAGAGTTGTGCCCAAAAGATGCCAAGAGTTTCCACACGGCTGGTGTATTACTGCACACATGAATGTAGATATGTCATGCCCATATGTGGAAGCTCGAAGCCAAACTTACCCACCTCCAATCCCAATCGAAACTCACACAACCACCTAACTCTACGTCAGAAGCCCAAAGGGCAACACTGTCCCTACGACAGTTGTGGGTGAGAAAGTTCAGGAGAGGAAGAAAACACTTAAAGCCTAAAGCTTACCCGAACACACTAGCATAGGGCCAGTTAAATAAAAAAATGGGGTTATATAATTATAAGAAACTCACACGAATTAGAAAATAAAGAAAGAGTGTGAAAGCTACCCCTCAGGGAGATGTTGTATTGCTACGGCTGGTAACCTAACACATGAAGGGGTGATATGTTGAGAAGGGGAGACCTTTTCTACCAAAGGCAATGGCAAGAAGTCAAAGATGTACAACTCTAGTTGTAAAGGGGGAGGAATAAGACTTTTGGGTTGAGCAACATACCACAACAGTCTTGATGTAAGAATGAGATAATTTGGTAGTGTTAAGTTTTTCAAAGATTTTGTCACACAAATTTACTCTTTCTTTCTATGTTTTTGAGCCTACACTTAGCGTGAGGACAAGATTGATTCTAAGTTTGGCGGAGTTGATAAAACCTCATTTTATACACTTTGTGCATATATTTTATACCTCCCCTAGCATACCTTTTATAGAATTTACCACTTATTTTAGCACTTTATGCTAAGTATCTCACTTACACACTTTTTCCTTGGTTGCAGGGTCACATCGAGCCAAGGTCGCGGTCGACACCTCGACTGCGGCCCATTTGACCATCAAGGATCACCCTAGCGCGATTGAGGTCTTCAAAAATCACCTCAATACCCCACACTCGTGACCCCTCACACCTGAAGTGCCTCATGCCCCTCACACCCACAGTCCACACGCTCATTACGTGAAGTTGTGACCGAGATCTAGACTACGGTCTGACCAAAGGCGTGCAACACCCAGACCACTACCGAGAAGGAGACTTAACCAACCTCGGTCGAGGAGAAGATGGAAATGAAGCCTCGATCGAGATCATGCTTTTACCAAGACCAAACTTCGACCGCGGTCAAGGATTTAAGTCAATGGAGCACGCCTATAAATAGGCCACCTACACATCTTATCAAATCATCTGATCTGAAAGGAGCACAAAGTGTTGCTATTTTCCAGACTCATTCCCATCCATCCAATCAGTCTTAGATCTTCAAAGGAAGAAGCTGAGGAGAGAGAAGATTGAAGGCTCCATCTTCTTCGAGAGAAGGAGAACGTCCACACCATCAACCTCCTCGATTTGGATCTGAAGAAAAAATGTGTTGTATCACGTTTTTCTCTCTCTATATAGATCTATCACTTCCACCTCATTGTACTTCCCTCCTCAGTTCATGGAACTTGATGTATCAATCATTTTGTAACGCCGTTATGCTGCCCGTGAACATGTGTGGCTAAACACTTAACTTGGGTTGGGAGTATCCATTAAGTCTCTCCCAACATGTATAGTCTCTCCTTTTTGAATATATATATATACTCTCGTCAAGATTATCTCCATGCATCGATTTTAATGCTTCCCTTGTATGCTTAGCTACCATCTTATGATGTTTGATCGTTGGTACCTAAAAAGAGTAGTATCACTAATATCTCATGTTATGGAGTAGTATGAATGCATGAAAATGTTGTAATGCTAAAGCTTATGATCATATGTTCTTCCTTGTAGTTTTTTTGGATAGTCGTCTTGAGAGAGAGGTTGTCCTTGGGCTTAGATATATCCTCATCTCGAGAGAGAGAGAGAGAGAGGAATAGACACCTTTGTGATTGCTTGTAATCTTTATAGAGTATATGGAGGGTAGAGATGATGTTTGCATGTTGGTGAGAAGACTTAGTAGGTGAAACCCAATCTAAGTTTCCCTTCCATATCTTTGTTTCCATCTTATTTTGTTACGCTTTGTTCTTCTTCTCTTTGGTTTATTTCTTTTACTTTGGTTTGAGTACTATCATTCTGTTGGGAACACCCTTTTAAACCATCTGTTATTCCGAGTATATGAGTGTGAGATCATGTGTGCTTAACACCTGCTAACCTTGTCCCTATGGTTTGACCCCAATTACTACATCAGACCCCGTATAATAGTTGTGGGGGATTAACTTTCGAGTTACTATCTTTAGAGTCTAACTACTCGAGATCTGCTCCTTTTTGGATGCACGATTTAGGCCGGTCAACCCCTCATGTGTAACTTGAAGTTTTATTATTACAATGTAATAAGTTAAATAGAAATAGGACAATTTTATTTCCTATTTTTCCAAAGAGAAGGCATTCTGCACCAGACGAGTCAACTGACTCAGGTTTCAAACTGATTGACTAGACAACCGAGGAGGTCAGATGATAGGAGGAGTTGATTGTTCAACTGGTTGTCCAACTGATCAACTAGAGGAGTTCAGATGCCACTTAAACTGGAGGCTAGTAAATCGATCTAAGAGACCAATTGACCATCCAAGAGGCCAACCGATCGATTCAAGTGTTGAGTCAACAGACCAGACTAGTTTTAACACATATTTCTAGAAGTACAATCTGTTCATATGATGTGGACCTTAGGTGGTATCAATTCATTATGCCTCCAAATAATTACGTCAGTGGGGGCATACCATTTCTCATAGTTTATAATTTCATATTTTGTTTATGGATATAGTATGTATATGATACATATTATTAGTATGTGATGATTGGATATGTATATATATCATGCAATCCAATATTAAGTCATAGATAATTTCCATAAGAAATACACCTAAAAAGCTTGATTGTCTAAGCGTGGGAATGCCAAGCATGGTGTGTCGTCTATCTCGTGAAAGTGTCATGGTAGTTACGTGGGTTTGCCAAGCAGGATGGATTGCTATCGTGTTGATTTTTGGGTTAGACTTAACTAGGTGACCTTAATGAGATTAAATGCCTAGAAGCATACAAATGGATCATGATAGATTTGTGGATACCATTTATCCTAGAATTTCATGGGATGCAATTTGATAATATTTCCTACCTTAATGATTGTTATGGAATCTGGCATTGGCCGGGTAATAACTAATTGTTTTGGATCATAGCTCACTAGAAGGTTATACGCTACAATCTTTCAAATTGATATATGATGGATATCATTTTTAAACAAACTAGTGGGAGAGATAATTAATTAAAGGCCTAATTAATATTTTCAAATTTTATTTTAGTCAAATTCAATGAAAATGTTTTGACATATTGTAAATTTCTTTGCGGTCAGTCCTTGAGAAGGACAAGTTGAATGGAAATAATTTCCATGACTAGTTCATGACGTTGAGAATCTGTGACGCCCCACACCACACAAAGCGAGATTACTCCAAGCATAACAGCAAAAGAAACATTAACAAGTGTATTATCAGAAAACCCTATAAATTAAAACCTTTTTCATAAAATAGCCAAACAACAACAACCTTCACATGTAAGTCCTTTCATGCCTCAAATCATATACAAGGCATGCTGTCAACCTATAACTAAAGAACTATTCCAGAACATATATACATGATTCCATCATATCTGGTATACAAAGGGCAAATAAAGAAAGCATGTTCACCAAATATCTACAAAATGTTCCCAAAGACCCGAGTGTATAGGGACGATTCTAGGACTCTATGAACAAAAGACATCCATCAACACTGCCAACCGCATCATCTACTAGTCCTTTTGCTGCTCCTCAACCTCCGCTGCACGATCTCTACTTCTTCATGCTCGTCCACCTAAAAAGGGTGTGGGAAATCCACAGGGTGAGATTTCAAATCTCAATGGGAGATATAACCCACCACCGACTCTATTACTATCACAGATAAGATAAACAGAGCAGTAGTATAAATACAACTAAGACGAAATAGGTAATGATTATTTGTTGTCTGATTTATGGAACATCTTAATAATTTAAAAGGGATATTAAGAACATGTATATTTCTTATCAACAACATTGTAATAAGATCAAGAAAATCCTCAACCAATGTTTTCACATTTTGATCCTATACAATTATAATACACAAATGATTACGTATTTTTATTATGCCCCAAGGATTTGAGTTGTACCATCCAAATCCAACTGACCACTTGATAAGTTGAAATCAGTGCCATACAAGGTCTAGTGGAAGAGATGGAATCCACGACCTCACCCCCTCGGTCAGTACAAGAACATCGGCAGTGACATCATTAGTCATACTTCTATCAGTGACTTATAGTCCAACTATACACATCTAGCCCGCCTTGGTACATGTCACGGTGCTAGTGAGTTACGAACGCAGTCATACTCTTTATTAGGATATGACCAAAACCATTCATGTATCTCAGATTGAGATACAACCACAACTGTACTATTTATTGGGGTATGACCACAACCAATCCCATACATATACATTCAGGACACAAGGAGATACCTCAACTTACTCCCCACATATTCAACAATATGCACTCTGAGTTAAACTCATTTCACCATTCAGCAAGTGCTGGCACTAAATGGATCTATGGCATAGGGCAAACTACACTATTAGATTTCACTTGATTAATTAGATAATCTTAAACATCTTTAAGCATTAATCAAGTAACAATATATAACTACTAAACAAATTCTAGAAGATTAGGGTTTGAGGCATCACTATCACATACTGAAACATATAAGGATCACATCATTACTTTATGCTAGTTATTCACCATATGTCCATTACAAGGACCAATGTCCATCACAAGGACCAATGTCCATCACATCATGATCACCATAGCTCATACCTGGCTATGTATATCGATTGATATCACATGCATGGTTAGAAACTGATAACAAGAAGGAAATGCGTCATCAACATTATTACAATTAGGGTTTCATGTACCTGATTAGGATTTACAAGGTTGGATCAACAACCACCCTTAGATTATCATTTCCATTATCATTATGAAATATGTTATGAGGTATAGAAACATAGCTCTCAACATCATTATAAACACATAGTATGATGTATAGAAACATAACTCAACATCTTTCATACCACTATTCCAAAGAGTATCACATCATATCATGTGGCCCTAGCATCAATTTGGTGTATTGTAAAGACCACCACATGATATCGGCTAAGGATCCCACATAGTCCTTCAAAGGTATCAGACAACCATACCAAGGTAGGGTATCAACCTACCTACCCAAGGTGTGTATCGGTTTGGCATCAAAAGACATATCGATTTATCACCTCTAGGGAGTGTGATGATCACCACCATTTAGGGAGTGATGGGCATCCAAACCATGTCGGGCAACACACAAAGGGATACATCTGATAGATCAATTTGAGGTATCAGTTGAGTACTACAGGGTGTCAGGCAACCCTTTTAGGAGGCGTATCATTAAACATATAGGGTTAGTATATCGGTCCACCACACCTAGGGAGAGGGTGTCGCCCAACTTACTCTGATAGGAAACACCATCCCAAAACAAAACATGCATCTCGATTTGAGGTGTATCGGGCAACACCACCCAAGATCATGTATCAATCTCTTCCTAAGCAGAGTGTTACTGTTAGTCTTCGAACATAGCAACTCCTCTAGATACAATTATAGCCATAATGGGCTAACACTTGACAATGCATAATGATCTCACCATCACACATGTTGGTCTAGGTGTACAAGGGCATGTTGACCCAGACATTCACCAAGTTGTGATGACTTGTCACAAGGGTATCAGTTGACACATTACAAGTCGTAATGGCCTAAAACTCATAAGTTCGTGAGGATCTGGATCTTGGTATAATGGTCCATCACCTTTAGGTCGTGATGGCCAGGGGGCGTCACAGGTCATTATGACCACCCAAACATATTGGTCATAAAAGCATATCAGCTCCATCATCTCCTACCTCAAGGCAACATTACTAAAAAGGAAAGACAAAGGTGCAACACAAAGGCATCAGCTGTCAAGGTTTGTTTCTCAAAAATAGAACACAAAGCTACCTAGGAAAAGTTACTAGCATGCAAGCAAAAATGAGCCAAGAAGAAAGAACAACATAGCAAGAAAAAGGTGATAATAACAAAGAGGCTTTAGAGTTATATAACCCTCCTCAAGAATCACCACCAAGCTCTAAGATCCAAGGTCAAGCTCCAAGCTTCACGAGCTCAAGGTGGAAGAAGATCCTCTAAGCTCAATCACCACAACACCTCCAAGAGAAGATAGGACCCAGGTTAATAGAGCACGAGAGGGAAAGGGAAGCAACCAAGGTCCATGGCCAAAAAGAAGAAAGAAGGAGAGAAAGGAAACTAAGGATCATGGCTTACCAAGGAAGAAGATGAAAAGGGAACACCACAAGCTTAGGCTTGTCAACCAAGCTCCAAGGGAGAGCACTCCTCAGGCTCAAGATTGTCCACCAAGGAAGAGGAAAGAAAAAATGGCCAAAGGATTTTCTTGCATGGAGAGAAAGAAGTATCTATACAAGAGAGATGAAAGAGAGAACAAAGGAAAGGTGTCACCACCAAAGAACCTTAGATGACACATGTCCACGAAGAAAGGACACATGCAACACCATGCAACAAGGTGATAAGAACTATGCCTCACCCACTAAGCCTCCTTCCTAGGTCAAGGCCGATACACATCTCCTCCTCCCTTCACAAATCGATAGGGATGAAACCCTAGAGCCACAAACTGATATGGTGAATCTTGTGACACCCCAAAACTGATAGGATGTCCATCAAGACACCCAAAACTAATACAAGCCCCCTCTCAAGGCTCTCAAGCCTGAGACAACATTCCTAAGTGTAAGTTACACCTTAAACATGAGCCCAAAAACACCATCAGGGATGTCACCACTCAACCAAGGCTCAACCAAGGAACTTAAGCTTCCAACATGCCCTAATTACATATCATATGATTAGAGCAAGGAGTTAAGAAGCATACTTAAGAAAAACAAACATGGTTATCCCAAAATGTGGGTCAGGGTCCTTACAAGCCATAAACCCTTTAACAGGGATTTCACCCCAAAAATCCTAAGAGAAAAGGGAAGGGTACTTTCTCCTCATCTCTTCCTTGAGCTCCCACATGGCTTCCTTAACACCACGATGATGCCAAAGAACCTTCATAAGCACAAGGTCTTTCCTCTTCACCTTCTTCACTCTCTGATCAAGGATCAACACTGGACCTTCTACATAGGTCACATCTTCATCAAGCTCCACCTCCCAATGGCTGTAACACTGACTCTATATCTAGATGACACTTCCTCAACATACTGAAATGGAACACTGGATGTAACCTGTGCAACTCTGGTGGCAACTCCAATCGGTAAGCCACCTTCCAACATGTACCACATCTAGGTAAGGTCCTATATACCTAGGAGCCAACTTACACTTCTTCCCAAACCCCAGAACACCCTTCCAAGGAGAAAACTTCAGGTATACCTTATCTCCCACTTGGAACTCCAAGGGTCTACGACAATTATCTATGTACAACTTCTATCTGTCTTGTACTGCCTTCAACTGTTGTTGTATCACTTTGATCTTCTCTATTTCCTGTTGCACAAGCTCAACACTAAGAAGTTAATACTCTTCTATTTCATACCAACACAATGAAGATCTGCAACATCTTCCATACAATGCCTCATATGGTTCCATGTCAGTACTACTATGATACCTGTTGTTGTAGGTAAACTCTATGAAACTGAGATGTACATCCCAACTTCCTAAGAACTCAAGGACACATGTCCTCAATAAATCCTTCAAAGTCTAGATTGTCCTTTCAGATTGATCATCTATCTATGGATGGAAAGTAGTACCGAACTTCAATTATGTACCCAAGGTTGTATGCATTTGCTCCCAAAAGCGACTTGTAAACTGAGGACCTCTATCAGACAGAATAGTTGCTAGAACACCATGAAAATGCATTATCTCATCAACATAGATTCATGCAAGCTTCTTTTCTATGAATGTTATCTTCATGGGAAGAAAATGCACTGACTTGGTCAAACTGTCAACGATCACCCAAATGGAATTGTAACATTTGGCTGTCCTAGGCAGACCAACCACAAAGTCTATAGTTAAAAGATCCCATTTTCACTGAGGTATAGGCAACGATTGCAACGTTCTTGTAAGCTTCTGATGCTCAGCCTTAACTTGTTGGCATACTGCACATCTTGCAATGAACTCAACTACATCTTTCTTCAAGCACGGTTGCCAATACATATCCTTTAGATTGTAGTACATCTTGGTACTACCTATATTGATAGCATGCATAGATGTATGATCTCCTCCAGTACCATGTTCCTCAGGTTATCAGCATCAGGAACCACTATCATGTTATGGTAACAAACTATCCCATCATCTAACTCATAGAAACCATCACGCTTCTCACTACCAAACTATGATCTAATATGTTGTATCACAGTATCTATCTATTGAGCTTCTTTGATTTGTTGTCTCAGCGTAGGATTCACTTGTAACTATGCCATCAATCTGGATAACAAGGAGACTTCTAGCTTGACATTCATCTGTCCCAAGGAGACCAACATGTCTCGCTTTTGGAACATCAAATAACTCAATTGACCTTTATCCATGGATGAGGATTACGACTTCCTTCTCAACGCATCTGCTATGACATTTGCCTTTATCGGATGATAATCGATCATACAATTGTAATATTTGATCAACTCCATCCAACAAAGTTGTCTCATGTTCAATTCTTAATGTGAAAAAATATATTTCATGTTCTTGTGATTTGTGAAGATCTGATGCTTCTCCCCATATAGGTAGTGCCTTCAAATCTTTAAAGCATGAACCACTACAGTTAACTCCAAATCATGAGTTGGGCAATTCTCCTTGTGTTTCTTAAGCTGTCGAGAAGAAAAAGAAACCACTTTCTTGTGCTGCATCAACATACATCCCAAACCATTCTTGGATGCATCACAGAAGACAATGTATCCTTTTTCTTCCTTAGGAAAAACTAAAACTGGTACACTTGTCAATTTCTCCTTCAACTTCTAAAAAACATGTTGACATCTGTTGTCCCAAACGAATGACGCATCCTTCCTTGTTAACTTCATTAGGGGTAGGGAAATAGTGTTGAAATCCTTAATGAACCTCTGATAATATCCTACCAAACCTAAAAAAATTGCACACTTCAGTCGGCATCTTTGGATGTTCCCACACTGTCAAATACTCCACCTTCTTAGGGTCCACTCTCACTCCTTCGATAGATATAACATGCCCCAAGAAAGATACCCCCTCAACCAGAACACACACTTGCTAAACTTGGCATAAAGCTGGTGTTGTCTCAGCATGGTCAATGCCTGATGAAGATGTTGTTCATGTTGTTGACTATCATGACTATATATCAAGATTTCATCTATGAAGACCACCAAAAACTGATCAAGGAACGGTAAAAACACTTTGTTCATCAAATCCATGAATGTTGCAAGTGCATTGGTCAGTCCAAACAACATAATCACAAACTCATAGAGACCATACCTCATCCTAAAAGCTGACTTTGGTATGTCATCCTCCTTGATCCTCAACTGATGATATCCTAATCTCAAATATATCTTTGAGAATACCTCCACACTTGTAGCTTGTCAAATAGATCATCTATCATTGGCAAAGGGTACTTATTCTTTATTGTGACCTTGTTCAACTGCATGTAGTCTATGCACAACCTCATAGATCCATCCTTTTTCTTTACAAACAACACTGGAGCACCCCACGGTGATGTACTTAGCCTGATGAAACCTTTATTAAGCAGTTCTTGCAACTGACTCTTCAACTCTACCATCTCTGTCGGAGCCATCCAATATGGTGTCTGAGATATCAGTTGTGTTCCAGGAAATGGGTTGATCTCAAAATCAATCTCACGGGTGGGGTAACACCTGGAAACTCTTTATGAAACACGCCCTCAAACTCTCTAACCACCGACACCTCCTGGATACTAGGACTCCTCACCTCTGTATCCACCACGTGTGCCAAAAATGCCTCACAACCTTATCTTAGAAGCTTCCTTGTCACCATGGTTGATACAATACACGTTGGAAGAATCTTCCTATCTCCTTAGAAGATCCACGTCTTACTACCATCTACAAATGTCGCTTGCTTAGAACTACAATCCAAGACCACTTTATACTTCTCTAGGGTATCTATTCCAAGGATCACATCGAATCTATACATGTCAAGTGGTATGAGGTCCACTTGAATGATGTGTCCCAAAAAGGAAAGAACACAGGAAGGACACACATACAGAACCAACCAATGAGGTTTCTAGAAACAAGATATTCTTCTTATGACTAACAGAAAAAGAACAAATACTATGCACTTCATGTGTGATAAAAGAGTGCATAGCACTCGAGTCAACCAAAACAGATATAAAGCAAGAATAAGACAAATCAGAATGAAATAACTCCATTTGACCTGTCACCACTCACGAGTTGACCACCACCTTTGGCTGACTCATAGCATAGAATCTATCCATTGCCTATTGTCTCCCCCATCATATACTTCCCTGAGCAGAGGATCCGGCCTATGACGCTTGACGACGTCCTTATCCTCCTGTGCCACTTTTCTACTGTCTCTGCGAGCCTTTCTAGCTCTACTTTAGTTGTTGGGTCACTTCATCATCCATCATTAGGCACTCCCACTTCAGATGTCCTACCTATCTGCACTTGTGACAGGCCCAGGTCTCAACCCGCAGCTTAGGAGGCCCTGTCACCGATGCTAATGCAACACTTTGGGATCGTGCGGGTGAAAAACTACAAGCTCACCCTTTACTTGGTGACCATTGAGTCGAAGCACTAAACCTCTACAACGTTGGCGGTGTAGAAAACCTCGGCTTCTTGAAGCCACCTGATGACTGCCCTTGAAACTTTGCAGACCGCATCTTCATAATTGCCTATCTCTTCTCCTTCACAGACCATTCTATCCTTCGAACTAACTCCACAAACGCATCAAACCTCTCTCGATTCTCCAAAGCAACAACTGGGGTAGACAAATCAACATTCAACCCATTTATGACTCCACCTCGAACACCAAAAAATAATGGTGTGTTAGAAAGAAGGAATCACACATTGTTGGATATGGTGCAATCAATGATGAGTTTTGCTGATCTTATGACTTTATTTTGGGGTTATGCTCTAGAAAACACAACATTTACAGTAAACCATGTACCATCTAAATTGGTTCAAAAGAAACCATATGAGATATGATATGGGATGCATCCCAATGTGTCTTTTATGAAGAGTTGGGGATGTGAAGCTGATGTGTGAAAGCAATTTCCTAAGAGGTTTAGACCCAAATCGAATAAATGTTATTTTGTTGGAAATACTAGAAAAACTAAAGGATACTACTTATATAATCCAACTGACAACAAAGTGTTTGTTACCAGATATGTTGTATTCCTAGAGAAGGAATTCATTTCCAAAGGAATAAGTGGGAGGAAAGTATAACTCAAAGAAGTTCAAAACCAACAAGAAAACATTGAATTGGTAGAGGTACAAGAGGAATGTAGAGAGTCACACATTTTTGTGGAATATCAAAGTTATCATGTAATATAGGAACCTCATAGATCTAGTAGGACACACCTTCAACAATAAAGATTTGGTTATCTTGTGACTCAAGAAGGTGATGAGTTGGTCACTGATGATGAGCCAACAAACTACATTGAAGCTATTAAGGGACCAGAATATGAGAATGGCTTGAGGCCATGAGATTCAAGATGTAATCCATGTACACCAACAAGGTATGGACCTTGGTGGATCCACATAAAGGGGTAAAATACATAGGGTGCAAGTGGGTCGTCAAGAAGAAGACTGACATGGATGGTAATGTACAAACATAAAAAGGTCGATTGATTGCAAAGGGTTTTAGACAAGTTCAAGGTGTAGACTATGATGAAACCTTTTCTCTAGTTGCCATGGTTAAATCCATTAGGATCATGCTTACCATTGCATCTTATCTTGACTATGAGATTTGGCAGATGGATGTTAAAACCATATTCCTTAATGGGAATATACTTGAGGATGTGTACATGACATAAACTGAGGGTTTTATAAATCCAAGGATGCAAATAAAGTCTGGTCAATCTATGGATTGAAGCAAGAATATCATAGATGGAATCTCTGATTTGATGAAACAATAAAAGAGTTTGTATTTAGTCAAAATAAAGATGAACTTTGTGTTTACAAGAAGGTTAGTGGGAGCATGATTGTATTCCTCATATTGTATGTAGATGGCATACTATTGATGGGGAATGACATCCCTACTTTATAGACGGTAAAGACCTGACTAGGAAATATATTCTCTATGAAAGATTTAGGCAAATCATCCTATATTCTTAGAAATGAAGATCTATAGAGATAGATCTAGAAGGCTTCTTGACCTAAGACATGACACCTACATTGAAAAAGTGCTGAAAAGGTTCAACATGGAGAACTCAAAGAGAGGAAACTTACCCATGTCTCATGGTGTTAGTATATCTAGAGCTCAATATCCTAGTTCTTGTGAAGAATGGGAGCACATGAGAAAGATTCGATATGCATCTGTGATTGGATCTATCATGTATGCGATGTTATGTACTCACCCTGATCTCTCATATGCCTTGAGTGTGATTAACATGTATCAGTCAGATCCCAGTGAAAGTCACTAAACTATCATAAAGAGCATCCTTAAGTACTTGAGAAGAACTAAGGGTCAGTTCCTTGTCTATGGTGGTAAGGAAGAGTTAATGGTAAGTTACACCAATGCAAGCTTCCAGACTGACAAAGGTGACTATAGATTACAGTCTAGATTTTTGTTTTACCTAAAAAATAGAGCTGCAAGCTGGAAGAGTTCCAAGAAAAAGACTGTTGTTGTCTACAATAGAGGCAAAGTATATTGCTACCTCCAATTCAACAAAGGATTCTGTTTGGATCAAGAAGTTCATTTTTGAACTTGGGGTGGCTCTAAGCATCAGGGCTACAATAGAGCTATATTGTGAAAACAATGGAGCTATGCACAAGCTAAGGAACCTAGATCACATTATCATTCCAAGCACATACAACAATGGTTCCATCTCATATGAGAGATCGTACAGTGAGGAGATGCCATTATTAGTAGATTACCAACTCAAAGCAATGTAGTTGACCCCTTGACAAAAGCACTTTCATAGCAGAAGCATGATGGTCATGTTAAATCACTTAAGATTAAATTCATGGGTGATTATCTCTAATTGCAAGTGGGAGTATGTTGGTATGTATTCCTAGAGAGCCAATCATATGACGAATGTAATGGAATATATTGTAACTAATTTAATTAATAACAAAGGCAATCTTCATCAATATGTTTGTTCAATTATGAGATAATGATATAACACGTTAGATGTCTAAATAATGATGCTACTCGATGATGTATGTCTTTAAACAGTGAGATAATACAAATGATAAGAATATACACTCTAGTTATGTCTCTAGTCGGATGTTATTGTGGAAGCTAATAGATAGAAATAACACATAATACTAAAGTGTGTGTTGGTTGATGAGAGAATCTCATTAATCATGATATGTGATATCAAACCAAACACATAATTACTTGTTAGAGAATAGTGTATCAGATAGACCCACCTTGAGAGTGATACATGGGGACCATTGAACTGTAGTCAGAATCAACTCTCATGGTGATTGTAGTTCTAAGACCTAAAATCGCTACACTCATCACATGTTGTTTGTAACGTCTAAAGATTCTGCCATCTTGAGACTTAGAAGGCCTAAGAGGACAAACCAAAAACATTAGCTAATTGTTTCAGAGAGAAATGAAGAATCATAATACACATACATGAACATTCAAATATAATGCATACACCATAACATTCTCAACATTCAACATGTATATTAATACAACATGAATTATTACAAATTAGAATTACACATTGAATGAGAATTATACAAGTATAATATGTATGCTAACATGATCTTAACACAATAGGTACAACCTGAACACTTCTCACTTCCTGTCTTTTATCCCATGCTAGATATGAACCTAAAACATACATGAAACAATGAATCAATCCAATGTGTTGTGTACATGGGCAGAAAGCTACATATATTTATGGTTTTCATAATTTAAAAAAAATTGTAGAAAGAAAGAAGGAACATCATAGAAAATAGTTCTTTAATAAGTAAAATATGCCAATTTTATTCTTTTTTCTAGATGAATTGCATTATCAAGGTGGATGAGTACCAAAACATACATGATGGGCCCTATCACATTTACTAAGTACTTTGGGAAACTCCCCATACACAGTGTACTCTAGGGAGGTGTACTAGTCAACATTAAACCGTCCCCTCATAAGGGGGATAATGAACACCTTAAATAACTACAAAACATCTACTCATATCATTTATGTTTCAAGTGAAAAATCAATGAGTAATTATATTAATACTTAATCCAATATTTGCAAATAAGAGAGAGAGAGATCATACATACATATCATGATTTCAACCAAGAAAACCATAGTCATATACTTAAATGAAACCCACATACCCGAGTTTAGAGATTCCTATTTATATTCTTGATCATCTACATCTTTGGTCATCACATAATTAATAACAATTAATCATCATTAAAACAATGTTCACTATTATGTATGATTTTTGGGTCCAATTTAGGGTTTAGACAAATCTAGGTTGAAATTGCCCTAAACTTTGCATTAAATATTTTTATACTGATCAGGGGTCATAATTAGGGTCTGGTTCAATTTTCATAATTTTTTGATGCTTATACTATTTTTTGAAATTAATATGAAGTTTAAAGCATCTAATTATGCATTTATGGGAAAAGATCTAGTATGGGATACTATTATTCATATCAGAGTGCAAAAATGGATTTCAATCATAATTAAGATTCTATAAGAAATTTATGAGATTGAATATTGTATGATACTATTTATTTCAATTAATGAACCCTAAAAAGGAGCATTATCAACTATATTATAAACCATCATTCTTTGTTCTTCAAAAGCCTGATATAAGGATTTAGTAATAAAAATGATTTTTTGAGTTCAGAGGTATTTTCTGTGCATTATTTGACCAAGGGAGCTATTTTTAGTGATATTTCTACGTTTGGGTCCAATTCTGAGAAATTAAAAGAAATTTACCTCATCTAGTGGGTCCCACTGCCTGAGGTGGCAGTCTTCAATTGGATAACACTAGTTGTCCCAGCTGATCGCACCCTTGTCTGGTTTGGTTAAGAGTAGGTTGGATGATTTATCTATGAGCCAGACTGGTTCACCTGGGATGAGGCTAGACCAGTCGTTCCTCTCTCTATGTCTTGCATCCAAAACGCTCCACAGATCCCTCTTCCTCCTGGCACCTCTACAAGGTCTAGCCCCAGTGATGCTCCCCCAAGCTCTTGACTTCCATGGTCTACGATGAGGGTTGTTTTGGACTCATTGTAGGACGCAGATCCATCCTGAGGATGACTGGTGGTACAACGGGCTTCGCCTCCCCCATACCCCTGTATATCAGCCGTTATATCAGGATTGGGTGGGGAGGAAGGGGATTTCCATCTCACTGGCCAAAACTCAGGCTTGAGGTCCAAGGAAGATTTATGACACCTTCGTGAACTTGCTTTGCCACATTGGTTTGGTATTGTTGTGGTCATCTTCCACGACTTGGCTCCTTATAGAACTCATCACCAACAGGTAGAGGAGGAGCTTGGTAGTGCAAGAAAATTCTCATTGAATCTACAAACTATCTTTCTTTCTTCTAAATCTTGAAGATGATCATGATGCCTATAGACCCCTATCCCCACGATCGTCATCCTCCTCTACTCGGTGGCTATCTTGGAGGCCATGGATATTGATGTGATTCTAGATTTATTGGGTCGAGCGGATTTGTGTAGTCTATGGGATGGTTTTCCCTCACAAGTATGCCACTTCACATCCTTCCGCCCTCTACTCCTTTTTCCTCACATCCCCTATTTTTCCTAGTCAAGAGGTGGTGGAATGGAGGATTTTGATCTCTGAGTACTCTATGTCACTAGTTTCTAGTGGAGGCCAATCGGTTCCTATCATGGTGTAGACCACGGGTTTGTAAAAGAAATTTCCTTTGATCTCCCACCCTCTTCGGATCTAGATAACACCTCATGTAGGATTTGTTCCTCCATTCTCAGAGGTTGGGGGTGATATGAGAGCTATTTGGCCCTCCTGCATCAATGAGTGGAAATGTTCCACATAGCCTACCAATGAAAGGGCCACGTGACAAGGTTGTCCAGATAAAGGTTTGCTCTAATTTATATACTAGAAACCATGGTCATTTAATACTTCAAACTCTTGTATCTTCTAATATGGGCATCCAATCATTATGAAATTTTTAGACATAGGCTATGATATTTAAATAAACCCTTTTCCAAGTTTGAGACATAAAATAAACTATCGGACCAATCAATTTATAAATCCAAAAAATTCCATATTTAAGTGCATAAACCTTTATTATAAGTCAACTACCAATCAACTCTTGGTCAACAAGTCAAATGTACATCATTAGACTACATTACACCCTGAGGTTCATCATTTAAATAATTTGAATATGCATTTCATTAATTGGACACTAGATTAGTTTTTAGGCTAGGTTCCTACTGTAGAGTTTAGGGTTGAAGGGTTTAAAGGTGATTTGATGATTACACTATGTTTGAGCAAGAAAGCAAGTAAAGGAAGGCAAACAAGATCAAAACCTAATTTAGCCCTAGACAATTAATTCTACTGAGTAAGAAAAGACAAGGCAAGCAACAAGATGAGCAAGCTACACTAAATTAGACAAGAAGAAATCTACACTACACTAAGCTAGCAAATTAAGCACAAGAGCAGTTAAAAACCTAAACTAGCAAGAGCAAAGCAAGAACAAGGCAAGAAGATAACTAAGCAAGTAAAGAGATAACTAAACTAGCACTAGCTAAGCAAAGTGGCAATTAGGGGTTTAAAGAAATAAAGGGAGTTGTGGGCTGTTTGGGGATGCACTTATCAATTTGGTTGGGGGTGACATGTGAAAATTATGCTAGAGTCTAATGTGCATACTTAGTTTTTGCTCATACATATCTTGTTTTCCTATTTTTTTGGGTGTTCCCTCCACCCAGGTGTAGTACTTTATGGGACAGAGACTCAGGATGGTCGTGAGCTCGTTGGTGAACATAAAGACATCTTGAGATAGCCTTGTTACCCAATGCATATGGTCTTATGTGTTTATAGATGTAATTTTTTCATTTTATGTACCACCCTTAGGGTGAGAAATTTATGTACATAGAAATATTTTGTACTCTTGTGAATATTTATGTTTACCACTGCTTAAATTTTCCGTGGCTCATGTTTGTATCATTGAGTGGGCCCACTATTGGGTCCCACTCCTTATACAAACCTTCAAATAAATCAGAACACTTTATAATATAACACTTATATGAAAATATTTGTATTAACTAAGCATAATAAGGAGCATATGTGAGACAAAACAAAACCACCATTAAAGGTGGACTTAAAACCATTACTCGGGAAAACAAAAATAGATAGTTGTCCCTAATAAATGCTAGCCATGCTTCAATGGTGATAGATTATTCCTAACCAATTCTATGTGAACCTCATCACCACAACCATCATTTTTTTATAGCATCAATCTCAGACTAATTACATCAAGGCTCTTCCCTGGCCAGGTACAAATATGAAAACAAGCTTACATCAACTAAGTAGATAGAAATGGCAGGAAGGGGACATGAGTTCCATTCAATATGTATGTCATGTTGCTTCGATAGTATATACATGAGTTTGTTTTGGTTCCTCTTCCGGTGTATCACTTCAGACACATCAGTTTGATGTTGTTAATCTAGAAGGAAGCATTACTAGAGTCGGTGATGACTGCCATGTTAAAGAAGACCTTCGGTTTTACTAATGAGATGCTAGTGAGGATCAAATGCAATTCCCCATCCATTGGGTCAGTTCTAGACATTAAGGTTGTTGAGACAGCAATCCACTCACCATTGATGCTTCTGGCTATTGCACAAGTGGACTTCATGTTATCTTTGTGAGATACAATAGTTCCAGCGTGAAAGATAGTGGACTAGAAGTGAAGTGTGAGGGGTATTGTTTCACCTAAGTCACCACTGTATGAGTAAGAGGTGGAGCTGGACATTTCTAGCATGATGGACGTAGACTTCACTGCCACAATTACAACCAATTTTATCTATCCTCTGCACAGTCTCAAGGTTCATGTAAGTAGTCTTCATCATGGGTCTTGCATCTTGGGTCTTCAGTCATCTTCTTCTGTAGATGAATGGTTTCTATTAGGAGGAAGTTTTTATGGAGGAGCCATAGATAAATCTTCATATTGTGGGGAATAGGTAGTGTCCACATCATGTCATAGTGGTCATGGCCATTGTCTTCGTTGTGTGAGAAATTGGTAGACCGAGTTGGCGGTGAATCCACCATTAGGTTTATGCTTCCGAATGTGTGCATTATCACCGTAACGCCAATCTGGGGTAGGAATATGGCCAATGGAGTTAGATGTGTCCATAGTGAACCAATGGATAAGGAAGCCTATGTTCCAAGAGCCATCGTCTAGGACTATGCTTGAGACTTTAAGATCAAGAAGGTCCTCAGGGATAGAAAAATGAGGTTTTAGAAGAGGAGTAATCCCATTCCCTACACACACATCCTCTTATACTAATGTGTCTTCATGAAAGATGGCCACCCTTCTTGAATTATTTAAAAAAATTGGTAAGAAACTTTTGATACTATGTAAAATATGGGAACACATGGTATTCAAGGAGAAATTGTGCATGTACTTTGCTACCATAAGTTCGACTCATGGCAAGTTTAATCTTTGGAGGAACGTCCAAGATAACTTCTTCAACAAAGCAAAGTTGAAGTCTTTGGATTTTTTAATACTCTAACCAACTTGTTTCTTTGTCTTGGTGAGATTTTTCCAAGAAACTATGTTGATTAGTCTGGAGGTTGACCCTCCATTCTAGATAAAACTCCCGACAATTTGGTTGATCTTGTCACATGAGGAAGTTGGGAGTTGGATAGCTTGGATGGTGTAACAGGATTGGAAGAGAAGGACCATCTTGGTGAGAGTTATCCGACTGGTGAAGGAGAGTTGGTTATTATGCCACATGATGATTGGTTGATGGAATTTCTCCAATAGATATTGGAAGTTCTATTTCCCTTTCTTAAAATGAATGATTGGGATCCCAAGATGCTTTCTTAAGTTTGAGGTCTCATTAATAGTGAGTTTTCTACAAACCTAAGATCTGGTAGAATGGTCTGTATTAAAGGTGAAGAATATGGAGGACTTTTCATGTGAAAGGAAAAGACTGGAGGCCAAAATGAACAAACAGAGGCAATGTCTTATCGTGTTGTCTTGTTGGAGGGAGGCCTCTCTGAATAGGGTGATATAATTGGCAATGCTCACGTGGGTGAATTACAATTTTGAATCTAGAGATAATGATTGGTTTCCATTTGTGGGCATTTACTTCAGATGCAATCAACTGACTAAAACGTTCAAGACATAGAACAATGTTGCAAGGCAATAAGGGATCACCTTGCTTGACTCCACATGAGGAGTGAAATGTGACAATCATGCCCCCATTCCACATGATCAAGGTGTTTCCTGACTTAATGATCTATAGGATAATTGACACGATGTTTCATGGGATTGCCATTCTTAGAAGTGTATCTTCTATGAAATGCTAGCTAAATTTACCGAAAGCTTTCACTAGGTCCAACTTCAAGGTGAGGTAGTGCTTCCAGAAAGTACTAGACTCCATCAAATGAATTAGTTCTTAGACTAAGGCATGTTGTTTGTCTCCTTTAGACAAAGTTGGATTGGAAGTACGAGATCCATTCCTTGAGATAAGGTTTTATGTGTGAGCCTATCACCTCTGATAGTAGCTTGGTGTAGACATTGTTTAAGGAGATAGTCCTAAGGTACAAACATGATTTTAATGAAGGGACTTTCGAGATAAGGATGAGAAAGAAGTTTGCTATTTGATGTTTTAGGATTAGCCAATTCTTTTGAAAATATGAGGCATCTACACCATCAGGTCCTTGATATTTAAGAGGGGACATGGAGTTGAGGGCCAGACAATTTTTCTCTAAATGGGGGACCTTCTGCCTGGATAAAGTATGGGTTGGAGACAACGGTTTGTAGGCTCTAGTGAAGGAAAAACTAGAGAAGAGCATGAGTGCATCATCCACCTCCTGGTAAACATAAAATAAAGAAGGATTAGATGCTTGATCGATTGGTAATCACCGAGCCAGATGCCCCGAGAGTCCTTTAAGAAAGCAATTTTTCTCCTTCAATGTCTTTCCTTGGTCAGAGAGTGGAAATAGTCTATGCTATTGTGCTCGATCTAAACCCAATCACAATGCATTTTTTGTTGCCACCCATCTCCTCCCTTCATAGGATAGAGTGCATTTGTGTTTGTAGGTCAACTATATTGTAGGCAAGCTCATGATTGAATGCTAATGATAGTTGTAGTTGGTTCCATTTAATCTTATTGGAGGTATGGTATTTATTTCTTCTTTCTACTTTCCTGATCGAAAGGTCCCATGGAGTGACCATCTTCAAGAAATGTGCAACAGCCTGATGAAGCAGGACATCACAGTTCCAATTGACTTTAATGAAGCTGTTGAAGCTAGGGATATATTCCCACCTAGCTGAGGTGTGAGATTATTGTTGCTTTGGTTTAAAATAGTCAAGCTTAGTGACTAAGATAGGGGCATTGTTTGAGTGGTTTCTTCCCAAGACTTGTATTGAGTTGGAGACCACCTAGTCGATTAAATTGGTTTCCTAATGCCCTATCGATGCATTTGTGGAAGAAACCCCTTCTGAAGGTGGTATGAGCACCACTCACCCCCATGTCATATAGGAGGCAAGATTCCATGGCCTCAGTGAAGTACCTTGTGACTACCCTGATTTTTGGGTTTTATGAAGTCAAATACTCATTTAAGGCACCAATGGATTCAAGGGGCTTAATTTTGAACAATAAAGTACATTAGGATCACAAGAAGTGTTTTTTACTCATTTGATCAAAGGTTTGGTGATTAAGTGCATTTAATCTAAAGTTTATGAAAATATTTATAAGGTTTTTGAAGAATTTATTTGAATGTTCAATGCTGGAGTTCTGATATGAACCATGGTAATTAAAGGCTTTGTGCAATGAAGGAGCCATATTTTCAATTTTGATTGAGTCGAAAGTTCATGCTAGAAGTTACGAGTATTAGAACATATGTTTCATTTCTTTGACAATGCTTGGGACTTTGTCCCATTTGATCTTTTTGACTTTGGGGGCTATGGATTTGATGTACAAATCCCAACCAATATTTGGGGGTGCCCTGTTTCCATTCGACCCCCTTCCTTAGTTGTGATAGAGGCATGGGAAAGACACCAAGTCCCCCTTAGGATTGGCTTTTTGACTTTTCCACACACCTTGCTTCTATTCCCTTTCTCTTTGCTTGGTTGGGAGCATTTGAATGAGCTAGATATCATGAGGCCAAGGTGTCATAGAAGAGGAGAACTACCCCTCCCCCATGTAGCCTTCTCCAATGCCACAAGTAGAGCAAGGAGGACAAAGAATGGGAGGGAGAGGTCATCCCTTATAAGCCTGGAAAGAAACCATCATTGGAGTTGCACATTCCACCCACAACCATCCTTGCTGCTGACAATCTGGGTAGAGATGCCACAGTCAGGCGCCCTAGTTTGAAGCACATTTCTAACTTTGCTGCCAACCTCAACAGATGGAAATGAGTTCCATGGTTGAGGGCGGAGCTTTCTAAAGCATGAATCCTTCTTGCCTCCTCATAGCTCATCTATGTCATTTGAAGACACCCTTGAGTCCGATGAGGGTCGACAAAAAATTGCGAGGCCTGGATCAAGTGAGACACTCACAAGGGAAGAACTTCCCAATCTTCTCATCTCCCATAGCCACCCCTCTCCAACACATTGTTGACCTAGGGCTTGTAGGAGTCCCACCACTAAGGAGGTGGCCGCACAGACTACAACCGCTACCGCGGTGGTGAGGGGGCGAGGACCGTAAGGACGACGGCCCTGGAGAGCATGTTGCCATGCCTTGCTTTCTCTGTGTGGTGGTGGGGGGGTCCTGGTTTTGGATCCAGAGACCACATGAGTGGGAACGTAGGGATCGAGTCTCGCAAGAGAGATGCTCAGTTGCTCAACCCCAACTTTGACTGGGTGAGCGTGTCGTAGGATGGGCCAATCATACGTGAGCCAACCTAGTAGATACATAAGGGAACCAAACCCTTAGAGCTACATGGTGGAAATCTAGAGCCATGGGAGAGTGATGATCAACGGATCTAATGGCTCAATTAATGATGTGGTAATGCCCACTTTCTTTTCCCTAAGTTTTTAATCAGATGTTGAAAAATACATAACTTCCAGCTCCTAAGGCCAATATAAGAAAACCTATATATAATTTTGATCCTCTCAATAAGATCTATAAAATGGAATAGGTTTCAGAATCTAAATTACCTTGATATATCCATGTCTTCCCTAAATTATGAACTTTGACCTTTTTGTATATACCTAATGAGTTTATATGTTTGATCATGGATGAATAATGATATAACATCCTCCTAATCATTGAATCAATAATGTTTATGAACCTTGAGTGTTATGATAGTCCTAATCACTTCATGTGCACCTTGCATGTACCTAATGCATAAGTATGACCCTTAATTGGCTTTAATGATGAATCTTGTTTACGTTGTTGCTAGTCTTGACTCAAATTACTTTGAAACCCATATTTATATATATATCAGCAACTTTATGCCACTCCAAGGAACACATATCCACCTATGATCCCCCTTGTGCACTTCTTTAACCCTTATGACATAAAAAGTAATATTTTAATTGAATGTTCATTGTAATGATGTATCCTCTATTGTATCTCATAAACCAACGCTTAGGTGACTATACACCTATATTAGATATGTGCAAATCTTCACTTGATATTGTTGACCTTCATCACCTTCCATGGTTGGATCTCATGACTCAATGAACTTTTGTCTTGTTTTCTCTATTATGAGTCATTTGACCCCAAAATGTGCATAAGTGACCTAAATCTTGAGATGATCATGGAAAACAATTGGAACATCAAAATTACTTGAGACTTGAACCCCACCTTCATGATGGTTCCCAAATCAATAAAATATCATCTATTGTGATAAGAAGCAACTTGAACTTAACTTGACCCAAAACCCTAATCATAGAGTTAGTTAGGGTGAATGATGAGAATCCAATACATGTATGCAATCTTGTTCTTAATCAGGTTCTTCTTATGGGTAGATGGTCAAGAATAGGTTATGAAACTCTAAACTTAGGTACGAGCATAATTATATGAATATGGATTTCTTGTTTGAAATGTGATACATATGTATGCTTGTTTACTTGCTCAAATATTTTCATGTAGTATTCTAGTATTGTACTCAATGCTTGTCTCATTATCATTGTTTTACAACTTGAACACATAGTATATATCTCCATTATACAAATCTTATGCACCTACTTGTAGTCTCGGGGTAAGGACACAAGGATGGGCATCTTACTTGAGTTGTAAGATAGGGCAGACCACATTGATGCAAGGGTTAGCTCCTCGCAATGGCCTTCAGGTCCCTTAAGAATAGGGTTAGCTAATCTTGAGCACCCTCATGGACCCTTCCGATGGGAAGCTGGTCAAAGGCCTTATGATATATGATATTGTTGGCATAATTGGAGTAAATTGACTAAAATATGAGTTCTAACTTAGATAAGCAATTAACTCTTTTATTCTTTCTTGTTGACTTATGAAAATCTTTTCAAATTATGCAAAGCTTATGTATATGTATCTTTTATCCCTATACTCAACATCTCGTTTGCTTGACCCGCCTTATTTCACATATTTTCTAGGTTCAGAGGTGGCTAGAAGTTGATGGGATTTGTGAGTTATGTCATGTGTACTTGTTGTAAGATCCCCAGTGTACATGAGCATACTTGTAAAATTGTACTCTTGAATATGCAACTATAATATTGTAATAAAATAATGGTGCTTAATATTACTTGTTGAATGTTGAGATTATGGTTGGTGATTTTATCTTGTTATTTGTTCATGTGTACTAAGATTTACGCTTCTGCATTCACACTTTGTTAATACCATGCTCAGGACAGACTCCTAGGTCATGTCTCCATTGACTTTGTAGTCATTTGGAGTTAGGATTTGGGTAATAAATGGTGGCGTTGTCAAAGGTGTTGCTGCCAAACATTTTAGATGGGTACATAAAAACATTGCAGTTTCCAACTATGAGCCAAGGCTTTGTAATAGTAGATGCAAGGGAAAGTAGCTAGATCCATAGTGACGTTCTACCACTCTTGGTGGTACTAGCATACAAAAAGGTGTAGAAAGAGTCTTCAATTTTGTTGTGGATGAATTGTTTATTGGAGAAGATGATTTCAACTAAAATGTTGTGCTTTCATAGTATTGCGAGCCCCCCCCTAAGAAACGTATGACCTCCACCCTGTGTGATTGGCAGAAGCCAAGATCCTTGATAATTCCAAGACCCCTTGCACCACTACATCAAGTTTCAAGCAAGTACACCACCAAGATGTTGTACTTCCTAACAAGGTCTTTCACATTGCTTTGCGTATCCTTGTCATATATACCTTATGTGTTCCATGTAAGGACTTTCATTGATCAGATTTGACAAGGATGGAATTCCCCATTGCCTTTTCTTTCTCTTCAATATCTAGTAGAAGGGAGCTTCTACCTTTCTTCCTTGTAGAATATCTACCTGTATCTCCTGCTTGAACGACTTTGTGATTGTGCAGATGAATCCCCACGGAGTTGCGACTGGGGCTACATTGAAGTTGTGCTATCTGATCTCGAGTGTTTAGGTTTCCAATGCTGAAGGGGTGGTTATGAATGGATGGGTGGTAGGCATCCTACCCCCGTGATGAGCAAGTCTTCGGTAGGAGTGATAGTGGAGTGTTCTGATGTACTATGAGGCACAATGTTTTTTGGGATTTGAGGAATAGAGGAAGGTAGTTGGGTGTGTTGAGAGGGGTGGAGTGGCTCATTCGAATTCTTGGTAATCTTATTGTTTTTCTTCCTGTAGCTTCCATCAATTTTGTTGACTACTCACTCGTCAATGTTGTCTATGTTTAAGACTTTCTGAGCTTCATCTTCTTCAGATTGGTTCTCCATAGATTGCAATTGGTTGGGATGTTTCATGCCATTCTTCTGGGGGACAACAGTTCCTTTCTTTTACTTTCTCTAGATCGGTTGGGCATATATATAGTATGTGAAATCTTGCATGTGTTTAGGTGGAGTAGGGACGATATATCCTGCGGCTACACTGTCTTGCCGCACAATGTGCTCCTCTGCAATCTTCTTGGAGCAATATTTTTGAAGGTGACCGACATGATCACAATGCATGCAGATAAACAAGATGATCTTGTATTCAATTTTGTATCTATTTCCCTCAATCATAATCAATTTAGTTAAATGTTTTGAAAAATCAATTTCCACTGTGATTCGAGTGAAATGACCACAACATTGCATACTAGTGTTGAGATCTATTTTAACTATTTTTTCAAGTTGATTTCCTAACCTAGCAAGAGACACCTCCTTATAAAAGTGGATTTGCAAGTTGGGAGTCCTTATCCAGGCCACCAATTTTGGCAGGGCTACATGTTCCAGTGAAAATTCAGGGCACCAACATTATACTGATAGATAGGAACCAAAGATCGGCCATGGCCCTCCTGTTAGAGCATGCATGTAGTCATATTCATGTTGCAGTTGAACAATCAAGTAGTCATTGGCTAAATCGATGAGGCTGAAACCTCAGGTTGGTTGCTATAGCATCTGGATTCTATCCCTTAGGGTTTGGAAACCTATTTCTTAGAGAGGAGCTTGACTATCATCGATAACTTCCATGGTCTAAGAAGATCATACCTAGACTCCTTGCACAAGTCAAAGGCTAGATAGCCGTAGTCTATTGAGATCATGATATCCTCTCATAGTAGGAAGATGTCACAATTCTCGACATCAATATTGATGTAGCAATGTTGATCATCATTGTATTTCTTCCTTATTGTCTTGCTATAGGAGGGTTTCTGTGTTTTTTGGGAGATTGAGATTGCCCCTAAGTTTACACCTTGTTCACAAATTAGTATATTTGGGAATTGAGTTCCTACAGTGACTGATAAGTCAATCTCCATGGTGTTTGTTGCACGGCCTTCAGCCTCCTTAAGATTGGTTCTATTACTTGTATAGTTTAGGAGAATCCGTGGAGCCCAAGGGTACCAATTGGTGCTTTTGAGAAGGACCTTCATCATTGTCATCCTCGGGGAAGCCCTTGCCACCAACATGGCTGCTGCCTGGAGCACTAGGGTTCTCCAAAGTGCTCATTTCGCCAGCCTTCTTATCTATTTTTTTGTATGACATTTTCTCATCCATCATTCTAATATCCTCAATTCCAATTCATTAGAGATTCCAACCAACCTAATCTGTTATTAGTTATACTCTTCAAAAGGTAGATCTTTTAATCTAGGGAATATCAAATTTGTGAGTTAGGATATCCTATATAACAAAATATTTATAGTCAAGGTTTGGAATTATGGAAATATACACCTTTTCATTGATGTGAACCTTACCACTAAACCCTATTATGATTTCTCTTAGCCTTAGGACTCATATATGAGGTTAGATTGTATGAACATAATAATCTTTCATGGGGTTTATCTATAGTATTGCATTGATAGCTCTTTTATATAAACTCCCAAGTGCAATCCATATCAAAACATCATGGTATCATAGATAATCATGACTATACTTGGAGATTGGAATAAAAATCATATATCATTCATTGTGGTAATATAATAACCTTGCACATGATATAAATTAACTTTATTCTCATATATCTATCCCTTCTAAAGAAAAAGGAGTGAGACTTACCGTTCCTGCACAAAACTTAAAACCAAAGAGAACTTAATGCATGATAATGTGAAATTCTAGATTAACCACCTTGTGGATCGTATAGATGGCACCCCATCAAATCTTGTTCTTGTACTTTCATCAACCTCCCAAGATTTTTTCCGATGATAACCACCTATATGCAACCACACATGGCCATATATTTGAAAAACAATTTTAAATGGTTGGGTTTAACAATACATAACAATATTCAAATCAATTTCAAAAGAGAAGTATATTGTAAAAAATTGCTTATTCTCAGATTTAGGGGTGCATTTTATTATTTCTTAAACATCACCTAACCTTTAGGTAGGAACATCTACACCTAGAACTGATATGATCTAATACCCAATAAGGTGGACATAAAGGGGTTGACCTTTGTACTGTGATTTGAGTTGCAATGTACCTAAACTTTTTTGTTCTCAACTTACGTCATTGATGGATACAATAACAAGTCCCTACATATGGCCCAATATCTGAAACATTGTTCCCACATAGTCATTGATATATAAGAACATGGTGTCATTGATAAGTTTTGATTTGAGGTTAATGTGTTATCACTATAAGAAGGAAATCCTACTTTAAAATGAGCAATTAAATGCATTACTTAATAAGGTACCAAATGTTCCATGATACACTATATATATGTTGCATAAGAAGAAAGACATAAGAAAAGTATTTATCATCATTAAAACAAACTAATATTGGTCATTAACTCCTCATGTTTAAAACTCCATACCTAAAAGATCATGGAGAGTTTATGAAAATACCAAGACTCATAATTCTTGGGTCAAATTACAGTTTCTATATCACCTTAGGCATATAGGGGTCATTTATCTTTGACCATCCAACCTAGATATAAGTATTTTTGTTAAAATTAAAACATGGAGATTTAAAGATATTTGTGTTTATTACCATGATTAGCAGTTTTGACATGACTCTTGCACTAAAATCATTGATCATAGGTGTCACATAAGTAATAAAGCTAACTCAGGGTCCAAAAATGTTTCTAAGGTTTCATAGTAATAAAGCTAACTCGGGGTCCAAAAATGTTTCTAAGGTTTCATAGTGCATACTTTCTATTTATAAAAATAAACTACCATTAAACAATATATGTTACTTTTCATTGAATGTATGCTCCTTCTATTCACCAAAACTGTCATGTAATGAAACATACATATTCAACATATTTTATCCTAATTGAAAAGATCTTACTCATGATAATATTTTTTTCATAAGATATGAATATTACATTAATTACCTTTGATAAGAATCTATAGACATTGGATATTGATATGAGGGTTCTTGTCCACCAACTCAGGGAGGAATCACCCAATGGACTATTGGTTGGTCATGTGGATGATTTTCTTACTACATGATCTGTGGCCATCCCTAGTCTTTCCCCTCATCATCATGGACATCTCTTCTACCACAATGTGACTTTGTTTCACCATGAAGCATAGTGCCATATCTAGCAGCCACTCGTACAAGCACACATCTATGTGCCTTGGTATCCTCATAACCATAAAGTGATGCTCTCTTGTGATCATGGTCAAACATCCAGCAAGCACTGGAGGTGAACGTCAATATGGGAAAGGATTTCATTCTCACAACATTCTTCCTCTATGACATGTCTCATGTGGTTCAATGTTGCTCCCTAAAGCTCCTGAACCCATCGTGATTCAGTGCTAGTTTGTCTGCCTCTACTTGCAAATGAAGAAAGGGATCCACTCACCATCCTCCTAGAATCCTCATCTCTCCATTATTTTCTCTATATCTAGGTATGAAGAGATAAGGAAGAACATAAGGAAGATTGTCTATTATTGGTCGCCATGGCTTGTTGTAGCAACAATATACGGTGAATAATTCTCCACCTAGATTTACGGTCCTCAAACATCCTCATTTGTCTAAAGAACCATCCCATAATCAAACCCTAAGTGGCCATTAAGACAAGTCCCTAGACAAAAACCAAATCTAGAAAAAACTAACAACCATAAAAAATGAGTTGATTTTCTTGTAATAAAACAATATGGATAATGATCTGATTAAAAACAATCGTCACGAAACATATCATGATGTCATATAAAAGCATAGTATTTATCATTCAAATCATCTCAATAGTAGACAAGGTAGCAAGACAAAATGAAATCCCTTCATTAACTACAATAAATATGTTTATAACATTATCATCATCTATGAATACACAACAATATAAGATATTTAACCCAAGTTGCAACTCTTAATTGTACACAAACATCGAGGAAAGAAACCCATCATATCCAAGATAAACTTCCCAATCATCAATTAGGAAAGTGAGAGTACATGGACAATCTAGACTCAACTATATTATATCTTGTTACATCTTGATCACATCATCTTTTCCAATGTGCTTATATACCTAAAAACATTGTGGAGGAACTATTTGAGACTCTAAACGAGTCCTAGCAAGAGGATTAGTCCAACCAAGATATAGACATACATGGAGTTTTTCAGATAGACTACAAATAATAGAAAGGAATTTATTATTCATTTAAATTTCTAATTTTACACATCACTCTATAATTTTTTTTTCAAGGGATGTTAATGACAAGAGTATAAGACATTTCATATTATAACATAAATCTTCCCACAGAATAAACATATTGAATGCAAAAAAGATGACATTACTTAAACTGATTTAAAATGATTACTGCAATTATGGATAACTCATAAAGAATAACAAAACTTACAAATAATAAGAGCACAATAGTAACATACAATATTTTTCACCAGTATAATAATAACCAAATATTTTAAACTACTGATTACATGCTTTACTAAGCCCTGAGTACTTGACGTGTACCACTCAAACTACTAGTTGATCACTGCAAAATCTCAATCATCCCTGTATAGAATCTTAGGATTACTGGACACCTACATATCTCTCCTCCTTGGCGAGTGCCGGTGACAAATTGTAGTGGCACAATGATCCAATCTACTAAAAAACTGACATGTCCTATGTACACAACTCGCAACACAAAAATCTAGGATATACAACCCTCAAATCTAAGTTACGACCATAGTTACTCTCAATTACATATGAACTGAGACACAATCATAGTTGTTCTCAGAATACCTTGAAGTCAGGATGACAAAGAAAAACCTTCCCTGCAGTCATATATATTTAATAGTATGCTAATCTGAGCTCCTTTTCAAAATACTAGTTTGCTACAAGCTAACCTGTTTCACTATTTACCAAAATCTGACGTCGATATAGTTTTTCATTCACATGTCACTACATGATTAGAGTTGCATTTAATTAATTAAGCCAATTACTTTTTTTTTTGAAATTTATCAGACAAGTTACAAACAAAGCATAGAGACATAATTGTATAAATTAAGTCTAACAATGACATTAGATATAAAACACATCCACATATTTTAAACCACACAAGATTGGGTTCATGCTACATCCTTGGTCTTAACAAGGTTAGATCTCATCAATCATAGGACACAACAATGTCAGAAATACCATTAAGGCCAAAATGGGATTAAGTACTAGTAAAAATCTCATATCCACCTAGAATTTTGCACATGCTTCAAAAGAAAATAACCAACAAAATCCAAAATTTTAGACCAAAACCCCAAAGGGTGTAAAAGTTATGCTCAATTTATATTTGGGTACATGAAGGCCAAAACCAAGCATAGATGAACCATATTGACATATCAATTCTATTTCAAACTAGCTTCCTACAACATAACTATTAGCGAAAGGTAGTAAAGTGATACAAGATTTGTCTTTAGTCTTAAATACACGACAACAAGTTTATCTTTTAAGAACATTTAATTACGAAGTATTCACACCACATCACACATATACTCTAGGACCCACTTAATTATTGTAGAAAATATCTTATCTTTCAAGGTCAAGTGTGCGAACACACATGACCACATAAAACTTCATATTAAGTATATGATAATATTTACCATTTCCTTCTAATTCATTACATCCAATCATGGAGTAAGATCTATCCATCAAATACTACCATCATCCCCATGATGGTACCCACACCATTTCCTTTAAGGAAAAAGCCTCAAGACATCAATACTACTTATATATCCCATACCCAAAATACATTTTATAATGTCGCATGTATACAATTTCTTATAATTATAGGAAGATAAGAGAATAGAAGTACATATATTAATTTTAGAAGGCAAGATATTCCATTAGGTTCCATCTTTCAATTATAGTTGCCCTGAATTGCATAAAGTTCATGTTTGTTTTGTAAAACACCCAAATCACTTTATGCTTACTTCATATTTATAATATTATAATAAGAAATTATGCATGTAACTATTTTCTTCTGGATTCATATATAACTTAATATGAGTATAGGAAGCTTTAGAAGATATAAATAATCCCAGTATATACATGTATATATAATTACCCATTAGGGTACAAAGTATCATGATAAGGTTGAAACAACCATATAGGCCATATCAATGCCAAGTGCACAAAGACACTTCACATTAATTTTTAGATTGAACCAGGTATAAGTGTATGTTATAATGATAGTTATGCATAGAAAATCGTGGATGTTCACAAGATCTTTCAAAAAAATTGTTCGTTGCCCGATATGGCATTTTTGGCCATAGAGAGTTCCAACATTAATGAGGACTTAGTTTGTTTAATGCTATTAATACAACTTTTTGTGTATTATAGTCATGTAAAACCAAGAAAAGTTTCATGATATAATTCTAAAGTATGAACAAATTATGGTTAAACTAAGATTAATCACATATATGTCATCTAAAGTCTAGATGAGATACTTCTAGGTATGTCATATGTTTAATATATTTACAGAAGCATGAAAGTTGTAAAAGCATGTTGTATGCAATTGAGTTGATCATGCATATGATATGAAAATGACATTATTTATTTTCCATTGTTATTCTATCCCAAAAGTTATAAATGAGTCATTTTTAGGGAAAAGCTACATATATTTCGAATTTTCAACCTTAAGACCACAAGAAGACACATAAAAAACATAATGAATCAACACTAAAACATAGAAGGAAGCAAGGAGATCTGAGATCATCCCATTAGGATGAAAATCAGCCTATAAGAATCAAACATTTAAGAATATAGAATAATATCTAGGTATGTAGAGTGAGATTTAGCATTTCTCTCCTTTTTAGGCTATGAATACATGATCAAAGAAACAAAGGGGTAAGCGACCCTCCTGCAAAACTTGTAGGAAGGATCCTCCTCTTCTAGGACATCTGGAACAACCATCAAACATCACCATCATCCTTCCAAAGCTCCATGTAGGCTCCATATATCTAGGGAACGTGGAAAATCCATTAATCATCACCATCATCATTTCAAAGCTCCATATTGGCTCCATCTATCCATATCTAGTCTCACCAAGGTCAAAGGGAGAGAATAGGTGGAATTTTAAGCTCGAGATAGCTAAAACCATCATGGGTGACCATGGATTTTGTCCAAGATGAAGAAGAAGTAAAGATCAAAAAGAAAAAGAGAGAGGAAATAAATGATATTACATGTTTAAGGCTACTAATGAAGCCAACAAACTTAGGATGTCTAATGGAAGCCTGATCATCAATTTGCATAGACATGCATAAACATATAAGCATATGCAACTCCTTCCTCAAACTGAACAACCTCCATGGAAGATGAAATTGAGCTCCACTCAACACCACAACTCATGAATGGTCCTCCTAAGGCCCCAAAACGCTCCTTTGTGCAAGATCTAGGGCAAAACCTGAGCGAAAGAGGAGAAAATATGGCGCTCACATGCACTCAACACCAAAACTCATGAATAGTTGTTTGTAGCAAGAAACACCATGGAAATCCAAGGATCTTGTAAGGAAGAAATATATAGGGTAGAAAGTACATAAGAGAGATAAAAAAGGATAACTTGTATGAATGGTAGTGAAAACCAAATTGCAATACCAGGGGTCCACCAAGGAAGTTTCTTCTTCAACATGCACTAACATATAAGCACAAATCCATGGCCATAGAGGTCCAAGTAGCTCCTACATGTTTCTAGGCTACTACTTCTCATCCTATAAGGCCCCTTGGTTGCAAAATGAAAGATGGGGCTGAGGGTTTGGGTAGATATAATTAGGAGTTCAAAAGAGTAAAATAACCAACAATATTGGTGAGCTATCTTGGCCCAAGGCGAGGAGGGCGAACATGACCTTGCTCAACTAGTCTCAAAAGCGCTCAATTTAGTAAATTCAACACACTTATGAAGGAAAGCACGGAATTAGTTAATTTATACACAAATTACAATTTATTCCACAATAATGGTAAAATTTCATATTAGTCCACACATGTACATGTAATTATAAGATTAAGGAAATCATTGTCCAATTGAAATCAAATTAACATAATCTCTTAATAAATAAATTTTAATGATGAAATATTATGAGTATGAAGGAAAACACATGTTTGAATGTTTTTCACATAATTTCAATTCGGGCCTCACACTATATTGAACATAATTAAGTCCACAACATGCAAGGAAACTTGAAACTGGGGCAAATAATGTGCAAATTGAACCAAATAACATAGGTCTCTTAGTCAATTGGCATCAAATATTAATGAAGCATACAATTATGATAAATAATCAATACTATAGGAATATTAGAGTACATCTAGGTTCATGGTCTCACAACCATAAACACCTCAAAAGGATTTTGTCCCCAAAATCCCAATCTATGATAAAGAACAACAAGAAGCATCCTATAGACCTATCTTAAAGCACTTAGGAACGAATTATGTTACACCATCATAATTGATGCATGATTATAATAACATTTTCTATATTCCTTGTACATTCTATATTACTGATTTCCAACTTCTACTTTTTATGCATCATTTATCTTTTACCCTGGTTGCTTGGCATGTTTTTAGGAATTAGTGAGTTATCATGCTTTAATATTCTTACTTCTTATATTTTAATCATTCTTGTGTCTCTTTCCTTATGAATATACTTTTAGTTTTCCCATTAAGGGTTGCATATTCATATTTTATGTTCATTCTCATGTAAGTACTCTTCTTATCACATATTTTATGTAGACTTATGGTATTAAAAAAAATTAGTTCATGTGTTCTTGAAAAATCATCAAATCGATGGACACTTCTGTGTATAGATGCATTGTCTTCATCCTTGGGAACATCCTTTGGTTTTGAATAACTTCACATCAACTTCAACGTTACATGGATATGTTGCACATTACCACATTTTCCCTCTTGATTATCACCAAATGGCTTTGTTCTTTGGACAAAGCACATTATTGTTGAACAATCCTACTCCTAAAACATTTGATCCATACATTTCTTATCCTCCAACAATAGAAAGGGAGTAGGAAAACATCATATTAAATCATGTTATCATCATTATTCATGTTTCATCATTGTAAGCTTCTATTTGTTTCATGTTCATTATAGAAAATTATTATGTTTTTTATCAATAAGTGTGCTTCTTTCCTTTCATGATAAAATGAATATGAACAAGTAAGTGAGGAGCTTGGCTCAAATGGAAAACTATCTATGCAGGCTTTAAAATCAAAATTGATGCTATTCCATGCACATTTTGTGGATGAATTTACATTGTCAAAAATTAGTAGGTTACTCGTGAACCAAGTATTGTATAAAATAAGGGTAGCAAGAGTTTTTATTTTCCTATCCGTTAGAAGAATTATGTCTTCATTGCAACGAGGAACTAAGATCAGGTTTGCACTTTCTATCTTCCAGATCTCCTCCGTTAATATGCATTCCCAGAATATATGTTGGGCTGATTCATTTTATGTTGCACATAGATGGCATCTTGATGCCAAGATGATACATTTTCCTTGTAGGAATTATTTAATAGTTAATTTGTTATGCATGATCTTTCAGTAGCTTATTTCGATTCTCTTGGGAACTTTGATGTTCCATAACAATACAACCCAAGTGATTTCTTCATGGTTGGCTCTAAATAACTGCCAACCCCCTTTCAGAGTAATTTCTCCTAGTCTTTGAAGTAGCAGGCATCATTGCCCTGGTGTAATTGAGTTATGCAACAAATCACTTTTAGATCTTTTGATCCTCTTAATTTGGGAAGGACCCTTTCACCATTAGTGATGATAGTGCACAAATTATTAGCTGGTCCCAGATTGGATCTCAGCATAAGTGACTTTGGATCTTCAGTGCTTTGATTAAGAAATTTCCCTTCTACCCAAGGGTCTTTTTACAGAGCTATAGAGTTACCCATGCCTACCTTGAATCTGACCAAGGGGAGTATCCCATCTCTAAATTTATGGATGCATTTCCACATCCAACTTTGATTTTTGTTTGCCTTACATGACCATAAGGATTCCCCTTTGATGTACTTGCTATGGACCCATAAGACCCACAAAGTGTTCTTGATGCTTGTTATGTCCCACAACAGCCTGGTTTGGCCTACTTTACATCAGTCTTCTACCTTTCTTATGCCAACCCACCTTCCTTTTTGGGTTGACATGTCACATCCCATGATATAGTGTGCATGTGTTTGTTGTCCTCCTTGTCACCCTAAAGAAAGTTACAACACAGCCTTTTGATTTCCTCCATTGTAGCTTTAGGTAGAGGAAAGATCCCTATCCAAAAGAGGTGGTATGTTGTCAGAGCGGAAATTATTAGTTCAATCCTGCCAATTTAGTGGTTTTCTAGGTTTTTAGCTTGGTTTTGATATTGTCAATTAGAGGTGAACACATGCTCTTAGTCAACCTTCCAACAAATAGAGGAACACCTAGGTATCTTACTGGGAATTTAGTGGTGCTAATACCCAGGAGTGTGCTAAGGTGTAAAGGAGCCGTTCTACTAAAAAATAATTTGCTTTTTTTGGATTCAACTCCAAATCAGACATCTGCTTAAATTGATCCAAGCATGTATTAATTCCTTCATTATCTTTTTAAGTAGCTTTTGAGAAGATAAGGAGATAGTTCACAAATATGAGATGAGATACTTCCCATTTCCAACTTTGAGAGGATTTAATTCTTCCTTTTCTACTGCCTCATTCAAGATAGTAGTCATGCCTACCTATGACAAAGAGGTAAGGGACTAGAGGGTCCCCTTGCCTAATGTCACTGGTTGCATGGATCATGTTAATAGGTGTCCCATTTATAAGAATTTAAAACTAGTTGTATTCATACATTTGCTAACCCAATTTAACCAACATGGAGGGATCCCCATATGCTTCATTATATTTAGAATATAACCCCTATCATTCGAGTAGTATGCTTTTGCTCAAATCTTCCTTCAAACACGATTTCTCTTGAGAATTTGTCTTCTTAAAATCATGTATAAGCTCATTTGCAAGCAGGATCATTCTGAATTTTATCTTCATTATCATCATACGTCATTGATATGAAACTAATTCTACATCATATTAGAAATTCACTCTCCTCATCTTTCTTTATATTTATTTTTACCCTTCATTATTATTCACATTCTTATATCCACAAGAGATCATTGCTTATGTAAATTATCTAATATCCTCATTGTATAATGAATATTTACTTCCTTTATTTCCTAGCACACATTGGTTGGTCTGAGGTTACCTCAAAATCCACTCTTTTCATCTAAAATTTGACATCTTTATCATCTCAACTCATACTCATCATCTGGGTTATCCTTCACTTCCATGGATATTGCACCTTAAATTCCTCCTAATTACATATATTATGCATAATTTTCCATGTACACATCTGTACATTCAACACACTAGATCTGGATTCCATGATTCCTACACATAATTAAAGCTTCAAATATTGAGTTATCTTCCTAAACTCATCATCCTATGGAGTCTCAGCTTAAAAAATTAGAATTCCTATCCATAGAAGGTGTCCTTCTAGTTGTAGGAACTCCAATTACATGTTTTCATTTTCATGTTAAGCAACACCATGTCATGTCGATTCCTTTAGTATTCAAAACATTAGGTTTAGATGAGTTAAAACATGGATTTTATCTTTTTGGAGTGATTAGTTTAGTATATTTTATCATTGGTTGAACAAATTTTAAGCATTGTTCTTGTTTGAAATCTCCATATTTAACAAGGGTTCCACATCTCTTGTCATATTTTATACTCTTTAGGTTATTTTCAACTAAATACTTGGTCAGAGTACTTAGAAAGATAATAACCAAAGAGTTCCATATTATCTCTTCCCTCAGTATTTGGATACCTGACTAGGGTATCCACGCATTGAATTCTAGTAGAATGCATTGTCATTATGCCATGTTCATCACTTATTCATCATTTTAATCCTAATTCCTATTATCCCTATATACTCAGCTAACCTACACTATGATAACACACTTCTAAGGACCCATCCAATGATCAAACCCTAAGTGATCATCAGGACAAGTCCCTAGACAAAAACCTAACTTAAAAATTATAATAACCATAGAAATTGAGTTAAAAGAATTTGAATAGAACAATCCACATAAAGATCTAATAACAAGCAATTGTCACAAGACATCACATGATGTCATATAAAATAATAATATTTCTAATTTAAATCATCACAAGTGTAGATTAGATAGTAAGACAAGCTGAAATATCTTCATTAACTACAACAACTATGTTTACAAGATGAACCATATCCATGAAGACACAGTAATATAAATGTCCAGCCCAAGTTAGAAGTCATAACCATAAATAACATCAAGGAAAGAAACCTATGATATCCAAGATAACTACCCAGACATCACTAAGGAAAGTGAGAGTATAGAGACAATGTAAACTCAACTATTTTATATCTTGTTACATCTTAATCAGTATGTCATTTCCATCGTGCTGGTATACATAAAAACATTGTGGAAGAATCATGTAAGGTTCTGAAGGAGTCCCAATGAGAGGATTACACCCACTTAGATATAAACATGCATAGATAGCTTTTAAGATGGACTTCAAAGTTATTATTCATTTCAATTTATAATTATCCACATCAACCCATAATCTCCTATAAGGCATACTAATGATAAGAGTGTAAGGAATTATATTATAATAAAATCTTCTCATAGTATAATCATGTTTACTGCAAAGAAGATAACATTATTTATAATGTTTTGAATGTTCCCAGCAATTATTGAGAACTCATAGAGCATGAAAAAAATTGCATATAATAAGAGCACAATAATTATTGAGAACTCATAAAGCATAACAAAAATTGCATATAATAAGAACACAATAATTATTGAGAACTCATAAAGCATAACAAAAATTGCATATAATAAGAGCACAACAGTAACATCCAAATCTATTCACCAATATAGTCATAACAAGATATTTTAAATGGCTCAGTCACATGTTTAATTAAGCCCAAGGTAGTTTCAGGCATACCAATCATGCTACTAGCTAACTACATCAAAGTTGTAATCAGCCCCGTATAAGATCTTAGAATTATCTGACTCCTAAATATATATCTCTTTCCTTCACTGGGTAAAAATGAAAAACTACAGTGGCACAATGGCCCAACCTACTAAAAACATTGTCCATCATGGATACACAAGCCATGATACTAAAAATTAAGATATACAACCCTCAAATCTAAGTTACCGCAGTCACTTTCAATCACATATAAACTAAGACACAATCACAATTGTTCACAAAATAACTTGAAGTTGGGATGAGAGAGAAAAACCCTCCATGTACCTATATATACTCAACTGTATATGACTCCAAGCTCTTTTAGTTTATTATAAGGAAACTCAATTCGCCATGTAGTAAGTTCTGGCACTGAGATAACTCTATGATCACAAGACACTAAATGAGTAGGGTTACACTAGATAAACCACACAAGGATGGGTTCATGTTCCATCCTTGGCCATAACAAGTCCCCAGTTCAACAATCACAGGGCACAATAAGGAACAAAATACAATTAATGGAAAATGGGATTAAGTTCTAGTAGGAATATCATATCCACCTAGAATCATATACATATCTTCAAAGGATAGAGAGCAATCAGAATCTAGAAGTTTACATCAAAACCCCAAAGGGTGCAATTGTTATGCTCAATTAATAGTAGGGTACATGAATGCCAATACTAATCATAGATGAGTCATATCGACATATCAAGTCTATTTCAAATTAGCTTCTCACAACATAGCTATTAGTGAAAGGCAGTAAAGTGCAACAATATTTTTCTTAATTTTAAGTACCTTTTATGAACATCCAATTCGAAGGTATTCACACCACATCACATATCTCCTCTACAACCTACTTTATGGTTGTAGAGTATATCATCTTTTCAAGGTCAAGTGTAACGACACACATGACCACGTAAAATCCATATTAAGTGTATTATAATCTTTCCAATTACTATATGATTAATTATATCCAATCATGGATTATACTCTAAATGTCAGATCCTACCATCATCCTTATGATGGTACCCAGATCATTGCCTTCAAGGCAAAATGCTTAAGACATCACGACTACTAATAAATATCATATCCAAGATACATATTATAATATCACATTTATTCAATTTTTTAAAATTATAGGAAGATATGAGAACAAAAATAGAGATACGAATATGAGCAAGTGAGATATTCAATTAGGTGGCATCTTTCAGTTAAGGTTTCCCTTAATTGCATAAATTCATGTTTGATTTGTAAAACACCCAAATTACTTTGTGTTTGCTTCATAATGATAATCTTATAATAAGAAATTATGTATGTAAGTATTTTACCTCTAGATTTATTTATAACTTAATATGAATACTATAATCTTTAGATGATATAAATCATACCATTACACACGCATATATCAATACATACATACATACACACACACATACACACACACACACACACATATATATATATATATACACACACAGATATATATATATATATATATATATATATATATAAGAAATTATGTATGTAAGTATTTTACCTCTAGATTTATTTATAACTTAATATGAATACTATAATCTTTAGATGATATAAATCATACCATTACACACGCATATATCAATACATACATACATACACACACACATACACACACACACACACACATATATATATATATACACACACAGATATATATATATATATATATATATATATATATATATATATATATATATATATATATATATATATATATATATATATATATATATATATATATATATATATATATATATATATATAAAGTGCCCACTAGGGTGCAAAGTATCATGATAAGGTTCAAATAACAATTTAGGCCATATCAATGCCAACTTCACAAAGTCATTTCACATTAACTATTAGATTGAACCATGTATAAGTGCATGTTACAATGAGAGTTAGGTATTGAAAATTTTGGATATCAAGCAAGGTTCAACAACATCTTTCAAAGTACATGTCCATTGCACAATATGGGATTTTCATTCATTGAGAGTTCCATCATTAAGGAAGTTCTAATTATTACCACAATTAATAATTCTCTTTGTATTATAGTCATAGAACACCATGTAAAGTTTCATGATATAACTCAAAGGTATGAACAACTTAGGTTTAAACAAGATTAAGCACATATATGTTATTTCAAAGTCTAGAAGACCTACTTGTAGGTATGTGTCCTAAGTTCAATATATTTACAGAAGCATGAAAATTTTATAGATGTGTCATATAGAATCTAGATGATCACCAAAAAAATTAAGATCACATGATCTATTTTCCATTATTATGGTATCCCAAAAGCTATAAATGAGCCATTTTCAGAGCAAAACCACATATATTCTAGCTTTTCAACCTTAGTGTCACAATAAGACACATCATAAACATTATGGATCAACACTAAAACATAGAGGAAAGTGCTAACTTATGAGATCATTCCATTAGGATGTAAATACGCCTATAATAATCAAACATTTAAGCATATAGAGAAAAATATAGGCATGTAAGTTGAGACTTAGCATATCTCTCCTATTTAATCTATGAATTCATGATTAAATTAAGGAACGATTAAGAAACCCACTTGCTAAATGTGTGGGATGGATCCTCCTCCAGGCCACATGGAACAACCATCAAACATCATTATCATCCTCCCAAAGCTCCATATATGATCTATTTAGCTAGGCCACTCAGAACAACTATCACACATCACCATCATCCTCCCAAAGCTCCATCTAGGATCCATATAGCTAGATCTAGTTTCACCATGATCAAACAAAGAGAAGATGGAATTTTTATCTCTAGAAAGTAGAACAACCATGGGTGACCATGGAGGTCGGCCAAGAGGAAGAAGACGTAAAGACATGCAAGAAAAAGAGGGAGAGAGAGAGTAAATATAAGATCTTACATGTTCAAGGCTAGAAATTAATAAAAAAATCTTGGGATATCCCATGAAAGCTTGATCATAGACATGTATAGACATATAAGCACATGCAAGCTCCTTTCTCAAGATGATGATCCTCCATGAAAGATGGTCAACATCCACTTCACAAAACCATGAAATCAAGAACAAAACTCATGAAAAGCCCTACAAAGGCCCCAAAGAAACTCCTGTATGTAATATATAAGGAAAAACATGAGCAAAAAAGGATAAAAGAGGGTGCTTCAGTTGTTTGGAGGAAGCAATACCATGGAAATCCATGGATCTCATTGTAAGGAAGAAGAAGATAGGAAAGAAAGTAGATAAGAGAGATTGTGAAATGATAAACATATCAATGGTAGTGAAAATGAATTACAAGGCCAAAGGTGCACTAAGGAAGTTGCATCTCCAACATTCACAAACATGTAAGAACAAATCCAAGGACATAGAGGTCCAAGGAGCTCCTACAAATATCCTAGCTGCTACTTCTTATCCTATAAGGTCCCTTGGATGCAAAGGGAAGAGGGGTACAGGGTTTGGGTAGATATATGTTCAGAGGTGAAAATACTAAAATAGTCCATAATATATATGGGCTATCTACGCCCAAGGAAAGGAGGACAACTTGACCTTTCTCAACTAGTTCTAAAAGCACTAAATTTTTTCAAATGAAGCATACCTATGAAGGAAGTTATGGACTTAGTTAATTTATACATAAAATGTAACTTATTCCAAAATTTTGGTGAAATTTTATATTAGTTCATAGATGTACATGTAATTAAAATATTAAGGCAAACATTGTCCGATTAAAGTATAATTAATGTTATCTTTGAACCAATAAATTTTAACAATCAAATAATTACAAGTATGAAAAAATACATGTTTGGATATTTTTCACATAATTTGAAATTTGGTGCACACACTGTATTGAATTTATAATTAAGTCTATAAGATGCAAGGAAACTTTGAAGAAGGGAAAACAACATGCAAATTGAACCATATAAGTGACTTATTCAATTGATATTGAACATTAATCAAGCTCACAATTATGATACATAATCAATATTAGATGAGGATTAGGGTAGATAAAGGTTCATGGTCTCACAAGTTGTATGTTACAAAGTACGAGGACTCATCCTAGGGACTTCCACACTTCACTAGCTTCTAGACAAGTTTATGACATGTTTCCATGGATGGATCTGAAATCCAAACCACAAAAAGGGGTTTGAGACTCCCCAATCCTTGAAGCCTCACCATGGAAGGTGGTGAAGGATCACACAATCCCATCACCCTAACTCAACCTTGTTCCAAAACCCCACACTTACTGGTAAGGCCTATGGAGTTGAGAGACTTGTCATTAGTTGGGTCTATCACTTATACAAAAGGGTGAGCAATGCCTCAAACTTCCCTTCTTATTCTATAAATCTAATTAATCATTCTTATTCTTAGTTATCTTATGGTTCACTCATCTCATACCATTACATGGAAATATTTTTTGATTTAGTGGATTGGTTTCTTGTGGAGGTTGGAGGCTATGGTTATATGTTATCTTATTTGATGATGGTCACACCCCACATATAACAAACTAAACTAGACACACCTAAGTTAGGACCTGGCCAACAATATCATTCTACTATCACTATATGATGTTCCAATACCCATTCCCAATTACTTTGAATTGTCTTCCAACAACCAATATCTCATAAATAGATAATCTAAATCACCTAATTTGAAATAGAATTTTACCAACATATCGTCTAGATCTCATCCAAGATCAATCCAAGAAAAGGGGATTGTCTAAACATTTAACTAGGTTCCTAAAACATGCTTATTTTTAGGAATACTTACATTATAAATTGCCTACTAAATCATTTCAAGGGCCTCTTAATCATTAGATATAAAAAAATAAGATTGAAGTGAAATATGTACTATAGTGACATTGTCATCTATTACTATGTATAGTTTGTTAATCAACTACATAGTCATGTGCATTTACCTATATGAGTACTTGAAATGATGTGAGCACTAGAATACATCTCATAATATGTCATTCCCAATTCATTTAATCGGTCACTAGAACAACACACACAAAATGTTGACCCATATTCTTGCTCAATAATTATGCACCAATGATTTTTTTGTCAATAAATAGCTTTATAATGAATAATAACAAATTGATTTATGACATAACATGATTACTTGAACTAATATTCTTACATCATATCAAAATCCAGATCATGTGTTGAGTTGTGACCCAAGATCATCCTCTAGGGTTTCATGGTTTATTATTTGCATTACTTTGCTTCTACCTAGGATTTTGATACACTATATTCTATGGGACTTATTGAAATCCATTGGGTTATTAAACCCTAAAGATATTGAAATGTTACACAAACATATTCAATATCTAAGTTGGGAAGAAATAAAGTCACTAGTGCACACCATAACCCCACTCTTCTCAAATAAGTAATCTTGCTAGTTGCCACAAGATTTGAATTAAACTCTCATTTTTCCAATAGACGCCAGGTCATAAGTATAAATGCCAAAAGCATCGGTACCAACAATGGCATTCATTAAAATATTTGATACTCCCACTTTGGTACATGTTGAATAGGCATACTCAACATCATTTATATTCCATGTGGCTTGAAACTTTCTGAACATGTAAATTTACATGGAGTAGTATAAGTATCCTCTCATGCCTATCTATATATCACAATATGAAGACATCATTCATAGTGGATATATATGAATACCTAATATGGTTCTAATCAAGACAAAATGTGTCAACTTGAAGTGGATTGTTATGACGTGTGAAAGGTGAATGGTGTTGCATTTTTAAAAAGAGATGACAAATTGATACTTCACTAAAAATGTGTAAAGAATATTCAATTTTTTAGGAAATTTGATGAGAAGAATATAAGATTTTAATAAATAAAACATATGTCTATTATTCAACACAAAGGACATAGATAGAAAAACAAGTTCACAGATATTATATATAAACAACTGCTCCCTACAAGCAACATATAGAAGAAGTAAATATGTTTGTTGTGAGAAGTGGCAATCTTGGAAAATAATACCAGGAGGGGGTGTTTGGAAAATGTTAGAGTAAATAGTCAAATTCATAATTTTAAGAATCTTGATGTTCTTGAAGCTATTCATTCCTAAAACTAAAAATTCTACACTACAACCCTTTAGACATTTCTTAACAGCTATGTGAATCTTGTGTTTTGTTGCTGTGTGTGCACGTGTATTTATATAATTTTATTCATTGGGGTTTTAGGATTGGACGTGGGTAGTTTTTGTTGAAAGACCGTACATGGTGATCTTGCACATGTTATTTGGAACAATATCATGTGGTTTCTCTATGATGGTTGTAAATAATGGTGTGTGATGTATCTTGTGCCTTGCATTATTCTAATGTTGATTTTCGTTTCTTATGATTATTCTATTTTCTGGTATGTTTCATTTTGGATTGATTATCTTGAATGATATTTAGTATTTGATATTTATCACCCAACATCACCCATAATAGTAAGATTTAGGATGACATTAGAAATGTCATGAGAATGTTTTTCCTAAACATATCGCTCCACCAAATTCTCCTAGATTTGCTGATCCATAAACCATTCTTCTAAAAATTCATTTCCAACATCTATAATAACAATGTTGTGATTCCATGTATTATTGAGATAAAAATAAAAATTTACATTAGAATATTTGGTTTTCTAAAACGATGAATGGAACTATGAATGGATTTCTCTTGAAGATGTTGAGGATTTTGTTAGTTTATTGACCGATTCACTAGTACCTAAATCTGAGAACAAAATTCTAAATGGGGTTTCAGTTTAACTTGAAAATCTAAAATTATCCTATTCCTCTCCTGAATGAGTCACTAATAGGAAATATGTTGTCAAAATTAGTTCACATATTTTTTAGACTCAAACAAGTCTTAAGTCTTCAAATTTTAGATGATGATTATTCTACTCTTATTGAGTTCATAAAACAACTTTAATAAATACTAATGGATTATCAACAATCTATAAAATATTCAAATGTGTATGTTTGAATAGAACTGGATATCAAGACAACACCCACGAGGGTATTAGATGGATTTCATCATTTTTAACCCTTATTGTTGAATTTAAAAGAAAAAAAGACAATGCACAAAGTAATGTGGAAGTCTTTGACCATGATTATCATGGATTTCAAAGTATGATAATCACATATTCGTCAACGTCATTATCTATTAGATCCAAATAAAATCAAGATTACAAAGATTGAGGAAACATTTTAATTGGTTCACTAAATATTTCTTGTTTACTAACAATTCTTTATGCCAAAACTATACATGGATCAAAGGAAGATAAAAGACATCTTCCTTATTTCTCTACACACAAAAATTTTCAAGCAGTAATATGTATTTGTGGACTTAAACACGATATGTGTATATGATGATAGAGTTGCAAAAAGCCTCTACTTAATTTTCTATGAAAGCCATTAATTATACCTTTCTTTGGATTCATATTCATATTAAGGATCCCTATCTAACTAGATATCTATAGTGATTTAGTTAATAATATGTTAGACCATGAAGTTTCTTTGTTCTACACATGAGATGAATCAAAATGCTATTAAATGCTTAAAAATTGACCACAATATTTCTCATGAGGATGCAGATGTCAAGGAATCATATTTATTTAGTGTTACCCCACATACATCCAACTCATTAAACGACATTTCTTTGGACTAAGAGTTTCCTTTGATCATGTTGAACATATAACCAATTTATACAAAGTTGTATTATAGGATGAAATATGAAATTCATAAAAGCGGTTGATACACACAAGGTTACAAGCCACAATGGCTAATTTTCATGTATCCTAATTCCTCCTGCCAATTTTGTTCTGATGAAGTAAAATAGCCTATTCAAATTTGTTTATAGTGGGAATATACTCAAGGAAATAAAGTCTCTTTCTATTATTCATGGGGAAAAATTTATATAAATTATTGTATAAACTCATTTTATAAATCTTATTCAACCATCAATTATAAATATTAACCAATATACCTTTATGAAAAGGTTGTATATATTAGATATCTGATCTCTATAAAATCTTAACGGAGTTTAATAAAAGAAATGTTTTTCTAAAATTTTGTATTAGTCTTGTTTCATAAAAGTTATGCTTATCTTGGATGGTTAGATATTTCACTATCCTAGTGAAGATGCAATTCCCTTGTTGTTAGATCGAATATCTTTTTTAAAATTGTTTTTATTATCATGTAAATTGTATGCTTATCAATGATTGTCCTTCTACTAATTTATGCGCTAAAATTTTAATAGACACTGACCCTTACTTGTTTATGATTGTAATATGGGTTTAGTTTTAATCAGTGGGTTCCCATAGGTGGGTCTTCAAAGATATGGTTTCTATAATCCCTTCAAACTAGCAGAGAAATTTTCCCTCAGCTTAAAATTCAAGTGATTTTCATGCTTTTTCACTGATATTAATGGAAGGGTCTCAACCTGTACATTTTGGAAGTAAGAGAAAAATAGTCTCACTCTTTGAAACAGTATAATGATAGATATTAAAAAAATCATACTAATTTTGTTTCATTCATTGTTGGTTTTATTGTACCTTTAGTTTATTTCCTTTTTGCCCTTTAAATAACTCATCCATGTTCATAAAATATAAACATCATCTTCATCTTGATACACAATAATGACCTAGATGTGGAAATGCATGCCGGTATCTATATACACATATATAAGTTGATTTTTTGACTATTTTTTAATCAAATAATTCATTTATATAATATTAATTGTTATAACACAGAGCATGTCTCACATCACAACATAAAAATCTCAATATTAGCAGACCATGTTATTAAATGTATAATTTGTCCTATAACTTGCGCTCTTGATATGCCCACTCACGATTGTCGAGGAAACCTTTGTCATTACCATATGGCAATATAGTGGTGTAAATATTATTGATGCATGGAATTATCCACTGGCCCAACAACCTACACATTGTGCTATTGCACAGTCACTTCCTTCTTCCTAGATGAACTGGGTTCAGGGTTTCCTTTTAGGGAAATGGTATCCATTAAGTCTAGGAGGACTTTCTTTTGTTCTTCCCACCTTTCCCTGGCCATTTTATTGTAATTAGTTTCTTTAGGAGTTTTAGGTTTCAGAGGATGACTCTTCAGATGCCTTTGAATTACTAGTCTTTGAAGGCATCATGAAATTAGGTGAGATATATTAGATTTTTTTTAATCATATTGTATTTTATTATTCTTCTTTATTAGTTTTTCATAACCTTATATCATAGAGATGAGAGGGCAATATTTATAAAATAAAGATGAGAGGGAAATTTTTCTATAGAGTATATGAGAGGGAGTATTTATAGATGAGAAAGGTCCTTAATTAATGTGTGCATAAGAAGAAGTAGACACTTAGGGTATCATCCAGGTAGACTTATACTTCCATATAGGCACTCTCATAATTCTCAAGCAAGTGGCTTGGAGACTTTAGCCAAACCCATGGAAGATGTTATCCTAGTCACCTCCACCCTTCATATCCCTAACTCAAGTACTACCCTAGACTCACAATAGGGAGAATGTGGTTTTGTGTGACTATGATGTGTGAACATTGTCTCTGATACCAACTTTGACAACCCTAACTCATGTATACTTTCCATGATAACATTCCTTAGATATGCATGCACTCATATCTATAAGTTGTCAAAATGGAAAATATAAGGGATTGTGGTTGTCAACTAGTATATAATAAGAAGTTGAATCGTTGTTCACAACCATCATTCATGTAGTCACACAACCATCATTCATAAGGATAAAAGGTCATATTACATTATTCAATGGAAGAAGAAATAAGTTTTTAAGGAAATAAAATACATAGGACATACACATCATACACATCATCTAATGAAATGAAACTACTAACTAAATAGAAAATAAGATGAGAGGAAACAATCTAGCTAATCATCCTCCATGATCATTATTTAATATCTTCAGGTAGTTTTGAGATGCATTACTGGTTCCTTGTACCTAGAAAATATGAGAAACAAATGATCAACATAAAGTTGGTTCATGGTTGAGAGATACAGTACCATGTTGGCATATTAAAATATTGAAGAAAGAATAAAAGAAATGAAAATGTTATTTAAGGAAGAAAATCAGGTAAACCCAAGTTATTAGTCATATTTCAATGGACATGTATTCCTATGGTGGGATTAGCACAATAAACAAGTATATTATTGGGCCCATTCCCCTTGTGCCTTATACCACTAGGGATCTCCCTGCATATCACGTACCATTAAGGAGGTTCTAGCCACAATTAATACTTTCCCTCTCTAATAGGGATATTATTGAACACCATCACCAATACATTCCATTTTCTTTCCTTAATGTTCTTAGTGTTCAAGGCAGAAAAGTATCAATATGTATAGATATACATATAAATGCAACCAAGTACTCATAATTATATCATCCATCAAAAACTATTCATATAATTATATCCACATACCTTGATTCTCAGATCTAGATTTCAACAAGTCTAGATTAAGAGAGTAAATCATCCTAAAAGAGATCTAATGTCATTATGGGTTCTTATCATCCCATATTAGGGTTTTTGGGTTATTAGGGTTTGATCTCTAGTTTGGTTTATTTTCATCTTCCTATGATTAGATTAAGGATATCTTTGACATTTTTCTTATTTTGGAGTCACAAGAGATAGGATCTCAAAATTAGGGTTTCATATAAGTAATTATGCCCATATAAAATAAGAAAGAAACATTCAATTTTAGGATTTCTATAGAGGTTTAGATCATTAATGGTTTCCTTTTTGGATTCACTTGATTCAAGGGGTTCACGGTTAGATATGGGATTATTGGGTCGATCATGATCATAAGGGGGTTATGACATAGTTAGGGTTTGGTAATACATGCATGAAAGTACACCTATAGAGAGAGAACTGAAAATTAGGGTTTCCAATCACCTTGAGTTAACTATCCATACTTGATTAGGGTTTCGAGATAGTGACCCTATTAGGGTTTGATTATCACAAAAGGTCATGTTACATCAAATAATGTCCATTATTGCATATTAAATGGCATATATGTAATAATTAGGCTATAGGCTAATATTTTTGGAAGAGAGTAATGAATCATGTAATGAAAATAATTCCATTCAATTCCTCATATTTTTCTAATAATTTTGATATACAATATTGCTATTTTTTGACACTCCTAGAATTTTCTAGGGTTTTTCTAAGACAATATGTTTTCTATTAATTAACTAGAGAAAAAGGATGATATATGCTTACGTGGAGGATCACGATGGATCTAGTCATGCGAGTGACCTCCTTGCTATACCTCGCTAGCCCACAATCCACGACTGATGTTGCATCCTCCAATTGGTTGCCTTCAGCCTGGTTGGTGCCGAGGTGGCACATGATGATTCGCTCACCTAGTACACGCGAGCAGCCTTCCCGTAGCTCTTCATCAGATCTCCACAACTCTGGTGAGGTGGTGAGGATTCTACTACTAGGATCATGGGGAAAAGGGTGAACCACCACCTTCGTGGCGTGCTTCCGCATCGGTGCAGCTAGGTAGGTGGGTGCAGCTCCCTTTGGGGCTCTATGCCGCTGCCATGGATGGAGAGGTCGCTGAAGCAGGGAGGTTTCGGGAATATGAGATGACTAGGATCACTGGGTATTTCCACAGAGCATCCCAAAGTTGTGGAAAAGGTGATGGAGAGGTGGATTTGGTGCAGGTGCTCTGGGGTAGTGGGGCGAAGAAGGTTCTGGAGGTTGATAGTGATGGTGGTGGCAAGGGGTGTATGAGGTGTTTCTCAATCAATACAAAGATGGGGATGAGAAAAGGAGGGATGGAGGAGGGTTTGGAGGTCTTAAATAGGTGTGAGGAAGCTAGGGTGATGAAGCCCCAATAGGGCATCACCGCCAGGTGGGGAGTGCAAGAAGTTGGGAATTGGTTTTCCCCTGATTCGAGGCAAGGAGTGACATGCAGTGGTCAATGGGATCATGCCAATAAGGGAGGGAGAGATATCCCATCGGTTTTGCAAGATGGTTGTTGGGTTAGGTGTGGGGCAAAATATTTGATCGATGATCTATTTGTGGATGATCCGGATAATACGGGAGGTAGACGATGAAGCATCCATCGTCGGATCCCCCTTGATCTGTGATCAGCTTGATCGAATGGACATGAACTGCTATCCCATTAATTTCTGCATCAAAGTTGATAAAGTGCGCGTGCGTGACATTATTTGTCACAAAATTGATCAAATCACCCGAAACTTAGGTCATAGGGTTACATAAAAGATATTATGTATATTAATTTCAAAAGCTTGTATCTCCCAAATGATATCTCCAATTAGAATGAAATTTTAAAGGATTAATGATGTCAATATATAACTATGGTATAAAATTGGGTTCCAAATTCCAAAGTTGACTACATAAATTGACTATGTACCATAATACATATAATTCACCTTAATGTGAAATTAGGGTTTGTATTATCTTGAAAGTTTGTGATGTCTTTTGGTTGAATTAGTGAGGGATATGATTGAGGGTACATTTTTCAATAAATTTTATTAAAAAAAGTAAGATAGAGAAAATAAGATGAAAACTCACTCTGTTACATTCTCCCCTCCTTTTTAAGAATTTTGTCCTCAAAATTCAAACAACATGGAAGCGATGCAGATATTTTTCCTTGATCTTAGACTTGAGCTCCCAAGTGGCGTAAAACTGATCATGGTGGCTCCAGAGGACTTTCACCATATCTATGTGTCAATTACTTCAAAGCTCCTTCATCTTGGAATCCAGAATTCTGACTGGGGATTCAGCATAAGATAGATCATCTTTCAGCTCTAGAAGCTCATGATTCAGAATGTGACTAGGGTCTTTGACATAAGGATTTAGATTAGATACATGAACAACATTGTTCATGAAACTATTTTGTGGTGGCAAAGCAAGACAATAAGCACATTCACCAACCCTGTCTAAAATCTCAAAGGGTCTAGCATAGAGAGGACTGGGCTTTCCCTTGTTCTTTGCAAAAGCTCAGATAGGTCTGAACTTTAGAAAGACATGGTCACATTCTTTGAACTGATGTTCCTGTCAATCAACATCTTCATAAGATTATTTCCTATCATGTGCCTACTTCATCTGTTGCCTAATTAGTGCAACTTTGTCTGTATCTAGCTGCATCTCCTTTGATTTCATCAAGGTGTGTTCCCCAACGTCATCCCAGTGTAGAGGAGATCTATATGATCGACCATGAAGGGATTTATAGGGAGGCATACCAATACTCATCTAATATCTATTATTATATGCAAACTCAGCTAAAGGTAGATAATGGTAATGTGAGCCTTCCCAATTAAGAACATAATCTCACAGAAGGTCCTCCATAATCTGTAATATGCATTCTGACTACCCATCTGTCTGTGGGTGGTATGTTGTACTAAAGTTCAACTTGGTGCCCAGTTCCTCTTGAACCTACTTCCATAGCATTGAAGTGAACTTTGGGTCCCTATCTGAGACAATGGATGTTGGAACTCCATGCATACATATTGTTTCCTGTATATAGAGATTGGCCATCTTGGAAACTTTCACAGTAGTCTTGACAGGGAGAAAATGAGATGACTTTGTGAGACAACCCACTATAACCCATGTAGCATCATATCCCTTTCTGTTCATGGGTAGTCCCTCAATGAAATCCATGATGATGTGTTCCCATTTCCATTTTGGGATTTTAATGTGTTACATTAGACCACCCAGTCTCTGGTGGTCTGCCTTGACTCTCTGGCATGTTAGACATCTGGACATGAATTCAACAATATCGTGCTTCATGCCCCTCTACCAGAACTGACGTTGTAGGTCTTTGTAAATCTTAGTTGTGCCAAGATGAATTGTGTACTTTGACCCATCTGCCTCACCAAGAATCTTTATCTTCACAATTAACTACTCAGGAACCCACATATGGTTCTTGTATCAAAGTCCACCATCAAGACCCATAGAAAGGTGTGTTTCAGACTTTGATGGGACATATGAGATCTCTTCAAGATCAGGACTAGCTTTATGTGCCTCAAGAAGTTCAAATTAAAGATCACACATGATAGAGATATTATTGACCTGGAGACAATCAGACAGGAATTGTGGCTTCCAGCCCACTAGATCCTCCATGTTCCTCAACTCAAGAATAGATAAAGATTCACATACTTCACTTTTCCTGCTAAGGGCATCCGTGACTACATTCTCCTTTCTTGTATGATTACCAATAGTAAAATCATAGTCTTTTAGATACACAATCCATCGACATTGACACAAGTTCAGGTCCATCTGAGTCTGGTTGTATTTTAGGATTTTGTGGTCGGTGAAGATATGGAATGTCACCCATAGAGGTAGTGCCTCTAGATTTGGAGAGCATGTATGATTGCAACTAATTCCAAATCATGTGTGGAATAATTAAGTTCATTGGGTTTTAGTTGTATGGATTTAAAGGCCGCCACCTTTCCATGATGTTGTAGGATACATCCTAATCCATTTCTTGAAGCAATAGTAAAGATAAAAAATCCTTCATTGCCAGAAGGTAAAACTAGAACAAGGGCTTATGTCAAATTTTTCTTTAACTCCTAGAAACTGGACTCACAAGCAACTGACCAAATGAAATGCTTGTCAATCTGAGTAAGCTTAGTTAGAGGAAGTGCAACTTTAGAGAAATTGGGGATGAACCAACGATAATATCCTTCTAAGCCCAATAAGATCTAGATTCAAAAGGATTTTGAGGAGGTTTTCAATCAAGAATAATAGATACTTTGGTGGGATCAACATATATGTTACCCCTAGAAATGACATGGCCAAGAAACATGACTTTATCAATCCAAAATTCACATTTGGAGTGTTTTCCATTGAATTGCTGAGCTTGAAGGATTTCAAGGACTGCCTTCAAGTGCTCATGATATTTCTCCATAGAGTCATAATAGATCAGAATATCATCAATAAAGACCACCAAAAACTCATCAAGATAAGGTTGGAAGACATTATTCATCAGGTTCATAAATACACAAGGTGTGTTTGTCAACTCGAATGGCATCACTAGAAATCTGTAATGCCCATAACGAGTTTGAAATTTAGTTTTATAAATATCAGAATCTTTGACTTTAAGTTTATGGTAGCCAGAACAAAGATCATATTTAGAGAAAACTTTGGTTATACAAAGCTGGTCAAAGAGGTCATCCAAGCGAGGAAGGGGATACCTATTTCTAATAGTGGCTTGGTTCAACATGCGGTAGTCAATACACATACGCATAAAATTGACTTTCTTTTTGACAATAAGAACATGTGCACCCCAAAGGAAAACATTAGGAAGTACAAAACTTTGTCGAGAAGTTCTTGTATCTATTTCTTCAACTCCATAAGATCAATAGGAACCATCCTTTATGGTTCCCTAGACATCAGAGTGGTTCTAGGAAGAAGATCTATGGAGAACTCAATGTCTCTATTTGGAGGCAGCCCAAGATGCTCCTCTGGAAATATGTCGAGAAAGTCATGTATCACCTCCCATCTTTCTACATGCCCACTACTAGGACCGGTCTCTGAGACTAATGTGAGGAAGACTTTACATCCTCTGGAAATGAGCCTTTTAGCTTTAAGATAGGAAATTATAATATTATTACAGAATCTGCTTCCCCTAGGGATCACCACAGGATAAGAATGAGGTTTGGAGAGAACTACCATCTTGTTTCTACAGTCAATATGAGCATGATACTTGTATAGACAACCCATACCAAGTATAATATCAAAGTCTTCCATAGTTAAGAGGATGAATTCAAAGGGCATGCCATGATTTTTGAATTTTATAGGAAGGACATTTGTTTTATGTAATGTGGTGAGTAATTTGCCACTAGGGGTTGACACATCAAGAATATATCCCAAGTCCCTTATATGCAGGTGTAATATAGATGCCATATTTTGAGAAATTAATGTGTTTGTTGATCTAGAATCGAATAAATCTTTAACATGATGATCATAATACAATGCCTACACATGATAATTATATCATGAATAATTTTAAGGCATCGAACAAGATATTAGATATATGAAAAGAATTCAAGTTACCTTCAACAAGATGATTGGGATTTTCCTTAGCTTCCTCTACAATCACTGCAAATACTCTGGCATTGTGGTGTCCCTGAGGGGGTGGAGAACCTACTGTATGATTTCCAAATATGGATGGAGTTGGGCACATGGAAATGAAATGACCCTCCTTCTTGTAGTTGTAGCAGTCTGCCTTGGGATGATGGCATACCTCACCATGTTATCACCCACAAGTATCACACTTTGGATTAATTATCCTCTGTTGGTTCTGGTGGTTTTTCTATCCTCCTTCACTTGAACCTCCTTTTCCTGATCCCTTGTTATAGCCATGGTGGAACTTCATAGACTTATCCTCCACTGTGGTGGTTAACCACATGTATCCCATGCTCAAAGGTTTTTGTAGACCCCACTCCCTTTCTTACTTAATGGCTATATCTAGGGCTTCATCTATGTTTTTAAGATGGGAGGTGATGACTAGGGTTTTCAAATGGGCGGCTAGTCAGTCAACATAGTGCTCTAGGATGTGATCTATAGTCTTAATGGGTGCATAATGCTCCAGAAGTCTAAACTTCCAGGTGTAGTCAGCCACTGAAAAACTGCCCTACTTAAGCTCAGTTTACATCCTCTCCTTCCTCTTCCTCTCAAATATAGGCATAAAACAGTCAGTGAAGAGGGTTTTGAAGGCTTCCCATTCCAATCTATCCACTTATTTTCCCCTATTTTTCCGCCATAGTTTTCCCACCAGATTTTAGCCCCTCCCTTAAGCAAATTGTGTAGAAAATTTGACCTTCTTTTCTTTGGGTACTTCTAGGTTACGGAAGGCATTTTCTATAGACAGGGTCCATGCTTTGGCCTTATCCATTACCTCAGACAGTTCTTCCCCCCCAAAAGGTGTCAGGGTTAAGTTTGATGAAATCTAGCACATTCACTTCCTTCTTACTAGATGAACTAGGTTTAGGGGTTCCTTTTAGGTAAATGGTCTCCATGAAGTCAAGGAGGACTTTCGTTTGTTCTTCCTACCTTTCCCTAGCCATTTTCTTACAATTAGGTTCTTCACAAGTTTCAGATTCATTTCTCTTTTTAGAGGATGACTCTTCATATGCCTTAGAATTTGGGTCTTTGGAGGCATCCTGAAATTAGGTGAAATACATTAGACTTTTTAAATAATATTTTATTTCATTATTCTTATTTATTAGTTATTAATGATCTCAATGTTATGATTTGTGGAGGATACCCTAAAATGCTTATCAGTCGGTCCTTAGGACTTTTAAATAGAGTGACTCTTTTCCTAACCTTGTATCATAGAGATGAGAGGGCAATGTTTATAAAATAAAGATGAGAGGGAAATTTTTCTATAGAGGGGATGAGAGGGAATATCTATAGATGGGAAAGGTACTTAATTAAGGTATGCCCAAGAAGTAGGGGACACTTATGGCATCGTCTAGGTAGACTTATACTTCCATATAGACAACCTCGTGATTACCAAGCAAGTGTCTCAGAGATTTTAACCAAACCCATGGTAGATGCTATCCTAGTCACCTCCACCCTTCATATCCCTAACTCAAGGACTACCCTAGACTCACAATGGGGATAATGCGGCTTCATGTGACTATGATGTGTGAACATTGGCTTTGATACCCACTGTGATGACCCCAATTCATATATACTTTCCATGATGACATTCCTTAGATATGCATACACTCATATCTATAAGTTGTCAAAAAGGAAAAATATAAGGGATTGTGATTTTCAACTAGTATATAATAAGAAGTCGGATCACTATTTACAAAAATCATTCAAGTAGTCACACAACCATCATTCATAAGGATAAAATGTCATATTAAATTATTCACTGGAAGAAGAAATAAGTTCTTATGGAAATAAAATACATAGGGCATAGACATCCTACACATCATCTAATGAAATGAAACAACTAACTAAACAAAAAATAAGATGAGAGGAAGTCATATAGCTAATCATCCTTCATGATCTTTATTTCATGTCTTCAGGTACTTTGAGATGCATTACTTGTTCCTCGTACCTAGAAAATAAGAGAAATAAATGATCAGCATAAAGTTGGTAAGTGGTTGAAAGATACAATACTATGCTGGCATATTTAAAATATTAAAGAAAGAAGAAAAGAAATGAAAACATTATTTAAGGTAGAAAATTAGTAAACCCAAGTTATTAGTCATATTTCAATGGACATGTATTACTATGGTGGGCTTAGCACAATCAACATGTATATTATTAGGCCCATTCCCCATGCACCTTGTACCATTAGGGGTCTCCCTACGTACCAAGTACCATTAGGGAGGTGCTAGCCAACATTAATACTTTCCCTCTCTAATTGGGAGATTAATGATTACCATCAATAACTACATTTAATATTCTTTCCTTAGTGTTCTTAGTGTTCAACACGAAAAAGTATCAATATGTATAAATATACATCCAAGCAAGATTATACAACTAAATGCAAGCAAGTAATCATAATTATACCATCTAGCAAAAACTAGTCATATAATTATATCCACATAACTTGACTCTTAGATATTGATTTCAACAAGTCTAGACTAAGAGAGTAGATCACCCTGAAAGAGAAATAAGATCCAATGTCATTATGGGTTCCCATCATCCCATATTTGGGTTTGATCTCTAGTTGGGGTTATTTTCATTTTCCTATGATTACATCAGGGATTATCTTTGACTTAATCTTGTTTTGGAGTCACAAGATTATATATTAAAATTAGGGTTTCATCCAAGTAATGATTCCCATATAATATACGAAAGAAACATTCATTTATAGGGTTTCTATATAGGTTTAGATCTTTAATGGTTTCCTTTTTGGATTCACATGATCCAAGGGGTTCAGGGTTGGATCTGGGGTTTTTGAGTCAATCATGATCATTAGGGGGTCATGCCATAGTTAGGGTTTGGCAATAAATGCATGAAAGTACACATATATATAGAGAGAGAATAGAAAATTATGGTTTCCTATCATCTTGAGTTAACTGTGCATACTTTATTAAGGATTCTAGATATGTGATGGTCTGGGACCCTATTAGGGTTTGACTATCACAAAAGGTCAGGTGCATCAAATAATGTCCAATATTACATATGAAATGACATATATGTAATCATTAGAATATAGGATACTATTTTTGGAAGAGGATAATGAATGAGGCTATGAAAATAATTCCATTCGATTCCTCATATATTTTTAATAATTTTAATAATATAATATTTCTATTTTCGACACTCCTATCATTTTCTAGGGTTTTTCTAAGATAAAATATTTTCTATTAATTAACTAGAGAAAAAAGATGATATATGCTTATGTGGAGGCTCACGATTGGTCCTGTTAGGTGAGTGACCTCCTTGCTATTCCTTGGTAGCCCACAATCTACGACTGATGTGGCATCCTCTGGTTGGTTGCCTTCAACCTGGTTGGCACTGAGGTGGAACAAGATGATTGGTTCACCTAGTCCACACAAGTATCCTTCTCCTAGCTCTTCAACAACTCTCCACAACTCCAGCAAGGTGGTGAGGCTTCTATTTCTAGGATTAGGGTGAAAAGGGTGAACCACCACCTTTGTGGTGTGCTTCCATGTCAGTGTGGCTAGCTAGGTGGGTGCAGCTCTATTTGGGGCTCTATTCCGCCACTATGGATGGAGAGGTCACTAGAGTAGGAAGGTTTCACGGATATGAGATGATTGGGATCACTGGGTATTGTAACAAAGCATGCCAGAGGAGTGATGAAGGTGATGGAGTGGTAGATTTGACGTGGGGTGCTCTAGGGTAGCGGGGCGATGATGGTTCTGGCAGTTGTGATGGTGGTGGCGAGGGGCGTACAAGTTGTTTCTTGATCAATAGAAATATGGGGATGACAATAGCAGGGATGGTAGAGGTTTTAGAGGTTTTAAATAGGTGTGAGGAAGCTAGGGTGAAGAATCCCCAATTGGGCACCGCCACCAGGTGGGGAGTCCAAGAAGTCAGGAGTTGGTTCTCCCCTGGTCTGAGGCAAGGAGTGATGTGTGAGTGGTCAATGGGCTCACGCTGATGAGGGAGGGAGAGAATCCCATCAACTTCATGAGATGGTTTTCATGTTAGGCACAGGAGAAAAATATTTGGTCGCTGGTCTGTTTGTCACTGATCCGGATAAGGCAGGAGGTAGATGGCAAAACATCCATCGTTAGATCCCCCTTGATCCGTGATCAACTTGGTTGAATGACCACGATCTTCTATCCCATTAAGTTACACACCTAAGTTTATAAAATGCATGTGTGTGACATTATTTTTCACATAATTGATCAAATCACCAGAAACTTAGGTCATAAGGTTACATAAAAGATATTATGTATATAAATTTCAAAAGTTTGTATCTCCCTAACAATATTTCCAATTAGAATGAAATTTTAAAGGAAGATTCATGATGTCAATATATAACTATGGTACAAATTTGGGTTTCAAATTTGAAAGTTGACTACATTAATTGACTATGTATCATAATACATATAATTCACCTTAATGTGAAATTACGATTTGTATTATCTTGAAATTTTGTGAAGTCTTTTAGTCAAAGTAGTGAGGGAGATGATTGAGGGTACATTTGTCAATAAATTTTATGAAAAAAAAGTAAGACAGAGAAAATAATATAAAAATTCACTCTGTTACACATGTACTTTCTCTCCACATGATATTCTCTCCTGTTAGCCATAACATGAAAATAATAGATATTATAATGATATTTCAAATAAAGGTAACATATAAACATAGTACTCTACCTATTACCTACAACTCTCATTTATAGCTAATATATACTACCACCTATTGTAGGGGAAGTTCAACAACCCAACATTAATGAAGCTCTATGGAGAGGATCCTACATGCTAACTAAGCTCTAACTTGATATATGTCCCACTACATTGAAGACCATATACAAAAATATAAATCACAGATACATATTTCCTCGTATATGTCATTTCATGCAAACCATGATAGAAGTATATTATCTATATTCAAATAACCAAAGTGTGCTATGTTTCAATACACCAACATCATATTCAAGGGTGTCATCATATTTCATATGTGTGTGTTTAATTAATTATTATAATAAAAATATCCAACACAAGTGTACTGGAAGAACCATCTCAAAATCACACTCCATGGATCTATGTGTAAGTAATGGATCTAAATCTACTATCTTCATAATCAACATTACTAATCCCACCTTAGGATAGATGGGAAAGACTTTTACTCATGTTTGTGCTAGAAGATAGTACAAAAAAAGTCAATAGATTCCATGGTTTTCTACCTTAATGAGTGGCAAGAACCCTATCCAGATGGATAACAAGAATAAGTATGTTACATAATTTTATGGACAATCTCAATTCTAATAACGAAAAAGTTCATTTATAACTAACCATTTCTTTGTCAGAATAACAATTAACTTCAAAACCAAGAATATGATTACTGCATTGATATAATTAGTAAGTTAAATACATAATTACCGTAAGACATTCGTTGTTAGGGGCACATACATTATTAGGGGAATTAACTAAAACCACACATTAATCTTTGTTATTCCATTTTCCAATATCCAATCGATTCATACCAATCAAGTGAGAGTCATCATTGTTGATTCTTGCGTCTATGATCCATTAGTCAAACCAAAGGTCTAACTCATTACCCCAAAGTTTAGGGAAACACAAGTCCTTCATGATGATGCCTCCTCTAACATCTAGGGGCAATAATGAATTCATTACACTTGCCATTTATTCACAATAGGGAGGATTCTTAACACACTAAAATTCATGTTCCTATGATGGGAAGTTCCATCTTGAGTAATCTCTCCCTCAACCCCTACAAGAAATATAAGAATGATAATTAAGTAAATTACTTGAGATACTAAATTGACTTTATATCAACACAATATGGAATATAGAATAATATATCTTCCAGGTGGTTATCCATTGAACACCATTAATACACCATACATTCTCAAAACATTCATTACATTTCAATTCCTTCTCACTACCCATGTTGGCACGCTATAAGGAAACCCATTACACAACTTGAGTAAGGATTCTAAGAGGAGTTCGCGGTGTTTGAGTATTACTTGAGTAAGGATTCTAAGAGGAGTTCACGGTGTTTGAGTATCCCAACTATAATTGTATTTGATTTCACTTACACACAACCCATACTACTCATCTTGGACATTGAGGCATAAAAGATGTACATATATTGAATCCAAGCATAAAACAAAGTAGATAGGTCTATATAATTTCTTAACATGTCTATATTTCATCTTTCTAAATATTAACATAATATAAATATTATATCACCAACTCATCATAAATATCATGCATTATAATCTGATTCCACATTTTTCATTATTTCAAACTATCATTAATACATAATTATTATCTTTATGCCATCTCATTTGATAGAAATTGACCAGAAGATAGAGTATGATTTACATCAAATAAGAAATGTCAATTTGGGCTAATAAATTACATTAGGTATGAAATGAAGATGATGTATTATTAACTTTAACATGATACATTAGAGATTTTATGAAATATCCACCATTATTGAAAACTTCATTAAAATAGTAACTACCTCCACTAAAAGATCATGATTCACCAAGTCCACCACAAGGATAATTCATGGTTAATAATATCCACCATTGTTGAAAACTTCAGTAGAATAGGAACTACCTCCATTAATAGGTCATGATTCACCAAATCTACCACAAGGATAATTCATGGTTAATATTTTTCAATTGCATATAATTGATCTATATGTCAATTTGAGTAAACTTCCGTCCTTGTTGAAACCAAAATCTTATATTCAACCTTTCAACATCATAATTAGGACTTCAATGTCTAGGAAATGTCATTTGGCCATTATGGTGTAGTTTTAACGTGTACTTGCCTAAATTGTAGTAAACAATATGTAAAAGTTCTTATTCTATAGGGTTCGTGCTACTATTGTAAGAATAATAATAATTTGAATATGTCAAAAAATTCCACAGCCACTGCACCAATATTTTCCCATATAGTGAGAAAAAGAAATTTTGGGGAAGAAACAATAACAAGCAGGTCACTTTCGAATCAAATGAAGAAAGAATAAGTTTCAACACTAATAATATTATAGAGTCTACATGGTAGGAATAGAGCTATACTCTCCTATAAAACAAAAAAAATTAGGTGATTGCAACTTGTTTAATTATATGTTCAACAAAAAAAGGAAAAAGAAGATACCAAATACAATGAACACACCTATTTTAGGTGGATCTAAAGTGAAATGACCTACGTCCACCCCAAAATGGATGTGAAACCACTAGAAATTAGAAAATTACTTTATTCAAGATTTAGGGAAAAAATCATTCAAAATTTAGGAAAAAATTACTAACTCATTTTTTTTCTCTTCAACATATAACACCTCCTTTATACTAGTCAAGGGAGATCATAAGCAAATATCCTTTTCTCCGACCTCGTGCTCATAGATGAAAGTAGGACACTACATATCTTCTTTATTTGGATTCAGAAACCTTATCACGTAAGGACGTTCTTAAAAGCACAACAAACTTTTTACGCTTCCTTGGCATGAAACAGATCTCATTGCAAGTTGTACAAAAGTGAATACATGAGGGGAATTTTGAAACAAATGTGAAAGCACAAGGACTATGATCCATTGGTGGACGTTCAATATCATACTCGGTCAAATTGATACCTTTACAGAGATGCAATTTGCTCAAGCTTAACTTCTATAAATAGAGTGGAGACAAGGATCATTTAACACAACAAAAAAGTCCTCGACTCAAATTTTGTTAGGACAACCCATCTACCAAAATCCACTATATTCGAGATGGTTCTTGAACTAACTCAAAGCTTGACTGTGAATGATCCAGATTCTCAACAAATCAGTTAATCGTTATGGAATGAATTAATATCTCAAACAACTATTATTTCAAACAAAATTATTGTCCGACCAAAAATGTATATGTTATATAATCAATCAATTTCATTTTTTTCCTATAGTGTATATTTTCAATATAGCCAACAACACTAATAGCTTCCTATTTTAATATCTAAAGATTATGTGGGTTGTTTTCCCAATAATTATCAGTCCTTTCACAAGAACAAAAAAGAATTGCATAATTTTGTCATTTGCATCATATTAGGTTTATCCTATAAGATCATCGATAATTGTCTAGATGAAATATGAATGCTATAGGTGGTATATTCACATTCTATTGACAATGTGGACAAGCAATATTATACTTGGTCAAGTTGATACCTTTATCGGTATGCACTTTGGTCAAAATTAACGTCTAGAAATGGTACAGAGACAAAGGTCATTTAATCCCACAACACAGTTCTCAATTAAAATTTTATTTGATCAACTAATCTGTCGAAATTTACTCTAGCAAAGATGGTGCCCATAATAGCTTATATCTTGAGTGAGAATGCTCTAGAGTCTCCACGAATCATTTAAAAATCATTATTTACTACACTCATCCATCTATTACCTTGAACGGATTTACAATTTGACAAAAAAATGTATGTGTTATTTAATCAATCAATTTATAATTTTTTCTATAGTATATACTTGTTGTATAACCAACAACACTAATAGATTCCTATGGTGATGTCTGCTTATTCTCTTCGGTAATCTCTTAAAAATTACTATTTATTTCACAAGAATAAAAAGTAAAAATGAATGTATAATTACATCATCAACACCACCCTTGTCAAATAAAAAAGTTGTGCCATTTGCAATATATGTCAGATCTTATCAAGCTTATGAATGAAATGTATAAGAAAAAATAAATAGAAATATCAAGATAACCAATGAAGAAATATTTCACTCATCAAAATAGTGCTTGTGTTGTTGTCGTAGGATAACACTACCAAAAAAAATGAAAAATCTCTAACTTGTGAACTTAGCTCACTCTGTTTTCCAAGAACTTTATAGATTAGGTCTGATTTTGGATTTTCCTAGAATGCCTTTATCTAATCTCCCTTCCTAGTTCCAGACAAGAAAAAAAAGGTGGTATAGGGTTCCTATAAGGTTGGTGACCATATATGTATATATGGAGGTCGGTCCAAACGTTCATATTATCATAATTTAGGTCAAATCTCCCAATTATAGCCACAAAGTAGTTTTCTCATATTTGCTTATCCTATTAGTTTCACATCATTTGATGTGGCAATGTATTTCCTAATATGGTGATTGTGGCCAAAGGAACAAGAAGTTAAATCTTGTTGTGGTGACGAAAATGGAGAAGAGATAAATAGAAGAGAAAACAGAGAGAGATTAAGATACAAATAAAATGGGAGATACAAAGAGACATAATGTTGAGAAAGAATAAACGTTGGAAAATAATTTTATGTGTTTTTGTATGTGTTTTTGTTTTGCATGTGTATTAGTACTCATATTTACTATACAAGTCATGTTTTTGTTAAGAATATTTTTCATTGTTTTTACAATATCAATTTATACCAGGTACAACAAAATTATGTTAAAAGATATACTTTATAAAATATGAAATGTATCAATATAGTAAAAAAATTGTTTGGGAACTTTATTATCCTCTTACATGCTCTCTCTCTAGCTCTTCTCATTTATTTCCATACTTATGTCTCCTCATTGATTTCTGTAGTTATCTCTCCCCATTTTATATGTTCTTCTCCTCTCATTGTCTCCCCCCCACCAAACATCACTAGTGGAATACTCTCTCATGTATCCTCCCTCTCCAAGTAGAGGGTAACTACCACCATGCATCACATGGTGGTGGGCATGGTTTAATCAGGTCAAGTATGGTATGGCACTCAAACTATTGGTGTGGTTCCAACAATACTTAGTATGACTTCATAAAATAGAATCATGTGTGATTGAGTTTGAATCAGTGTTATTTAGTATTTATGGATGGAACATTTAATTAAAGGTCAAGTGTCACCATTGTCTATGAGTGAACAACATGTAATTGTCCACCATGGATCGGTCATTGAATAGGGATTGGGGACAGATCAGTTCTTGCACATGGCTCTTTTCCAATCACTTCATGGGGGCTTATTTGGTTGCTTTGCCATAGCCAATTTCACTTTATTTGGCATATCTTGTTTCACCATTATTATCTTTATTTTTCAATAATAAACATAAATTATTTTTTAATGTGCGGTTAAAGGAGTGTTTATATGTAATAGTGTTTATGATATATTTCTGAATTTATCATTCTTTCGGGCGTCCGGTCTTTATCTCGGACTTTGGCAGAAAAAGGGAGGAGAGCAATCTTTATCCCTTAATCCTAAAAGTATCATATATAGCCGATCAATCAATTCAGTCAAATTGGCAGTCACGCGTTAGTAAATCGTTTTGTAGACTTAGCATATTACATATTCAAATAATGCTAAGCTCAGACAGTTTAGTCAAATCTCATGCTAGAATTTGGTTTTCTATCGTAACCCTTGAATGGCTGCTTGAGGAAAAACAAAAACACCAAGTAGTTCAGAAGCAAATTATGGTATCGACTGAAATCCTCGGTGAAATTGGGACTGTTTGATTCAGAGTCTACGCAGCGTGACGTCACCACCTCCCTGGTATTATTGGAGTTTGGAAGCTTATAACATGGGCTGGACATCAGTCATAATAGTCGACGTTGACAAATATGGATGGACTCCCCTTGCCCTGTTCCGACGATTGGTACAAAGTTACATTCCGATCGAAGTCGCCCCCTCGTACACACGGACTATTATTGGCGTCCAGTTGCCTCTGGTCCTGGTGACCATTGGTAATTGTAGTAAAAGATCAAAAGTACGGCTATGTACAAATCTTTTATCAATACAAGGAACGTATTATAAAAAATAAAAATAAAAAAGCATCCTATGCAGATCTGTGTACACAATGAAAAAACACTGTGCACATGGTTCCCCAGACAAATTTTGAAGGCTGAATGCTTGGATTTGTTCAACAGGTGCTGAAAAATCCTTTTTCAGCACTGGATCTGGACTGGGTAAATTTTTGCTCGTGTGAGTCGATACGGGCAGCGTTGCCGGCGGTAAATGTTCTCTAACCGCAGTAGTTACCGCCGGCAGCTGTGCGGGGCCACTTGCTCCCGGATGACGCTAGACAGATGACTCGGATCACTCGCCTTGCACGGCAGCGCACAGGAGGAGTGAGGAAGAAGCCAAGTGGCAGCAAGTGCGGAAGCCAGAATGAATGGAGTTGGGTCTTGTTTCCCGTCGCAACCCTAGTCTGCATTTGGATGGGGAGTGGAGCTGGGGCCTGCTTACGAGATTCCCAATTCTAGATCGTGACACAGCGGCTGACTTGGCCGAAGAGCGACATGTGGAGGACCAGGCAGGCGGTGGGCGGGCCTCGTCAAGAACGCAACCGCATTAGATAGTATATACATAGAGTGCCAGTGTGGGTGTTGCATTCCTCAGAGATTGAAATTTCCGAAACTCATATAAAGGAATGGAATCTACTAGATAAACATAAGCGGAGTAGTGGTCGATGATATACGTTCATGTTTCTAAATAAACAAACAATCCGATATCTACAACAAAAAAATGTTTATCTATAACTAAGGCGGGTAAAATGGGACCGACCTGATGTATCAACCCAGATCTGAATTGTTTACGCAGTTTTTTCGACCTAGAATCCCAATTTGATTATTAAACTCCAGCTCAGGTATGGATTTCCGAGTTGTCCGGGTTCCTAATTTTATATTAAAAAAAACCTAAAGTTTAACCCAATCATAGCCTATTGAAATTTCTAATACGTCTTTGAGTACGTCACGCGTTTGTTTTTGACGATTGTATATAATTTTATATTGCTTTGTACTCATTTCAGATTGATTCTTTCATCATATAAACATCCCTCATGCTATGTTTTACACAAATTTGTATTTAAAACTTTTGAACAGATATATTAAAATTGCACATTTATTTTTCAATTATAATTTTAGTTCACTTACAATAAAATATATTGATTGCATTGGAATATATTTCATTTCAGAATTGCATTCACGGCCTCTATCATAGAGTTGTCCGGCTAAAAATTGGATACCATGTGAGGATATTTTGCTACTTAAATTAGTTTATATTTTCCGCATGTACAATCAACAATATGTTATAGTTAAATACATTTTGTTACTTGAATTAGTTAGATTTATTTTTTTCGGACGATTAACTCTGCGGCGCAACTTATTGACCGTTTTTTTTGTTTCTTAATAATTACCCGGGTTAATTAATGAGTTTATATTTTCCGCACATTCAACCATCAATATGTTACACCAACATAATCGGCAATGCATAGAAAAACAGAATAAACATGTTTTATCTCTTACAGGGACGGGGTGTGGCAATGCTGTATTTAAAATGATTTTGTATTGTAGCAACCAGGGGAGGAGAGAGAAGGGGGCTGCCTAGGCCATATGTCAAACTAAAATTTTATCAAAATATCTTATTACACTGTACAAATTATGAATGTTTTCATTATTGCTTTAAGAAAATTTATTATCCTTCTTTGTGCATACAACTAAGAGGTTAAACTAGTATATTCTATTATAATTTCTTTTATCTCCGTCACAAAGTCATATCATTTATAGTCTTAATTTTATATCATGAGTTACCATTTAAGACAACCGGGTTAAGATATTTTGCCTCTTACCTCTCTTTTATAAAGCATATCTTAACAAATTTCATATAAATTTGTGTCATGCTTATGCAACTCATCCCTTATATCATAATTAGAGATCTTTAGATACTAATGAATGATATCCTCGAGATTTGAAAAAGTAATAATATAAATAAATGTTTCATAAAACATATATGTTGTTGATAAATTAACTAGAATTCAAACATTGGCATTGCCCCTTAATTGAAAAAAATGACATAGTTCTAGGGTTGTACATATATCGATCCAGGCCGATGGAACAGACCAGATCGATTATTCAATTTTGTCTATCTGACTTTAACTTTGATCCGATCTTCGGTCCTCTATTTTCTAAAAGCAGTCCTCAGTCCGGTCCAGTCCAAAATGGATCCAGACTGATCTAAACTATTTGGACCATAATGTAAAATAATATCTTCTTATTATGAATTAAAGACAATAAATATTTATGGTAGTGCTAAAATTTATGAAGAGTTGTTGGAAATGGAGTGCATGATGGCAAATATATAAATAATAAGTTATATGCAACTTATTAGAAATATTATTTCTCTGAGATTGGAAGTAAATACTTGTTCAACTATGCCATGAGAAGAAATAATGGAGTTAAATAGAGAGCTTATGTTTCCTATCAACGTGTTTGATAATTGTTAATAACATTATATGTAAAGTTATTTATGTACAAAAATAATTGTTCAAAGGTACAATTACCTAACATAACATGATTATGAATAAATGTATGTTTATATAAAATGAGATTAAGGATTGTTATATCAAACATATGAAAGTACAGAAGTATCCAAATAAATTATATTAGGTGTGATTTTCAATTTTCTCACTAAAAGTACTAAAATAAGTTACTAATCACTTCAGTACATGGTTCTTTCATATTCTTTAACTAGTATAAATTTTAGTTGGTCTGATCTTGGTCCGGTCCCGGTCCAGTCCATACATTTCTTGGTCCAATCCTAGACCGGACCGGTTCTTATTCGGTCCAGTCCTCAGTCTAAATTTTTTTCTTATTCCAATATTGGTCAACCCTACATAGCTCTAGTTGGTACACTTAATCATAATTACAAGCTAAAAGAAAGCATGATGACCATATACACACAACTAATCACCTTCTATTTAAGATAATTTCCTTTTAGATTTTATTTTAACTTCACTGTAAGAATTATAAAAGATCCATGTATATATTTAAAGACGAATGCAAATACTATATGTTGCTACATGGTATTTTACATATCCTTTATTACATATATTTAAAGATCTAATATATAGTCAAATACTAATAAGTACATATTTTTTTGTACTTGAGAAGATAATGTCAATCTTATGGTCTACGTAAAAAGTAAAAATATTGTGTCAAAAAAATTTATCATTAGCATAAGAGAAAAAGAGAGGAAGAAAAAACATGTGAAGTCCGGCGTGAGAAGGAGAAGAAAAGGGAGAAAAAACCATCTTATGTATATGATTTAAATCAATTGAAGAAATAAAAGGAAGGATAAAACATATAAGAAATGTTAATAAAGATAGTATAATATTATTGTTTCTTTTCTCTCGTTTGTTTTCCAACTTTAAAATAAAAGAACAAACATATATATGAATGGTTCTTTCCTCTTCATCCTCTTCACTTTTCTTTTCCTTTCTATCACCTTTTTTATACAAACTCAACAAATATTATTATTATTTTTTCCTCTTGAAGTTTCCTTTATATCAAATATACTGTCGTGAATAAAATATCATTTTTATTACATCATATATGTGTCCTCTATAGAAGGAAATTAAATTGATACATAAAATCATCAGGATCTTTTTTCATGACATTGTCCATTGACCATGATCATATTGTATTTATGTGTTTGGACTTTGGACTATATTAATAAGTTGAGTTTCTTCTCATTTTTGTGTATAATTAATATTAATTTATGTACTAGTATTATTATATATTGAGTGATGATGATAAATGATTATGTTGTTGATTCTGTTATTGTTAAATTTAAAAGGTAGAACAAGTTATTATTTATGAATTTATACATCTAAAATTTGGACCATTTCTCAATTTGTGTGTGTCATCCTTGCGCAGGGGCCCTGCTAATATTCTTTGTATCGTTCCAATTTTATCGGATGTCTCTAAAGATAGACATCTGATAAAAAAACTTAGTAAAAAAATAAATAAATAAAAATAAATAAATTTATACATCTAAAAGAATAATTTTTTTGATATAGAGAATTATATCATGTCATTGACATAATACTTTTTGTATTCTATAAATATTATATTTTTATACGTAGGGAAGGAGAATTTGTATTGGTTCTTTTTTCGTTATATCTAAATGATTATTATTTTTCCATCTATCTATATTTTTCAAATTTGTCAATGCATATACTAACTCAGTTCCCGTACGATAGATTTCTGGATACACCACTCACCACAACCATACCATGGAGTGTGAGTTGATAGAGACCCTTATCATCACGATGCTTGGACTCAAAATGCATAATGGCTGACGAGCGGCAACTTATCCTTCTTCCATAGAGCATTGTGAGGATATGGAAAGGAATGGAGATGTGTGCTGTTGTAGATATGTATTTCAATTTTTTACTATTGTAAACCTCGCTACACTTGAGGAGAGAGACACAGCTCTAGTAAAGTTACATGTGGCAGAAACAAAATACAAGAGTGGTATTGACCGGCAAAATCAAGTTCTGAGCCATATCGCGCAAGGTGTTCAGGAGGTCTAATTTGCATCCTCTTACGTGCTGGTAAAGAAGTTCACTATGGCGCCTAGTCAATGGCTTGCCGGATCAGGTCAACAGAAATCCATTTGAGCTGCCCCCTGCCTAGAGGTCAAACAATTTTCCGACTCCTCAATTTTGGATAGTACAATGTGAATGTGTCTCTTCGGTTCCATTAGACAGTTGTATGTAATATTTTTATATTTTCCGAAGCTAGGGTGTCAATATTGGTGCAATATGGTGCTTTATATTAGTACTCATACAAAAATAAGAGATATTTCTAGTACCCACCAATGTAGAACCAAAAATACTCCTTTGTATTTAAAATACATATGGATACAAGGATTTCCCACCATTTCTAAATTAAAGGGCATACGATATATTAGGCATGATAAAAGTTACGATTGAACTTTGTTAGAAACATGTTTTTGAATGAAGTCCAAAATCACAGAGAGGATCGAAGGAACTACATTCTTGATGTGTTTCCTCTTTTTTGAGACTAAGGATCTCATTACTCATATGACATCTGTTGAATCAATTTTTATTTTAACTTGTTGGCACATTAAGTCCATGCACCTACTGAGAATACTCATGACTACTTTAGAGATCTACATAAATTTTAACTGGTGTGCACTCACTTCACACTCATATGGTTAGATTTTCATCATGTGTATAGTAAGATCCTACACACCACCATCAACAACCATAAACTCCAATAGGTATAAAATAATCTATTCAACTATTCACTGCATAATATTATCTTATCGTAATAATGAGATACAAACTACTTATGATGCATCGATTTATCAAACAAATATTTTTCCGTTCAGACTCCTTCTCTGTTTCATTGTTCATGAAGGTGGGTATCCATCCCTTTGGCTTCTAATTTGGACATAATCCCATCCTCTTAGATGCATTCTTTACTAGTCATTTCGTTAGAAGATCAACTTAAGTTCAATTTTGTTCTAATTTAATCAATGGAGTCAATAATATCACATATAAGCTTCCTCACAATATTGTGACATATTTTATAAAAAATATATTATGATAGACAAATATGTCCATTCTTTCCATTATCAACTTTGTGTTTATCTCTTTCTATGACAACTTGATTATCACACTGTATAAACAATGGTGGAAAGAGCTTCTCTCATATTGGAAGATCCATTAGACCATTAATTAGCTATTCAATATCACATCTAATCTTTTCCAAGACAATAAATTCGGATTCAAAAGTAAACCAATATATGCATTTTTTTCGAAAGATATATAAGACATGATATCTCCACCATGGTGAAGGTATGTCCACTTGTAAATATCATTTCACATTAATGTAAAATTCAATTGGCATAATCCTTGTAGTAATGTTGGATGTCTATAAAAGACCAAACCATAATTAATTGTGATGCATGCTTCAACTGGAAGGAGCACAAATCTCAAGTCCATGATAGGATATCTCATTCCACAACTCAAATGAGTGCACCCATAGAAATCATGATCTATATATTAATGCGACTCACAAAAACTAGCATTCTCACCTATGGATAAATTTTCTTGCTAGATGGGGTGTACATACACAATAGATGGTTTCATTGTTATATGGCTATATTGTGATCATTGTTGGGCCACCTGAGAGCATTTTTGGTAGTTTGGTTTGATATCTCTCAAAATCTTATAGTTTGGGCTACGAAAGCTCAATTGTGATGATTTTTGTGTCCTTGGATTTGTAGTTGAATCATCTACCTCATGACATATATTAGAGAACAAAAAGATCTTATTGAGTGGGTTTAGTTTGAGTTGCAATATGATGATTCGTTAAAGCATGATATTAGAACAAAAGTGCAAATTGAAGTCACATATTGTGAAATTGATCATGGAGTTAACCAAATTTGGAGCATCCCAATCTTCCAACTATGGCATTAATATCGAATTGATTAAGAAAGAAACTTCATAAGAGAGCAAGACTATAATAGACAAGAGAAAAGCTAGGTTTTCATAGTTTGCTTGTAAATTACAATTGTTTGAGGATTTCCTTGAAATTTTCACACAACATTTTTTCTTCCATTATCTCCCCCTTTGCTTAAACTTGGTAAATTCATGTGGATGATCTATACACATAACATGTTTTGTTCCATTCTCTCCCCCTTTTCTTGGACTTAGTGGATGCACGTGGATAAATCTAATTAACCATTTCTAATCTTCCATCAAATGAGGTCCAATGAAAGTGGTCTGCCTTTACATCGATAGAGGACCAATGGTAGTGTGCTTGGTTCTTTGTTGGGTTAGAACTATCATAGTTCTTCTAGTTTTCTGACAGTTTAGGTATGTGGATGTTTTTTAGTTTAGGACTTGTAGGGTTGTTTTTCCTTCCAATGGGTTGAGAATCAATATAAGTGGTTGATGTTGTGACCTTGTGTGCTTTCATCTGTTTGCTATCAATGAAACATTGGAATAGATGAGAGGTGGGTTTTCATTGGTTGAGTGTTGATAGAAAGCTTACATTGTGTACCAATAGTTCTATTATGTGCTATGTCGATGATACCCCCGGAGTATGTGTTTAGAATGGATGGTTACATTCTATGCTCTACTGACGATGAACCTGAAGTATATGTTCAGATGGTCTCTCAAAGAGAATGAATTGATGATGGTGACCAACAAGATCCCCACCCATGCCTACTGATGGTTAATTGAGTCTCTTGGTGGAGCTTCTGGCCTCATTTACCAATGGAGTATTGGGATATGTCTGCTAATGAGATGAAAGAACAATGATAGTATGAGTGCTACCAATCATGGTAAAACTTTGACCACCTTTTCCCTCTCCTCTATGGTTATCTATATAAACCCCTTGTTCTTCCTTCTTGCCTCACTTGTGTGATATGAACCTCAAAGTGTTGCATTAGAGAGAGCGAGACACCATTGGTTGATGTCTACCAATGAGATTTCTACTTCCATCAGTCTTTGACTTCATCACTATTTATCGTCGTTCTCTTATCTACTAATGTGCTACGAGATTCCTAGTGATTTCAAAAACTAGATATGTGTAAGTAAAATTATGGCCCTTCATTCTCCTTACAACCTACCAACTTTTTGTTTCCTATGGACATTTTCTGGGTGGTGTTTCTCTAGGAATTTAATGTTTAAGTTTTACACCCTATTCTTCCTTCTTTGTCCTCACTCTAGTTTCTTCTAATCTATGGAACATATACTATAGAATGTGTTAGGAGGAAGGAGCTGAGATCTTAGAGAGTTTTACTTCATATTTGGAGTTTGTCATGAAGCTCAAGGATTCATTGTCATTCTTTTTTAGTGGGCTTGTCTCTTATCTCATCAGGTGAGTGCTATAACTTTTGAATCATTTATTACCTACTATGTATATTTATGTTAAGATCTTACTATATTACTTACTAAAATCCAAAAAGACATAAACTTTATGTATTTTGAACCTGATATGTCAAGAATATGGACAATAGGTTGTAGTTATATACCATGATAGTCTTGTTATGACAACAGATGGTTGTGTTAAGTACTTCTTAGTATAGCTTCAACTCCTAATGACTAAATGAATTTAAGGAATACCACTTTGGTGCATGGTTACAATCTACATGCCTATAGGTACTAGTTATAAGACGATCCTTTTCATGAATACATCCTTGTATAGGTTTCACAGTCCTTTCCCTTGTAGTTATGCTGTTGAAATATGTTAAGATGACTCCTTTGTCGAGGAAGGGTGTTTTAAATTATCTATTACACTGCCCAGTTGTGTGTACCTAGTAATGTGGCACCTCATAATGACTCAATAAGGATTTCTGGGAAGGATATCTTAACCTCCTTTCTCCTATGAGGGTTGAGTTATATGGTAAGCCTCGATGTGAGCATAGGCATAGAAATATGCCATGCTTTGAGAAGTTAGATCTAATAATCTTAAACTATATATCTTTTGAAGTTACAAGTATGTGATTACTTTTCCTTGCTTGATGGCTTTAGTTATATCCTACTTGATATAGTTGTAGTAAAGTAGAATATAATTTTAGAGCTCTAAGTCTGATAGATCTATTCCCCTAGGTTGTTAGGGGGATAATGAGAAGAGGAAATCTTGTAGCCAGCTATAGTTGAGAGAAGATGTTCAAAGCCATAGATTAGTCAATATATGATGATTCTTAGGAGTGGCATAACATGTCATCCTTAAATGATGTTTGGGACTCGAAAAAAGGTTGGAGGTCTGATGAGGAATGTCATATTAGATGTTATGAAAAGTTGGAATATGGTATTAATGGTTGTTACCCTAAGTTGGCGCCATGACATATGTACACAGAGAACGCCTAAAATTGGTGGATCTACTCTTAATCATACATCCATGGTGGAATCAACCATTGAAATATCTACCTTTTTGTTGCCTCTCTTTCAATCGACGTTGTGTTGAGAGATATAGAGAATTCAAATATCCTTAGATTTATACAGATTACTAGGGTGGTTGTATAGAATCTAGCATCCTGATTGAGTGGTACTATAAGACCCCTGCCCTTGCTTTATAGTTAAACATGCTTCCTTATTCTAATTGGATGCTTAAACCTTCATCCAACCCTAGGATGTGCTTTGATTTCATGTAACAAAGCTAAGTTTCAAGTCTTTGGTTCAGTTTGGACACTTTTTGAGTAAGTTTTGCAATTTATGTGCATATAAGGTTTTTTATGTAATTTCCCATAATTAGGGTTTAATCTATAATTTGTCTCATATATGTTGTGCATCATAAGTTTACATATCAACTTGTTTGATATAGTTGCATCCTTGGGAGCCTAGTTGCACCATCAGATTAAAGGTGATTACCTAACCTACGGTTGAGGACTAGGGTTCCTCACCTAGATACCCAAACTCGATGATTTCCTTTGAATGATGGCTCTGATGGACCACTTGGAGGTGGTGGGATCTGATGGTCATCTTATAGTGCTCAAGATCCATTGCTTTGATGTGAGGCACCACCAAGGATAGTGGTTCACCAACTGAGGTACAACAACAAATGGAAGACTTAGGTCTTGCTTTCGTGGCCAAGTGAAGGCATGATTCGATGGCCACATGGTGTTGGAGATCAATGGTCCTCCTGGGGTTGACATCCATGGTCCCCCTAGCTTCAAGATTTGATGGTTGACTTGGTTTTTCATGGATGTGAGGTTTTGACCTTTGGACACATGGCATGCATGTCTTGACACCTCAACCTACCTTTCTCTCTCTTCCTAAGCTTTATATACCCCTCTTCCTTCACCCAAACAAGGTCTTTCCATACGTCCATTACCCTCATCTTCTCCTTGATTCTTGGGAGGCCCGACCTTCTTGTTTTATGGAGAATAAAATATCTATGGGGAAGAAGCTTGGTCGATCTTGCTTGTATATGCATCTAGGGTTTGGATCTACCCTCTCTTGGGTCGTTTGGAGCTCCTCTACCTTGTTTCTTGGCCTAAGCAAGTAGGATCTCCTTCTTTCCTTCATTTTCCTTGCTTCCCTCCCTCTTCTCTCTTCCTTCTTGGTTAGATCCATGGTGTTCTTGGTGGACCATGGGCTTATAGTTGAAGAAAACCTTCTTTCCTCTCTTGTGACCTAGGGTTTCCTTGTTCTTGGAATAAAGGAGCTAGCTTGGACATGTGGAGTCCGCAAGCTAGGGTTTCTTTCTTCTCTCTTTAAGCTACCTTGCTGTTTGGACCTTCATCATCTACCTTGAGGCGAGTTATATAACCTTCTTCATGTTTATTGATTACTCTTAACTTGCTAAGTATAGATCTTGCTTAAAGACATACTACCAAGTAGAAAGATGCTCTCTTTGCCTAGGGTTTGATCTTATGTGGTAAATATTGAGTAGATAATCTTCTTGATATATCCTTTAACCTTGTGCACGTTTCTTATTTGAATGTAGGGACCCTAGTCCCTGCATGCCCATGAATCGATGGTTTCCTTATTGTGAGAAACCATGGTTTTCCTTAAGTGTATGAACTAATTTCCTCCTTGTTTCATGATTCAATGATTTGTCTTCTTGTGCAAACCAATGGTTCACATTTAGATTCTATTTTGTTGGATTTCTCTTATGCTTGAAAATTGATGGCTATGTTTCCTCTAGAACTGATGGTCTTTAAGCTCTCATAAAGTGGTTCAACCGATGGTTTTGTAAGCCCTAACAAATGATGGTTTACTTGATACTATAGATATGTTTTCACCTAGTTTTAACATCTGATGGTTTGCCTATGTGCAAGGTTTGATGGTCTTCCTATTTGCTCACAACCGATGGTCTTCTTAGTTTCACATCCCATGGTCCTCCTAGGTTGAGATCTAATGGCATTTCAAGGTCCAACATCCGATGGTCTCACTAAGTCATGAATGGATGGTGTGTCTATGATCAACATCCAATGGACTTCTTATGGTTCACAACCGATGTCTTGACTAGGTCCAAGATCTGATGGCTTTACTATGCATAAAACTCAATGGTTTTGTCTATCTTGAATTTGATGGTTTTGACTGAAGTTTAAGACTTGATGGTTATGCCTTGTTTTATGTATAGACCCATGCTTGTGCTTAGTGTGTGAACCTATGGTATTTCTAACTATCATGAGATGATAGTTTGGGTTTATACACATGATTTGATGGTTTGTGTTTGATACATAGGATCTGATGGTTGTGTTTTGTCTAAGTGAAACCCTGATCCAATGGGATTCTAGGTATATAAGTGTGTGATTTTGTTTAAGTATGTGTACAATCCAATGGGTTATCTCTAAGTGCTTATTCATAATCATCCCAATTGAGCTTGTTGAACTTAACTTAAAATAGATAAATGACAATGTTTAAACATGCTTGTCTTCCCAATTGTTTTTATGATGGAAGGAATGCTCTCATAACACTAATGGATACCCTACTATGTTACCTTGTGAACATCATAACCCTTATGAGTAATGCACTCTTATGTTAAACATGTGTGCCACAAGTATGATGATGATTGTTGAACCTTCTACAAGGTGTTGAATGATGATGATGTTCTTGCGAGAGATTATGTTAATGGTCTAAATGACCTTTGGGAAAGACTTGAGCCCTAATTATGGTGTACATTTGTGCATTTGTGATAAAGGATTTATATCATGTGATGTCATGATAAAGAATATAGACTCATCTTGGATGGTAATGGACTAGTACCATGTAATGCTGTGATGAGGAATATGCCTCATATGTTTTATATTGTCAAGGAGTTGTTTTATACCAATGTCTTGTAGAAATGAATTGGGGTTTTGTATGAAAAACTTGGTTTATATAACCTTAATTCACCCAGTTAGCAATAACTAATCAAGTGCATGTAACGCCTTGTTCCGTAGAGTCATTCTAGTATTAGGATGTGTAGTATGGTAAAAGACGTATTCTGGAAGGGAAGCTCAGAGTCATATGTTGTTGAGTATATGTGGGTGCAACAAACTGTATGTCATTGTCATCCTGAACCCAAGGTGTGGAGGATGGCTGCGGTCATGCCTCAGTTTGAGAGTGGTTGAGGCCATAACTTAGATATATGTATATGTGATGTAATTGAGGACAACTGCGGTTGTACCTCGGATGACAAGATTTTATATATGTTGGTTTCTAGTGATGTGACCTATATACCAAGGGATGACTAGGCTGATTGTAGATTGATATATATATGTGGTTGTGGTAGACTCATACTGATTGAGGGTGAAGAGATCTTAAGATTCTGGCTCTCCTAGATGTTGTACAAAACTGATTGCGACTTTGCAGCGGTCATTTGGAAGTTTTAATGGTATACCTCAAACTCCCTAGGGATTAATAAAAGATGTAATCCAACTGTGTAGCATATATGTTAAAAATATACAACACTTCACATTGCATAATAACCTTTGCTTGATTAATTCATATATAGATGATATATAATGCAATATGGGAAATTTAGTCGTACTTATGTTGTTAGCCATGTCTATGATGTTAGATATGCTTATGATGTTAGCCATGCCTATGTTGTTAGATATGCTTATGCTATTAGCCATACCTATGTTGTTAGATATGCTTATGTTGTTAGCCATGCCTATGCGGTTAGATATGCTTATGTTGTTAGCCATGCCTATGTTGTTAGATATGCTTATGTTGTTAGCTATGCTTATAATATTCTCTATGTTTATGATGCTAGTTGAGCTCATGATGATAGTTATGCTTATGATGCTAGTTATACCTGATCTTTTGGGAATAAGGTTAACTTTTCAATTTAACAAATAAGACTCTAATTAAAAATGCACATAATGAAGTTTTTTATATTTAATAATTCCATCATGTTAAATTACCTCCCATATCTGTTTGATTCCATAACCTATTGTAACCAATAAATTTTTTTGAGAGTTATATCTCTTGCTGAGACATGGTGGGTCACCACATTTTTTAGGTGGTCATCAACAGTGCTAGCAGAGTCATGGTAGTGAGAAGGAGCTATTATGGAGAACCTTCAAAAGAAGTTGATTAAATGTCTAGTGTGTCCTAGTGTCATCCTTGTACTCTCAAGTTCATGCGGGAAAGTTTTGTGTATGATGTTTCAATCGACTCAAGTTTTTTGGTAGCAGTCTGGTACGTGTACATGTTATATATGTGAATATTGTGTTCAGTATATGTGTTGTGACTGAGGCCATAGAGCAATTGTAAAAGATACTTGGCATGATATATGAATATATGCAAGATGTTGGGCCCTTATGCAAATGTTCTTGGACACACATGTGAAGTTCAAATCTAGTTTAATTGTTGCCCCTTTTTAGGGATGTAATTAATTTGTGATTGATCATGCTTTCTTTTTAAGTTATCTCATTTAGTGTGATGGGTTGTCACATTTGGTGATGTCAGAGCTTAGCATTTGTTGGGTCCACATGGATACTAGGACTTAGGATTAGGATGATAACTAAGGAACATGACACAAACATAATGGATACTGCCTGAACTCAATAATTGGGTTCCCTGGACAAGTATTCAATTATTGAAGAGAAGGTAAGTGTAGAATTCATTGATTATTATCTTCCTAATTACCCTGATCAAGAAGTCAGTTGGAGACAATCCAATGAGCATGATAAATAAGAAATTGCGATGAAAATGTCTTAACCCTACCCTTAAGAAAGATTAAAATCATATATTAACTCATCAAAACCTGAATGCTAGGAAAACTAGAGGAAAGATATGACACCCTGAATCTTAAATCTAAATATAAGTAAGCTAAAAGGAGTTCATGAAATTGAAAGTCTAGAAGACAATTAAGTAAATAGAGATAAATATGTGCTAATGGAATGATTCAAGGTGTAAATATCACATAAAGACAGGGTGACTCCAATGATAAGTATGGCATGAGATGATAAACAAGAACAATGACAGTGAACACATTGAAACCTGAGTAAATATCAGACCAATCCATATGTACAGAATGGTGTTAATGTAAAAATTATCATGGCATGTAAAAGAAACTAAGGGAGATGATATTTGTGAGATAAACAAAATGTGAAATATGATGAGCTATCCCTTGATATGTGAATGAGAAACAAGGTAACATGAGAGGACACACACATAAAAATGATAAATAGACAACAAGATTGAGCATTGAAGTACGATAATCATGATAATTCCTATGCATATGGAAATGATCCAGAATGAAAAAGAAAATGATACATAAAAAGTGTAACTTTCATGATGATGGTATGACTGATAACCCCTTTTCTAGAAACTCCTTGGATAGTGTTGCGTGGGATGTGCTTTCCTCTGTGTTCTTTCTTTTTGGTATGCAACTTTAAAGTGGACCTTATGCCACTTAGTATGTGTGGATTTGATGTAATCCTAGAGGTAGATATATTAGTGTAATACATGGTTACTTTGGTCTATAGCTCCAAGATCATGACGTTTTGTGATGGACATGCCTTTTGCGCCTTCTAAGGAGTTAGGAAGATTCATCCTACCTGTTTTGAGTTGGCTATGATGATAGAGGAGCTGATAAGACAAGGGTGTGAGTTCTTCTTATCACATGTAGTGGATGCCAAGGTAATGCGTCCTAGTATCCAGGTGTACCTGTGGTATGTGAGTTTGGACATGTTTATCAAGTGAGTTTCTTGGCGTTCCTTTCCCTTAGAGGGAGAGTTTGATGTTGAGATCCTCCAAGTGTTGTTTGAAAAAGAAGGATGATTATATGGTGCTCTACATAGACTATCAATAGTTAGATAAGGTCACAGTGAAGGACAAGTAGCAGTGACCAAGGATAGAGGATTGTTGATCAGTTGAAAAGTGCTATAGTGGTACCCAAGATAGATTGGAGGTCGGGATATCATTAGATGAAAATCATATCTGGTAACATAAGTTGTATGATCACTATGAGTTCATGGTTTTGCCTTTTGGACTAACTAATGCATCAACTGTTGGTATGTATGCCCTGAGAGCCAATCATGGGATGATTGGTGGGATACATTAAGATTGATTTGATAAAGATCCAAGGAAAGCTTCAAATTCTTTCTGGTTCAGTCATATGAGATAATGATAGAACAAATTGAATGTCTAGAGAATGACACTACTCAATGACGTATGTCTTCAGGTTCAAGACCTGAACGACGAGACCATATGGATGCTAAGAGTTTGTACATTCTTATTATGTCCATAGTCGGATGTCATTATGGAAGGTAGATAGACAACAATGACACACAAGACTAGATTGTGGTGTTGGTTGATGACAGAATCTCATTAGTCATGATATGGAGATATCAAACCAAACACATAGGTACTTGTTAGAGAACAAGTGTACCGGACAGACCCACCGTGAGTTTGACACATGGAACCATGACATGGTAGTCACAGTCAATTCTCGCAGTGATGGTGGTGAGTGTGATTCTTTGACCTGAAATCACTACACTCAACACATGTTGTTGGGTACACTTTGACATCATTAAACGCAGTCCTGAAACATGAGTTGTTATAAAGGTGATGATTGGGTGGCTTTGACACATGGGGCTTTTGAGGGGTGAGTGATAGATATGGGATTTGTTCCTTGTAAGGGAGTTTGATATCCATGGCCACTTGATGAGTAGGATTGAGATAGGTGTGTGCACGCATGTGTGAATCAGTATGTGATATTGATGTCATACATATCTCCTCCAATCTACTCTGAGATCAAGAAAGTGAATGAACGTTGACAGGATGACTGTTCCATGCCTTGAGTTCATTCATGATATCAGTGACAAAGGAATTATACATTCACTATAACACCATTCACGGATTGTAGGATTGAAAGTTGTTCTCCAAGTTTATGTTTCACTTGGGTAGCATTGATGTGCGACTAGGCACCGCTCTTTGCTTGTGAAGTCATAAGTGTTATGGACTTTCATTGCCAACGTGAAATGGACCTATAGGGTCACACACATAGGATTTAACATGGAAGAGGAGTTTATCCACAAACAATGTTTAGATTGATTACTAAAGGAGTTTAGTAGTTCAATTAAACATTCAATTGATTTATAGCTCAAAATCATAGTATTCAAGGTGTTGGATCGATTGATTAGATTATCAGATTGATTGAAACTGCAATTGACTGATTTTGCACAGTCTGCACTTCCAACCGATTGGCTCATGTGATGAACCGATCGGCTCAAGACAGGTTGAGACAACCGGTTCAACCGAGACAACCAGTTCAAGGGTTGAACCAATAAGATCAACTGTTCTAACCGAGATCGTTTGGAAAGTGAGAAGACTATTTTGCAAATACAATTTGTTTCACTTGAACAAATTCGATTTGGATAAGGATTAATATTTGATTAATCGTAAACAAATTTGAAAGTCAATTTGAGTTGGATTAGGACCATGAACCGATCAGCTCATGTGCCCCAACCAATCGGTTGAGGTGTGAACCGATCGGCTCAACAACCCAACTGACCATTTCATGAATGAAACGATCGGTTCATGTGGCGCAGTTGGTTGTTTTGTGGAAAAAACCTCGAACCCTTCTACTCCTACATTGATCCCACATTTCCCAGGGTAGATAACCCTGTCCCATGACCCTCCTATATATAGGGGGGTAGTGGGGGATTCTCAGGAACACAACTCAGTGCACCAGTTGCTCTGTAAAGTTGTCATTCTCTCTGGTTTTGGTGACCGAGAAAGCCCAAGCAAGTGCTACTCGATAAGGGAGGCACAACAAGGGAAAGACAACTACAGAATAGCGACTAGTGGCAGGAGAGTGTGTCGGTGACTAGTACACTGATAGGAGGGAGTGACTCCTAATTCCTTATAGGACAAGGAGATCAGAGTTCTAGGTGGTCATTGTGGACTACTTCAGAGGCGGGAGACTTCTGCCATTCAGAGGACAACTGTCAATCCCGATAGTCCCGATGTGACCAGGAGGTGATAGTCCCGGTGAGACCAGGAGCTGCACAGACACCGTCCAAGACCGAAGGTGAAGACCGCGCAATCTGCGAGGTAACGTCGCCGAGCAAGCCTCGGGACAAGGTACGCCTCCACAAACCATCCTTATTATTGTATAGATGTTGACGCGTTTCCTTTGTTTTGGGTTTTGGGAGAAGATTTTTTTTGTTTCCACTACCTTCTCTGTCTCCCCTAAAACCCAACAGTGGTATCAGATCCACGTCAACTGCTCTATACTTTAGGATTATTGATATGATCGATTTTGGCTTGTCACCTTTATTTATTGCATACGATGTGAATAAAATTAGCTTTATGCATGTCCAGTCCTAAATCCACAAATCCCAATATACATATATGATATGTAATATGAATGCACTCGATACACATTACCCTTAAATGAGTTTTGTGGTCACTACAAAAAACTGGGCCATTATTCATGGGAGAGTCCTGTCACAAACCCCTCTCTACAGGCCCTCAGAAATAGGGACCGTTGAGGGTCTGGCCCTCACAAATGGTCCGTGAAGAGAACTCACGTGACAGATACCAGTGGCCCTCACGAATACAATTGTGAGGGACTATTTAGCCTTCATAAATACATTTTTGAGGGACTATTTAGCCTTCATAAATACATTTTTGAGGGACTATTTAGCCTTCATAAATACATTTTTGAGGGACTATTTATCCTTCATAAATACATTTTTGAGGGACTATTTAGCCTTCATGAATACATTTTTGAGGGACTATTTAGCCTTCATGAATACATTTTTGAGGGACTTGATGGTCCTGGAGAATATATTTTTGAGGGGCTATGTGGTAGTCATGAATGCAATTTTGATGGTCAATCTGGACCTTCATCAATATATTTATGAGGGACTACTGTAAATGATTTGGTTATTGATTATTGAATGATTTATTAAATGTTAATTAATTGTTACTATAGTGAATATCAAATTTTAAATGAAAACTTTGTATACATAACCTCAAGCAATATTTTTATACTAATTCACATGACATCATAAGAAGATTCAAACACCAAAATGACACATAAAAATGTTAAATCACCTCAAACCAATTTTTGATATTGAAGCAAAATATTATCCATACATTGCGTGCTCAACGTTGATATAAATAAAGAGTACATATGGTTTTAAAATTTGAGATTGATGACAATGAACATATCATGCTAGAAACTCTTAAGATCTATAATGTCTCCATATTCCTTCAAATGGTGTGGTGCTCTTCATCAATGCCAGGCCTCATACGGTTAGGTACTTGAATATTCTTCTCCTAAAAATGACAAATCAGTATATTCATAGAATTTAAAGTTAATACATAAATCATAGTACAACAAATAACTTACCCTTATATTTCGGTTTTGGTCTACTCCAAGGCGCATTGTCGGTCGAAATGCATCATTAAAAGCAATTCTACCCTATCAATATAAATACAAAAAGGAATCAGAGCGAGTGCGAAGTAGAGAAAAATGTAAGTGAACCAACATAGCAGCAACATGCACCCGTAAACTAAAATTATGGTTGAGCTCAGTAACTAATACATAATCAAAAAAACTCAGTGGGTTAGTTAAATAGTACATGCCTATATCTCTGTTGACTGCACTTAGTTTCTTTCATAAGTGAGATGCATCTACACATACAAAAAGAGGACGATCCTCTCATGATTAACCACATGAACATTATTTTGCAGAAAAACTTCACATTATTGATGAGCATTAATAAAACTCTATCTATACACAAGCCTATATCTCATTCCAACTTCCATGCAGTTGGATCGTAGAGTTTAAAAATTAGAACAGACTCCAGTAGACAATTTAACATTAGAACCTCAATTACTGCAGCAAGTTGCTGCTTCCACTCTAGCGACCACCCCATCTCTCCCTCCACAACCTCTTAACACCTACACATTCTACTCTTGAACCATCTTTAGCATAGCAGCAAGCTGATGCTTCCACATCAGCCAACAACCACCCCAAGAAACCACCTCCACATCAGCAACATGCTAGTACTTCCTCCCATCTCCTAGAAACCACCTACAAATCTATAGACCACCCAATCTTCCATCATAACATCATCATCTCCTAGCAGCATGCTACTGCACGCCACCACCATCCCACACCATCAGCCACCACCAACAGCCTGCACCATCAGCCACCACCAACACCTACACATCAGCACTGCCACCCACCAGCCAACACCACCACCACCATCCAACATCCACCACCACCACCATCCAACATCCACCACCATCAATCCTAAGGGTTTTTGGAAACCAAAGGGAGGCTGCAGCTTTATCCTCAATTGAGATGTTAATTGAGAAGTTAAAGGAATTTCACAACCACGAGCTATGAGGATAAGATATGAAGAATAATAATATGTAGTAGGAATTGCACAACCACGAGGACAACATAACATACCTAGAAGAGTTGAGACCTAACGAACTTGTATCATCAATGTGCTTACATATATTAGAGATATTAGCAGCATGAAGTATATGAAGAAACTGACTAGGTTTCCTGAGAGAGTTTCTTGAGAAATTTGACCCCACCCCACCCTTTAGAGAACACCATGAACCAGCCTCTCATCATCTCTTACACCCACCCTTTTGTCATAGACTCAAATGCAGTGCCACTTCCACACCTTATCTATAGCCAAGCAGCAGATGTACTAAAAATTTGAGGATATATTTTTGAAGATCTATGCCTCTTAGAACTAAAAGGGAGTTTTGTAGAAAATGTAGCATTTAGCTATCCTGGTATGTAGCTTCCATATGGGACCATCATCACAATTACTGCCATCTTTAATTTGAATTGATAACTATAGGAGAATCAGGGACAACAGAATTAACATGAAGAAAATGAAACAACAGTAAGAGGAAGACAAGTACGAATTGGTGAGAGAAAATGGGATAAAAAGAGCATGCAAATGGTAGAAGTTCTGTAGGAAGAAGTCAGAATAAGACAAACCAAGGGCAGTAAAAGGAGATTGAAAGAGGAAGAATCAACAAAACAAAATAAAAAATAGCAGTAGCAGGTGCTGAATTAGAAAATATAGAGGAAGGAATAGGTCAGTGAAAATAAATGGAAACATGCAAAAAACAGTGGCTAAGAGAGGAGATTTAGGAGGAAGAAATCAGAAAAAGAAAATTAGATATGTAAATAGTAGTAGTAGATTTCGTAGCAGGATGTATAGGACAAATTTGAAAAAGAAAATATGCACATGCTTGCATAGTAGTAGGAGGGAATATAGGATGAATAACTCAGAAAAAACATAGCAGTAGGACGCAGGAATAAGATGCAGGAGAATGGATAAAAAAATAAAAGAGAAAGAAGCAAGAACAATAAAAATATGAAAAAGTAGAAAAAACTTAACAAACAACGCTATGAGGACATACCAATTTGGCCCAAATCAATCCTCATTTCCCCAAATCAGACCTGATTTTCCTAAATCAGACCTATATCAACCATGCAATGACTGGAGGTGATCTAATTTGACCAAATCTAGACTTGATTCATGCTAGTTTAGCCTTTAAATTGCATAATTTGGGCCTAAAACGCCTTAAACGCCCACTTCATGTAGATAAGCTGAAATGAATTACTTACAAGATTTAAACGCTGATTTCTTGGTGTGAAAGACACTGATGAAGATGTGGTTGGTGTGTTCTGCATTTGAGGATAACTTTGTCGATTATTACCAGAAGAAGGGGACCAACTTTCAACTGCAGCCTTTAATAAAGTGTACATGTTAATATTCTTATGTGTATGAATATTGAAAATAATCTATAGCTGTAATGAGTTACCTGTGGCGCAAAGATCCATGGATGTCCATTGCCTTGTATGGAAAGCCTGCCTACTCCATTCTCCCTTGAATTGGCTTGTATGGAAAGCCTGCCTACTCCAGTCTCCCTTGAATTGCTTGGTCTAGAAAGTCTTCCTAAGCCATCCCCGCTTGAATTATTTTGGCTGGGAAACATGCCTACATCTGCACCATTACTTGTATTGTCTTGTATGTGAAAAGAACCCACATCCGACCTATTTGTGCCACTTTGCATGTGTAAGACACCTGTAGTATTCTGATTGGGGTATTCAGCTGCACAATCAACATTAATACCGCCATCCTATAACAAATACATCAACAATGTCAAAAAAAAATTATATATTACATTGACATAGACAACTGAATCTGAGTTACCTGTGATTGATTATACCAAGTCATTAATTGGGAGACGGAGTTCTTCAATCCATTTACTGTTTCTTCAAGTTCCTTAAGTTTATCCTGAAATAGAAAACAAATTACAAACATCAATCTAATAGACTAGTTGTAACTAATAGTTCAAGTTTAAATTCTCTCCAACATACATCCTTTGCATTGCTTTCCTCAAGAAGCATTTCATATCTTATACGGGCAGCTTTTCCCCTATGTCCTATCTCTTTGTGCCCAATTCCAACACCTCGGATCCTAGCCTTTTTGGAAGGATTTAAAACTTGCAAATAAGCAGCACGTGTTAGATTATCAACACTTCTAGGATCTATTTCTTCTTGGTTTGCTACTTGGTTTTCCACGATATCAGAGATTTCAAGCTGTAATTAGAAAGCATCATAAATGGAAAGCTTAAATTGAGATATCTAAGCATATGTAGCTTTGTAGACATCATAGGAAAGCAAATATCCATTTTCTAACCACTTGTGGGCTTTTGTCGTAAACTTTTTCCAAAAATTTGTTAAGAGGCACAACGGGTTGATCTTCACTGACCTACACATGATAGATAACATAATAATTGTCCATGTTATATGTTCAACTCCTACTAATAAAGACAAGTGTCCATTATTAATACCATTTCTGCCCGAGAACAACTCCATGGCTTTGATCCTGTGGTATGATCCATCACTTTTTTTGCTCTGTTTGCCTTGTTGATCTCGGAAATTTTCTAAACCATAAGAAACATATAATTAGAAAAAGTAGATAGGTATACATGCAAGTTATATGAAACCATCCTCAATATAAGCAAGCCAATAGCTGGATGTGGAAGAACATCCTCAATATAAGAGATAGATATCTCTCTAATGTCCAATGAGCAGAATCAAAAAATCTGCAGCAGCGTTGAAGTACACCTGCTGCTGGAACAGAAATGAAGTACACCTGCTAAAGAACAGAAATGAAGATCTTCTTGCTACTCTTATCATTTATCACATATGGATACATAGAAACAGATGTGTTTTTGAAGATAGTAGGAGCAAACCAAACAGTGTGTGGCATTGCATAAATACTGATTATAGAAGTTTGCATAGATAAATTGCATCCTTCTTTTTTACTTTTGATATCTATCTTTATAGATGTATTGAGCTTTGCTCCCCTTTGTAAATTTTGTGAGTAATGAAAGAGAAACGCGCTTATTGATAAAAAAAAGTTATATGAAACCATTGTACCTTAGACTTCTCGGTTCCCCATTCTTTAACAAGATTTTTAAACTGGTCCATATCTATGGAAGCATTTTTCTCAACTTTCTTCATCATCAATTCTGGTTCAATCTTGTACTTTTCATAGTAATCTTTCTTTACACGTGCCCTCCACACTGATATCCCTTTGCTAATGTGTTCATCAATGTGATTCCATGCATTAGGGAGACTGCCTAAATCAAAGTATTTCTACAAAAACATAGAAAATATTACTTTAGATATAACAATCATACAATTTGTTGGTCTTTTTATGAAAAAGATTACCTCAATAAATGATTTTCTATCTGCAAAAGCTTGTTCTGGTTGTTCGTTCCACTTGAAGTCTAGATGCCATATGTGTGGTTTCCTTGCTAGCATATGACAATAACGATTCAATTTGGCACCATTCTCCCCAATAGCATTTCCTTCATCATCCCATTGGACCTTGTGACGTGGCTGCCCTTGCTTAGGAAGTAGGCTTTGCTCACTTGCAGGCCCACGTCCATACTTCCTATTCTCCTGTTCATCCTCAACATTTTCTTCAACTATTACATCATTTTCAATATTGTTGGACAGTAGAGTAGGTTCATCCTCACAATTTTCTTCAATTGTGGATGGAGGGACAGCAATAGGTTGACTGGGTGTGTTGTTACAACTAGATCTAGTGAATCTTCTTCCTGCCATCCTTCAATTGACAAGGAAAAAAATTAGATTATTAGTGCAGAAATGTCAGTAACAAAAGTAGTAGCTACATTTGAAAAACAAATAAATTGCGGAGAATATGAGACACCAACATATGAATATTCAGCATTTGAAAAATATATAACTTGTAGAGTACCTTGGTTTCATATCCCAAAAAAGAATAATGATGTCCTACTTGCTGGTATATGAAATAAGACTAAATAAATTGCAAAGAATATGCCATATAGTAACAGTTTGCCAAAAAAATGCAATACAACATATTCCCCAAGTAAATTATTCTAGACTTGCAAACAAAACAGACAGATTAATGAACTAAACATTAGCCCCATCATTCTTTTTTTTAGTTCTATCAACAAAAGATCCCCCGGTGTCACTCCTCGTCCAAGACACATCACTAGTTACACCACCATCAGATTGTAAACCAGTCAAACAATTCTCAATAAGAGGTACTTCAGAATAATCTTTAGGAGGATGCTTTAGCACTGTGCACCAATCGTCATCATTAGGATCCTTCACATAAAAGCATTGCAATGCTTGAGAAGCCAGGATAAACGGTTCCTCCTTTTTTTTAATCCTTGAAGTGTTGATTTGTGTGAACCCATACTCATCAATTCGCAACCCGTTAGAAGTGCTTTCATCATACCAAGAACATCTGAATAACGCAACTTTGATTCCTGGACCATAAGTTAGCTCAATAACCTCCTCTAAGTAGCCATAGTACGTGACTTCAGCATTTATAGGATTTCGATCTCTACCACTTGAATAACTTGAAGTGTCAGCACACAAATACACTCCACTATTTTGTGTAGTACATGTACTTTCAATGGGCTTTGAACGGAAACGATATCCATTGACCAAAAATCCTTCATAAGACATTCCCTCAACACAAGGGCCTTGGGATAACCATCTCAAATCATCTCTAATACTGTTCGGCCTAATCTCTCGCATTTGCATTAACTTCATAAAAAAGTAAAACATTAATGTAATCTACACTAACTTGAACATTAAGAGTGACAACAATATTTATGTTTGAGACTTACATGCTCTTTCAACCACTTAGAGAACTCCTTTGCATGTTTTGTTTCTAGGGTCCGTGGGGCAATGTTGGGTTCCATATCTTGAAGAATACACATGTGTTCACTGTTTTATAAAAAGTGTCTAAATTAATGTACAACATATATACAAATATCAGCAAGAATTTTAGGACGTAATTAAATCTTGTAAACATCCAATTCCTCTTTATTGAAAAGGACATAACGATGGGCTTGTTCCAAAGTGTGGATGTCGAAATTTCTTGACACTGCAACTCTAATTGGAGATCCATCAACATTATGAGGAGTGCGGATCAGTTTTGTCTCAAAATTATGCAAGTACCTACCACAAAATGTCAAACTTTCTTCAGCTAAATAGCAACTAGCAATACAACCAGCCGGTTTAGCTTTGTTTCTTACATACTTCTTCAATTTCTTCAAGTATCTCTCTATTGGGTACATCCACCTAGTTCGGACAGATCCGGCTTGCCTGGCTTCATAAGCTAAATGAATGGGCAAATGCATCATGATGGTGAAGAAAGAAGGAGGGAAGATTCTCTCCAACTGGAAAAGAGTGACAGCAATTTCTTGTTCCAATTCTTTGAATTCCTCCACATCAATAATGTTAGAGCAAAGCTTGTTGAAAAATGAGCACAAATTAGCAATAGGCTTGTACACATCTAAGCTTATGCAATGTCTCAAGGCAACAGGTAGAAGTTGATGCATAAGAACATGACAATCATGACTTTTCAGCCCAACAAGTTTTCTATCAGATTTGCTAACACACCTAGATATGTTAGAAGAATAGCCATCAGGAACTTTCAACTTTTCTAACACAGATAGGAACTTATCTTTCTGCGCATTAGTCATGGTGTAAGATGCTGGAGGCAAGTAATAGCGGTCACCTGCATCTACTGGCCATAAATCTCTTCGAATGCACATTTTCTTCAAATCTTGACGAGCTTGTAAGTTGTCTTTACTTTTCTTAGAATCACCCAATAATGTGTTTAAAATATTCTCGCACACATTCTTTTCTATGTGCATCACATCCAGATTGTGTCTAACAGATAAATACTTCCAATAAGGTAGCTGAAAAAAGATGCTTATCTTATTCCAACCAGGAGGTAATGGTTGAATTTGATCTCCAAGCCTCTTGCGCTTATTCATTTTTCCAAATGTGATATTTTCATACCCATCAAATTGCCTCAGTATATCTTCTCCAGATAGTGGCTTAGGTGGAAGTCGAAAATCTTTTTCACCATCAAAATTTTTCCTATCACGTCTATACGGATGATTCATTGGAAGAAAACGTCGATGGAAACCATAGCATTGCTTTTTCCCATATTGTAACCATTTTGATACAGTCTCCACATTACAACAAGGACATCCCAAATCTTTCTTACCTTTAGTGCTCCAACCAGATAAGTCACCATATGCTGGGAAATCATTAATGGTCCATAAAATCATTGCCCGCATAGTGAAGTTCCTTTTTCTATATGCATCATAAACTTTGACTCCAAGCTCCCAAAGTAGTTGCAACTCCTCAGTTAATGGCTCCAAGTATACATCAAGGTCATTGCCAACCATATGTGGACCTGGGATTGATAGGGACATCATAATAAATTGTTCTTTCATAAGAAGCCAAGGCGGAAGATTGAGAGGTGTCACCAACACAAGCCAGATGCTATGTGATGCACTCATATTGCCAAATGCATTAAATCCATCTGTTGCTAATGCCAATCTAACATTGCGTGGTTCAGCAGCAAAGTCTGGATACCTGGCATCAATAGACAACCATTCTGGTGTGTCTGAAGGATGATGAATACGACCATCCTTGCCTTTTACTTCTGATGGCCAAATCATGTCTTTAGCAATAGATGAAGACATATAGAGCCTCTCTAACCGAGGTATCAAAGGGAAGTGATACATGAACTTAGCAGCTACCTTCTTTCCCTTTGTTTTGTATTGCTTTTCATTCCATCTTGAAGCACCACAAGTATCACAATTTTCTTTTGAAGCTGCATCTTTGCAAAAAAGCATGCAATTATTTGTACATACGTCTATAGTAGAATGATCAAGTCGTAAATCCTTCACGATCACATTTGCTTCATAGTACGTCTCCGGGAATAGACAATTTTCTTCCGGAAATCCTGAAACAATCAACTGTAACAACTTTGTGAAAGAATCGTTGGACCATCCAGATTCCTCCTTCAGAAATAGCAAGGCAACCAAATACGATAGCTTAGAATGACTTGTGCAACCTCTATAGAGTGGTTGATCTGCCTCTTTTAGTAGCTTGTAAAATCTTTGTGCATCTACATTTGCAGGTTCCTCTGTAGCTTCAGTAGAGTGGTCATTTGTTGTGTCACCCATACCAAACAAATCCTCCAACATCTGATGCATATTGTCAGTGCTAGGCATGTTTGGTGCCACAACAGGATTGCTCCTACCAATCACCTCCCCATGAAACGTCCAAACATCATAGCTATGCACAAATCCTTTTTGTAATACATGTGAGAATACCTCCTCCTCTGTTTTAAGGTATCTGTTCAAACATACCTTGCAAGGACATATTAATTTCCCCTGTCTAGTTGGTCTCTGATGGATAAGAGCAAACTCAATGAACTTTCGTAACCCTGCCTTGAATACATCACTTCGCACTCTGTTCCCAATATACATCCAACTCCGATCTATTAGAAAATCCATCTACATGAAGGAAAATATATAATAAGTAGAGGAACAGCTGTTTGAGATGTAGTCATGTAGGAGATGTAGTCATGTAGGAGCAAGAATAAGTAAGAAAAAGTAGAAGAAAACTTGCAAATAGAAGTGATACTAGTAGTCTAGTAGACGTGCGAGCAGGAGATGCAAGTAAGAATCTGAATTTCTGATATGAGTAACAAGGAAAAAGCAATAAGAGGGGACATAGAAGTAACAAAAATTTAGATGCAATAGCAGGAACATGAAATGAAGGAGAAATTGCAAAAAAATAAAAGAAAAGAAGCTAGAATAGGAGACACAAGAGGAAATAGAAAAAAATCAAAGAAATAGTAGTATAAAAGGACTGATTTTTTTGCAACAATTGCAGCAAAAGGGTGTCGAATATACAACATGAAAAAGGAAAAAGAGAAAAGGGGAGGGAAGGGAGAATACATACATGAAGTCTATCAATATACAAGAAGCAAAAAAAGAGGCAGAAGAAACATCCTTCAAGAAAAATCCTTCAAGAACTGCAATAGCATAGGTACCCACCTAATCAATAATAGTTCACAGATCCATCCATTAACTTTTGCTCACATTTCTCAACATATACTAGATTACAGGGGCTACTTATACTGTCAGACTAGCTACACAGCTTCTCTTCTCAAACTAGGCAATCTCTCTACTACAAAGGAGTATTTTGACGCATGGCTATTTAGACTCTACCAAAGGAGATTCAAAGTTGTGTGTGGTCCTGATGCTATGGGTTATGTCCAACATATCCCATAGAATCTCAATATTGTAGCAGATCTCTATGCATAAAGGCACTGACAGTCTATTTCTTCTTAGATCTGATATCAACATATTGTTATTACTTATAACCAGCATTATGAGACAAATACCTAACTGTCCCTATAAGTCAGCTAAAATACTTAAACATATAAGTATATGATATCATGTATAACATCTCATAAAATTAAGAACTGAAATACTTAAAATAAGTCAGCTGCATAAGACTTAACACCAACCAAGATAGAACATATGACATGCAGACCAGGACAACAGGGACAATTTCATTGTTTAGTATCTTGTTAATAACACAACACTCAAATTATGATAGTAGGAGACTGTAAACCAGCAGAACAATAGACTAGAAGAAGAAAACAGTTCATATATACCAACCACTACAGAAGAAAAGAAGTTTCCTCCCAAAAGAAACATTGTAGAAGTGTCTATCCCATCTAAAAAGATTACTTTCATTGATAGCTGCTAGATATCAAAAGAGGAAAATACCCACTTCCGAAAAATGGCAATTTGGATACAGAGATGAGTAGCAATAGCCTCCAACCTGGGAGTACAATAAACACATTTAAAAATGTATATACTTTTGATTAACTTTGTAAATATACAGGGGAATCCTATCAATGAGTTTACACTCAACAGCCTTACCCCGATGAAATCAGCTACATGGCAATTAAAGAATAAATGTATGATAAATTCATTAGAACGTCTACACAGAAAACATATAGAAGTATAGAAAAACCCTCTTTTTTTAGGTTGTTCATCACTGACATGTTGTTTCTAGCAATCTTTCGTAATAGGATTATAAATTCAGATGTATGATCATCTGAATTAAATACCAAGAAAGTTGACCATAGATATCAATATTTTAGATAGAATCCTTAAGAAGGTATTTCTCATGGATCAATTTGATCCATAGACTACCTTAAGAAGATGGTTACATCATCCCACTTAAGAAGATGGATATCATTCTTGCCTTCACACTATCCCCACAAGAAATTTATAATAATTATTTCCACTTCATCACAGATAGAAGTAGGAAGTGAAAAGGAAGAGGACCAGAATTTTTGATTGGAGGACATAGTAGAATTACAAAGTTCTAGTCTCCAATGGAAACTGAAATGATATGTAAATAAGTTTGGTATCTTTAAAAATCAAATGATGGGCATAGAAGCACTAAAGCATGGGCGTAAAATGAATGTAACTTCTGGTTCACTTGTATGATATGTATCATTATAAGTTAGTAGCATACCATCTTTGTGCACACTTAGCATCAATAGAATGTCTGTCATGACCATGGAAAGCTTCAGACATGCATTCAACAAAAGGTCTGCTCTGGTTGAGAAGTCTAGTCAGAAGCCTCAAGAACGAATGGGTGTTCTTCGTAATGTGGGTTCCTCCTTGATCCCTTTGTTGTTAAAACAACATTTGTATATTTGTCTTTTTTTGTTTTCCCCCTCCATCTAAAATAATACCCTTTCTGTAACATGTGGTTGTGATGTATGACCTAAAAGCCAATAACTGTGGTAATGATCCTCTGCTAAGTGCAGCTCTGTACTTAGAGATTAATTAAAGGCCGACTGCCCAAGGCTCCCATGGGACACATCCATTCCTAATATAATAGTTGGCTCTTAGGAGATCTTTGGCATGGATGGAAGATGCAGAGAAGTTCACCACAGCTGAGCATCCTCCATCCATGCCAAAGATCTCCAAAGTGTCAACTATTATATTAGGAATGGATGTGTCACATGGGAGCCCTGGGCAGTCGGCCTTTAATTAATCTCTAAGTACAGAGCTGCACTTAGCCGAGGATCATTACCATAGTTATTGGCTTTTAGGTCATACATCACAACCACATGTTACAGAAAGGGTATTTTTTTAGATGGAGGGGGTAAAGGAAAAAAGACATATAATATATCCAATTGTTGTTTTAGGAGGAACCCACATTACTAAGAACACCCATTCGTTCTTGAGGCTTCTGCCTAGACTTATCAAGTAATAGCAGACCTCTGAGATGTTGATAATGACTTAGTGTACCTCTGCAAAATGCAAAAACACCAGGCTATATTATACTTACAACCAAAAACAAAACATTCAAAAACAACGCAGTGAGAAAACAGAACAACACTCGTACAAGTGACCCCCCATGACAATATTATTTCCATGAGAGTCAACTATCTAAACCATGTTGGCATGGAGGAAGATAAAAATATAATCCCATGTTGGTGATTCCATCATACATGTTTGACAAGATCTTTCCTAAGAAAATTGACTATGGGAAAAGAAAAGCCAACAATGTTGAGTTAGAAGAGAAGAATGTAACTCCCCAAGCTTTGCCTCACTTGAGAAGCAATTTAATGCAGCCACCAAAGCAATCTACAATTTTCACCCAATAAGAAATGTGTTTATAGGAATGGGTTTAAATGTAAGGGTTTTTAATCAGAATGATGCTTTGGTCACCTCTAGAACTGCTCTTCAAAAGAAAGATCATTTCAGCACAACAGTTTACAAGCATCTTGATCACCACTACATCAATAAACCAGTAACATCAGATGGAACCCTTCTTCATCTTTAGAAAATAAGCACAAGCATAGCAATTCCAGAAAAAAGAACACAGGGCTCGTTTAGTAAAGAAGCACTTTTATCTCATTATGGATAATAGACTATAGCATACTCACATTGACTAACCATTCCTAAAAAATCACCTTATTTCTATACCACCAGATATAGTAAAGGATACATATAATAGATTTAAAGGAGGTATTGCTTATTTCCTTCATACTGTCTTCAAAGAAACTAGGAATATTATTAATACATTCATTATCAACTACTTTGGCTCTGACCCATATATATGTGTGTCATGAGAACACTTGTTCATATAGAATAGAACAGAGTAGCAAAATTAAACATACATGCACACATGTGTATTGCTTTGAACCAAGCTTGAGCCTCAACAATTATATATGAGTAATATTTGATCAAGTATGACTTTGATTACATGGTAGGTATTATACATAAATTCGAGTTTGTACAATTAATAGATATTGTACATATTTGAGAAAGACAATATTCAATCAAATACTATATCTACTCAATCACATCAGTAAATTATTCTTTTCTTATTGACAAAACACAAAGTTGTATGATAGAAAATCATTATGAGGATGCTATACTATAGATGCATAGCCTAGGAATTTATGTACATCACAACTTTGATTCCCTTCCATTTAGTTATGGTAGCTACTCCCAAGGAGCTATTTCCTCACTTCCAAATATTGAACACGCCCCTGACTACTCTCTATTACTGCTGTATGACCATCTCCATGCAACTGAGGATAGTCAAAGTTTTTCAACATTGTGATATGTTTCTTATACGTGAGAACGTTAACCCTTAGGGGAGGGGGAGATAACTCATATGAATACTAGATGGTTAGTATTTTTACTAAGTAAACCCAGCTAATCCTATGCAGATCACATTGGGGGGAGATGAGGCGGACACATGAGGTATGAACTGGAAGCCCATTGGAGGAAGAACCAATCTTGGCTATCAGGGGTCGAAGTGGGGGCTAGTGCTCTCCCAAATGAGAAAAACAGAAAAAGATACGAACCTAGAGAGGATTCCAGTGGCCGAAAAAGCAAGTTGCGTAGTAGAAACGACCAATGGCCGAGCAGGGCGATCAGCGGCAATCGTCAACGACGGAGGGCAGCAACCGTCAACGGCGGAGGGCAACGACCGTCAATGGCGGCAAGGAGTTAGGAAGGATGAGCCCAATGTGAAGGATGAACGACAGCAACCGAGTAGGGCGATTAGCATCAAGGATGACCCAATGCGGAGGAACCGATGAGAGAATCGGGAGGGGGAGGGTTCAGTGGAGGAGTGCGGAGGAAATGAGGGGGAAAGGAGCGCCCGCCGGGACTGGGTGATTTTTTCATTAATTTTGATAGACGATTCAGTGTTTGAGAATGGAGGGAAGGATTATGAGATGGAGGGAACATTTGGCATGGAGTTTTTGAGGGGGTGATTCGTAAGAAATGTATTTGTGAGGGACCAATGTTCACATAAAATGCCTAACGATGTCAAGAACACGGTTGAGGGATTTGGTCCCATATTTGAAGGATGAGCCCTCACAAATGGACATCATTATTCACGATTTTTGGTTCCTCACAAATGTTCTTCAACAAAAGCCAATTTTTTTGTAGTGGGTGGATGTATAGCGTGGTTATGGCCAATAAACTGTATATATATGTGCTTGGTTGTATGTGGTTGTTTGCATCTCAGTCTGTGCACCGATTCCCTATCTCCTATTCCTGATGTAACTCGAGATAACTCAAGATTTCTTTCCTACCTTTGCTCCCCCAGAATGTAACTCGGGGTTTCCCAATTTAAATGTAAATAGGATAGATCTTTTATTTCCTGTTATGTCAAAGAATGGTGGACAACCTGACGCAACTGAGACGACCAGTTCAAGGCATGAACCGATCGGTTGGCGATCCAAACAATCAACTAAAGGAGCGAGACGAGTGAGTGGTGATCTGAGGAGATGCAAGAAGACTAGGCGAACTGATCGGTTGAAGGAGTCAACCGATCGGCTGGTGGTACCCAGACGACCATCCAAGGCGAGTAGGTATTTCATGTGATGAGTTGATCAACACAGATGGCTATAACATTTCATCTTGTACAGGTTGCATGTGATGTAGACCTAGATGACCGTGATTCCTCTTGGCTCGAGGAATCACATTAGGATGGCCATAATCATCACTTTTATCGTTTTGCATGTTTTCTGTGGGATATATCATGTATATGATACATACTATGCATTATGGTGATTGGATATGTATATGTACCTATAAAATCAAATCCCTTATTAAATATTAAAGTTTTAGATGCCTTCCAAATGCAACATACGTGAAAAGCTTGATCGGACAAGTGTGGGCACACCCTAGCGCGGTGCACCATCTATCTCGTGGAAGCATGAAGGATGGATATGTGGGTCTGCCCTAGCAGGGTGCATATTCATCATGTTGGCTTTGGGTCGGACTTAGCAAGGTGACCGAGATAGGATCTAGCACCTTGAGGCACGGGGATGATCATGGCAAGGAGTTGCATATGACATCTTTCAAGAGTTGCATATGATGCAATTGGCAAAAGTTGCCTACCTGGAAGATCTATGTTGTGGGTGACAGCCCTAGCTGGTCCATGACTTAGAGGATTTCAGGATCTTGACCCACTAGAAGATTGTTCGTTGCAATCTTCCGAATTGATGGTGAGGGCTATCAATTTGTACAAAAATAATGGGAGCGATAATTAATTAAAGTCCTAATTATATCGTCAAACTTTTCAAATCAATCAAATAAGTCAAAATTGAGTTTTGGACTAAATTGTATATATTTCCTTTTGTAGTTCAAATGACAACAAATAACAATCACTTTTCATTGTGATCGGTCCATGAGAAGGACAAGTTGAATGGTACTAACTTCCACGACTGGTTTAGGACATTGAGAATTGTTCTCACTCAAGAGTGAAAGCTCTATGTCCTGGATACTCCAGTTCCAGAGGAACTTGCTCCTACCACACCAAAGGCAGAAAGGGATGCTTATAAGAAGCATTCTGATGATGACATTGATGCAAAGTCCTTGATGTTGTGCTCCATGAACCATGAGTTGCACAGACAACATGAGAACATGGGTGTCATTGAGATGATTCAGCATCTCAAGAACATGTATGAAGATCAAGCACAACAAGAGAGATATGATGTCTCCAGGGCACCATTCAAGTGTGTTATGACAGAAGGAGATCCAGTTGGTCCTCACACACTCAAGATGATTGGGTATGTGGAGAACCTAATGAGACTGGGATTTCCTCTGAGCTAAGAGTTGGCTACTGACGTGATACTGCAATCATTGCCAGAATCCTACAGTCAGCTTGTGATGAACTACAACATGAACAACTTTGACAAGCTGTTAACAGAGTTGTTGGGCATGTTGAGGATAGCCGAGACATAAATGAATAAGGACAAGCCTAAGTCTGTGATGATGATCATTGACAAGAAAGGCAAGTCCCAGCACAAGGGCAAGGGCAAAGCTAAGAAAGGTTCTGATGCTAGCCAGAAGCCCAAGTCATCTTCAGCTCTCAAGGCCAAAGGAGGCATGACTAAGAGAGGCAATTGCCACCATTTTCAGAAGCCAGGACATTGGAAAAGGAATTGTCCACTTTGTCTGGAAGAACTAAAGAAGAAGGAGGCAATAGATGTCTCCACCTGAAGGTGTCATGAAATAAACTTGTAACATTTTTAAGGTATATGATACCAAGATACAAAATGTAAAACACTCAATAAATGAGGCAAGTTTTGCCACCATAGATAGGAGTACCTCAGTTTATTTTCAGCCTTAAAGGCATGTAATAGAGTTATGAACTGCTATTTCATATTTGCCAATGGATAGAAACACATTATTTTTGCATATTGTATGACAATGATAGCAATTAATAAAGTTGATGTTTCAATCTTTGTGGCAATGCCTTATTTATCTTGTAGTACTTGGTATACATAAGATAAAATGATACCTAAAAGTTATTGATAACTCAAACAATCAAATTAGCATAAATCATGAGAAGTTCATTTCTAGTTTCCATATGATGGATAAATCTAGACTCTTTTGGTTAGAGAACCAGTAAGAGACATGAATCTCTTGGACATGATTGATCAATCTTCACTAAAGGTTATGGGAGATTGATTATCCTATTAGGTATAATCCATGTGATGTATCTACATACCTATTGGAGCAAATGTTAATACTTGAAACGGTGTTTAGAGTAATACCAATATGAATATCTTGAAGTGTTCAAGAACATCATAGATGAAGTACGAATTTGGTAAAGTGTTAATTCTTAATGAGATCAATGAATGAAATACTTAAACCAAGTGTTTGAGATCCTTATGAGTGATTGTGATAGTGTATCATAGTAAGCTCGTGATTAAGGCATGGTGATGTCTAAATCAAAAGGAGTCATACTCTAAGGAGTTAGAGGATGATTGTAAAATAACTAAATTCTTCATAAATAAAGAATACCCCACACTAATAAAGGACATTAAGAATCACAAGGAGTTGTAAGTCCTTATATTCTTGACAGATACACCTCAATCATCTATGTGATGAGTTGGTCATGTGATGAGTCAGCTATCTAGAAGAATATGAGGACTCAGATTTTGAGTTATGATTTATGACCATTACATCCTAAATGACTTCCATGTGAACCATAAGGTATGACCTTGATGGTAGCACCCATTGGGATAAAATCCTTAAATGTGAATGAGTCTTAAGTGTTAAGACACATGGATAACATTTTGAGAAGGATGATGCTTGTTGATTGAAACTTAATGACTAAGAGACTTGGCATACATATACTAAAACTGCATTCCTATGAGGAATAAGATAAGGATGTGTACGTGACACAACCTATAAGGTTTATGAATCTGTTTACGCAAATGAAGTCTATAACTTACAATGGACTAATCAATGTGATTGATTAAGTACAAGAAACTCAGAACTGTGATCTTTACTTTAATAATATAGTCAAAGGGTTGGACTGATATGTCAAAGATAGAGAGAGATCTGTGATTTAGTGGGAGCGTATTCACATTCCACATGCTGATGTAAAATGGAAATTTTCTAGAATGGAAATCCAAAGTGGAAATTATCTTTAGGGAAGATAGAGATGTTTCCTATGTGATAGGAATAGAGATCTACAGAGATAGTTCTCGAAAACCTATTGACCTGAAAAGAGAGAGCATACATTGGCATCTACATTGAAGGGTTCAGTGTGAATAGATTATGTGGGAGAAAAATGCGTCCATGTTACATGGAGTTGGTATCGCAAGGTCAAGTGTCCAATTCTTATGAAGGATGGTAACACTAAGAATAGATATGGATCTATCATGTATGTATTCATCCCATTATCTTGCATGTATGGACATGGAAAGAATAAAAAGCATCATCTTGTATGTAGGACATGACAATATGATGTGCTCATCCTGATAACTCGTATGTGGGACATGACAAGTGGATGTCTGTCTGGTTCCAGTAAGGGTTACTGGAATATCATAAGAACTTGATAAGTACTTGAGAAGTACTAGTTATATGGAAATAAGGAAGGGTTCACTGTAAAGAGTTACACTGATGTGAACTTTCGAAAAGGATAGAAAATTAATCTCAATATATATATATATATATATATATATATATATATATATATATGGGATATATAAAAGTGAATGTTTTTTTGATAAATGGAAACGTTCCAATAAAGTCATTTAAAAGGAAATTTTGAGTATCCGTGTGTTAGAGAACAACAGTGGATACCATATGGATCTAGGAGTTCATAGAGATGAACTTATAGTTATTCCAGTCATTGATGACAAGTTTGGTCATGCAATATGGCTAAAGGTTAGCAAAGGAATACTAGATTGCATATTAAGACAACTCCATCTCATACGTGTGACGTACATCTAAGAGATGAGAGACATGCAGTTGATACCGACTTTGGCAAGGTGTTGCCATAACTCACTATGTTAGCACCAGAGCACAGTAACATGTGGGACATGTTTGAAGATCACTATGAATATGATTCAAGGGTGATTGGCTCACAGTGCAAGTGGGAGTCTGTTGGTATGTATGCCCTGAGATCCAATCATGGGATGATTGGTGGGATACATTAAGATTGATTTGATAAAGATCAAAGGCAAGATTCCAATTCTTTCTGGTTCAATCATATGAGATAATGATAGAAAAGATTGAATGTCTAGAGAATGATAGTACTTAATGACGTATGTCTTCAGGTTCAAGACCTGAACGATGAGATCATACGGATGCTAAGAGTTTGTATGTCCCTAGTCAGATGTCATTGTGGAAGGTAGATAGACAACAATGACACACAAGACTAGATTGTGGTGTTGGTTGATGAAAGAATCTCATTAGTCATGATATGGAGATATCAAACCAAACACATAGGTACTTGTTAGAGAACAAGTGTACCAGACATACCCACTGTGAGTTTGACACATGGAACCATGACATGGTAGTCATAGTCAGTTCTCACGGTGATGGTGGTGAGTGTGATTCTTTGACCTGAAATCACTACACTCAACACATGTCGTTGGGTACACTTTGACATCATCAAACATAGTCCTGAAACATGGGTTGTTATAAAGGTGATGATTGGGTGGCTTTGACACATGGGGCTTTTCAGGGGTGAGTGATAGATATGGGATTTGTCCCTCCTGAGGGAGTTTGATATCCATGGCCACTTGATGAGTAGGATTGAGATAGGCGTGCGTATGCATGTGTGAATCAGTATGCGATATTGATGTCATACATATGTCCTCCAATCTACTCTGAGATCAAGAAAGTGAATGAACGTTGACGTGATGACTATTCAATGCCTTGAGTTCATTCAGGATATCAGTGACAAAGGAATTATACATTCACTGTAACACCATCCATGGATTGTAGGATTGAAAGTTGTTCTCCAACTTTCTATTTCACTTGGGTAGCACTGATGTGCGACTAGGCACCACTATTTGCTTGTGAAATCATAAGTGTTATTGACTTTCACTGCCAACATGAAATAGACCTGCAGGGTCACACACATAGGATTTAACCTGGAAGAGGAGTTTATCCATAAACAATGTTTAGATTGATTACTAAAGGAGTTTAGTAGTTCAATTAAACACTCATTTGATTGATAGCTCAAAATCATAGTATTCAAGGTGTTGGATTGATTGATTAGAGTATCAGATTGATTGAAACTGCAATTGACTGATTTTGCACAGACTGCACTTCCAACCGATTGGCTCATGTGATGAACCGATCGGCTCAGGTTGCTGAACCGATCGACTCATGTGATGAACTGATTGGCTCAAGATAGGTTGAGACGACTAGTTCAAGGGTTGAACCGATCGTCTCAACTGGTCAAACCAAGATCGTTTGGAAAGTGAGAAGACTATTTTGGAAATACAATTTGTTTCACTTAAACATATTTGATTTGGACAAGGATTAATATTTGATTAATCGGAAATAATTTTGAAAGTCAAATTGAGTTGGATCAGGACCACGAACCAATCGGCTCAGAAGTGAACCGATCGGCTCAGAAGTGAACCGATCGGCTCAGGTGCCCCAACCGATCGGTTGAGGTGTGAACCGATCGGCTCAACTCCCCAACTGACCGTTTCATGCATGAAACGATCAGTTCATGTGGCGCAGTTGGTTGTTTTATGGAAAAAACCTCGAACCCTTCTACTCCTGCATTAATCCCGCATTGCCTAGGGTAGAGAACCCTATCCCATGACCCTCATATATATATAGGGGTAGTGGGGCTTCTCAGGAACAAAACTCAGTGCACCAGTTTCTATGAAAAGTTGTCGTTCTCTCTAGTTTTGGTAACCGAGAGAGCCCAAGCAAATGTTATCAATAAGGGAGGCACAACAAGGGAAAGACAACTACAAAATAGCGACTGATGGCAGGAGAGTGTGTCGGTGACTAGTACGCTGACATGATGGTGTGACTCTATCTGATTCCTTATAGGATAAGGATATCGGAGTTACAGGTGGTCCGTGTGGACTACTTCAGAGGTGGGAGACTTCTGCCGCTCAGAGGACAACTGTCAATCCCGACAGTCCCAGTGTGACCAGGAGTTGACAGTCCCGGTGAGACCAGGAGCTGCATAGACACCGTCTAATACCGGAGGTGAAGATTGCGTAAGCCACAAGGTAACGTTACCGAGTAAGCCTCAGGACAAGGTATGACTCCACAAACCATCCTTCCTATTGTATAGACGTTGACACGTTTCCTTTGTTTTGGGTTTTGGGAGAAGACAATTTTTGTTTCTGCTGCCTTCTCTATCTCCCCTAAAACCCAACATCAACAATGTGATGGACTAGAAGAACAAGATGTTTAGAATTTATTCTTATTAGTTATGGAAGTGCTTGTTGATGACATCTTGAAGTAACTCCAGGGATATTCAGTAGCATGGACATCATCTTCGAGTTGTTGAAGAAACATCGACTATATGTCAGGTTCAACAAGGATGAGTTTGGTTGATTGGGGTATCTTTTCTAGGTCATGTCATGTCTGGTAAGGGTATTTGTGTAGACCTGAAGAAGGTAGAGTTAGTGTTGGAGTGGGAGCATCCTAAGACATAGATTGAGGTTTGAATCTTCCTAGGCCTAACATGACTCTATAGGAGATTCATTAAGAATTATTGTGCTATAGAATTACCCCTAACCAAGTTGACTAGGAGGGATGTTTGTTTTGTCTAGGACAACAAGTGTTAGTGTTCTTTTTAGCTGCCAAGAGAGAAGTTGATTAGTTCTTCAGTAGTTAGTGTTCTTAAGGTAAGGGAAAGGTTTTGTTGTCATCTAAAATGCTTGGGATGTGTGCTGTTACAGGACAAGGATATGATTTCTTTTGATTTGTGACGGTTTAAGAGAGACAAGGGAACTATCCAACCCATGACCTGGAGTTATCAAAATAGTGATTTCCCTGAATGTTGGGAGACATTGTTCAAAACAAGAGCTAACATGAGATAAAGACAGTGTATGGAATAGATGAAGGACTATGATTATACAATAGATGAACATCTAGGAAAGGAGGATGTGGAAGTTGGTGCACTACATAGGAAGTCATCTTCATCAGTGGTTGCAGATAAGGCATAGTTATGCTCTTCAATGTATCATGAATGAGACATTATAGAATTGCTTCAATAGAAGGATGAATTGTTGGAAGTATCTCTGTTGGAGGGATTGTTGACACAATTATGAGACAAACCAATGTTGCTATAAAAAAATAGGGGAGTACAAATGGTTGATATAACGATGCAATACCTCATATCACAGTAGTGTAGTAGGAAGAATGACAACCTCCATGGGTTAGTTGACAGGACAATATGCATCCACAACCAGATAATGATTCTAGACACTGATGATTTGAGTGAGATAATATCTGGCAAGACTCATTTTTCAACACATACAATGCATCTGCCAATACACAGATGTATCATAATCTGAAGTGTTGACTTGAGAGTTATACATTGTCCATATTTTGATAATGACTTAACAATTCCATTCATATGTATCTAATATGTTTGTTTAAGATTGATTTCAGGCATTAGGCACATGAAAAGGATCAAATTACACAAACCCTAGCTTGTCCAAGTTCAAGTAAAAAACAATGCAAATGTGCAAGTCGGAAAATCACTCGAAGTAACCTTAGAATATTTTTGTAATCATTTATATTAATGATATGACTTGTAGCTAAGATGAGAAAAAACCAGGGACACTTAATCCCATTGTTTTATCACTTAAAAATCATTTTGTAAAATTTGTCACCACACTTTAATCGGTCAAGTTTGAATCTCGACCGATCTGTGATGGATTTTTAGAAATGGTTGCCTCGGTGGAGTTGTACACTCACAAAATTCAGCCAACCAACTTTCTGACCAAAGTTGATTTTGGATTATTGGTTGAGTTACCCTAGGACAAACTCGACTGATAGTTTAAAAATTGGCTTTGTCGGATAGTGGATCGACCAAGTTACCTTTATTAAAACTTGACCAAATGCACTATATATTTTTTTGGTCGGTAAAAAACTCGTGTTACTATAAAATTAAAACTTGACCAAATGCACTATATAGAAAATATAGAAAAAGTAATTCCAACCATTGGAGAGTTGTTAGAAATTAAAATAGATCTATTTCAAGTTTTAAAATGGCTATTTTTTGTTCTTAAGTGATCCCAAACTCAAAGGAACACCACCAGCTATAAATAGGACCTCTTGGAGTTCATTCCAAGGTTTCTCATTCATACTATCCTTGGTCCTTGCTATAGTTGAGTGTGCTACAACCCTTTAAGCCCCTTTCTCTCTCTCATTTACAAAGAATTTTGTGATCATGAGTGATTTAGGCATTTTGTAAGAGAGCTACCTCATTATTACCTTGTAAAGCTCTCCATCTTTCCATCTTCCCGATCCCTTTTCTCAAAGAGCAAAGACTAAAGTGATCTTCTCTCAGTGAAGGAGGAGTTGTTGTTCTTCTTCAAGGTTGACGAAGGTGTGAGGATCTTCTCTAAGTGAAGGAGAAGGACAAGGCGG